>JAPSGF010000049.1:999983-1084594 GCA_035772895.1 Perdix hodgsoniae | reverse complement strand
CCCATTGGCCGCCCGCCCGCCGCTGCGCGCCCATTGGCTCGGAGCGGCGTGACGTCAGCGCCAGCAGGGTTGTGCGGCCGGCGGCGAGGGGCCACGTGCGGCGGCGCGCCCGGAGCCGCCGCGCCTCCGAGCGCTGCTGCGGCCGGCGGGACCGCGGGGTACCTGGGAGCGGGGCTGAGGTGCCGCCTGCGGGGGGCGAGGCGCAGCCGGGGGCAGGGAGCGGTTCCGCACGCGGATCCACGCGGGGTGCCTGCAACAGAGCCCAGAGTTTCTCATTACGTAGTAATTAAGGCGTCCTGGGAGCGGTGAGCGAGTGACCTGGGAAACGGCTGGTTTGGGGGTTTAGGGGCCGTGTGTTAGGGGCCAGTTTGTTCAGTTGTCAAAGTCAGAAGTAGTAGAACTGCACAGAAGGGAGTTGGGCAGCCCTTCCTAAAGTGGCTACATCAGCTTCTTTAGCTGCCATCCATGTGCCTCTCTTCAAACGTCACCCCATATGCAGCCAGGCTTTGTGAGCAGACGACAACACGGGGGGGAAAAACACCTTCCAGTGTACTGCAGAGACACAGGGAAAGACTGATAAGAAACAAAAATCCATCAGACCTTCTCAGTCTTTTACAGAGTGCAACCCTGGGCTTTGGGAATGCAAAAGGAAGATTTACCACTCCGCACCCAGTCCCTGCACCTCGCCTACGACAAGGAATGCTGTCACTGCCCAAACAGGTGAGCATGGCATGGGATCTCTTTAGGCAGAAATAAACACCTGAGCAAAGACGAGGACTCTGAGAGCAAGTTGCACTGCTCAGTGACCAGAGATCCAGCAACAACGTTGCACCAAGCCCCACTATGGGTTTATACAACCCCAGGATGCTGAAGATGTTTACCTCCATCATAGGAGTGCTCCCAGCTTCCAGCTGTGTGTTCAGAATAAGCTCAGCCACCCCTGAATCAAATCACGGGCTGACAGTCTTTGTACAAAGGCATCAGGGTAACTCGCTCTGAATATTTACAACTATGGAACGTTAGGATAGCTGTGCTGACACCTGGCTGCATCACAGAACCTCTCTGGCTTTATTTTCTACATTGAAGCATCGCTTTCACTCTGTATCATTATGGAGAATAAGCGACTACCTACTTTGTCTGATCTAAAAAGCATCTCAACCCTTACACACCTACAAACCCTTACAATCTTTACTTAATAAGACTAACACTGCCAGGAACATTCTCATTTTTCACAATACCTTGTCTTGCAAGAGATGAGCTGTGCAGTTCAGTGTGTAAGCAAGGCCTAAGGTCAGTCTGGCCTTAGTTCCTCCTCTGGACTGCTGGGGTTTAAGTCACATCTATGGAATCTCTCAATTACTTTTGTGCTGACTTCAGAGATGCCAAAGTGTTCCTCCATATCCACTTAAGCTTAATCTGACTGCATTTGAGGACAAACTTTCAAAATTAGAAACAAGGCAACATTGTGAGTATAATTACAAAGAACAGTGCGAATATAATAAAAGCCAAAGCAATTAAGATGTTTTCCCTTTTGGAAAAAAAAAAGGGATTTTAATGGTCTTAAAAACATTTCTGTACGAAAACTGCTCATTGACCAGTATTTGCCTTTCCATGGTTACAGTACTTCTGTCTGTTGTTTCCTTCAGCAGCAGCTCCCACAGCTCCCATAACAAGGACTATCTCTTTGGCCAGTGGTGCTTGGAACCCCTGCAAAAAAGAGTTAAAGAAAGACTTGAAATCTTGCTCTAAATTCACCCAAGACTGACAATCTACAATAGCTTACAATGATTCTATTGAGAAAGAGTCATGATGCAGAACCTTTCTGCTTCCAGTGCAGCCCTTGCATGGCACTGCTCTTTTATGACTACAGAATTCACAAGAATCGAGCCCAGGAAGCTGAACATTCAGTATATTCAGAACAAGAATATCCATATTTGGCAGTTATTTGTCTTCCCTCCAAACAAAACAAATGTTCTCCCCAGCTCTGCCCATCTTTGTAATCAAAGAAAGCAACTCCCACATCTATTAACACCAACTTTTACCTCAACGTTTCAAACTTTCCACCCAGAATTGTCTTTTAGTTGCATTAATCCTGACTAAGCTTTTTCTTTTCTTTTTTCCTCCCCCCCCTCCCACTTTAAACTGATGTCACGCTGCCAAATGAACATAAGCAGGTGTTATGCAACTGCTTCTCATTAAAGGTGCTTAAGCTCCCCCAGCAGTGGAGCACAATAGCTGTGCTCAGCCCGTGGCTCTGGGGCACAGGAGTGGAAACACTGCCCCAAGATGAGAGCAGGCTGACAACACACCTATCAGCTTTCCCTGCCAGGTAGGACATGCTTCGGTTTCCAGCCGGTTGTTGAAGTTTGTTAGCTCCAGCAAATTTCTGCATGGCAGAGAAAAAACAACACTGTGAGGAGAGGACAAATACAGTCTATTCCACGTGATGCACATCCTGTCAGGACCCTCTTACCTCAAGGAAACACTGCTTACAGTGTGGGCTTTGTTTTGTGACTTCTGTATATGCATGTGCACTGAATCCACTTGAATACATGCTGTTCTGTTGGTCTGACCACCAATGTCCCATGCACCCACACAGACAGAAGTCCTAAAGGTCTCAAACCTTGTTCTCCTACATTCACTGCTAAATTGTTTTGCTGGCCTTTTTTTTTTTTTTTCTTTTGAAAAAAGTCTCCAGTGAAATCATGCAGGAAACTATTTACAAACCATCAGGCATGAACCTGTTCTGCTCCTAATGTATGACTTTAAATGAGTACCTAAGAGGCTTCCTGGAACCATTTGCCCTTCAGCTGAATACACAAGAAGGCAGCACGCACAGGAAAGAGGCCGAAATGCCAGAAATGAACTTTGGAAATTAATTGGTGCCTGGGCACCCAATGAATTCACAGATGAGCACCTATTACTTCATGCTAGAATGCCCACTGACGTCACGTCCCAAATGCTCCATACGTGAGCACTGCACATCTCAAGCCAGCTCTGCCAGAGTGATCTGTTCAGCACAGAGACAAAAACCCTCCTGTGCTGGTCACTGACTGTTGTTCCCTTCGTTCTCCCAATCAGTGATGGAAAAGTTCAAGTTAATTAGCAATAAATTAAATCAGGAAAAAATTCCTTCCTTTAGTGGAGAATGCAGGCAACACCCGGATGTGCCGAGGCCATGACTGGAGTGACTGAGATTTTGGAGGGTGCCTTGAATTTAGTACTGCAATTTGAGGTAGCCTAAGCAGTGTGTCTGCTGTGCAGGAGGGTGTAGCTATGGACAAAGTACAGACAGGTGAGAAACAATGGGAGAGTGTGAAGGCCCCAGGAAAGCTCTTCCTGAACAAGACGAGGCTGTAATACAAGGCACGAGTTTGTGACTGGAAGCTGCATGTCAGTACCAAGTGCTGCAAGAGAATATTTTGCAGATCCTGGAAGAGTTTGCTTTTCCAACAAAAAAACCACCTTTTCCCCAGCTGGGTACACACGATCACCAAAAGTTCTGTTACTTCTTTCATGACATGTCTGTACCTTGCCTGTGTAAACTTGTCTGGCAGGATCAAACTGTGCTGACTGCTTCGATTTGCTGCTTCCTATGGGAAAGAGAAGTTGTCACTAAACACTGCTAGAAAGAACAGTACTCTTCATGGTGTTTCTCTGATAAAGAGGTTTCACTGCAGTCCCCCAAACTACAAAAACCAGAACAGTCACTGCAGGGCATAAGCAGCTTCTAAACAGATGCTATGAGACGTTATGAGAAGCTACATCTCCTTTAACTCCGACTTTCTTGGGCCCAATTAAACAAATGACTTTCTCTGCTGAGAAAAGAAGCAAACCATGAATCCACAATCCCCTCACCTGTTTCCAAGTTTTGTTTCCAAGCCAGAAAAAGGATGCTACACTACCCATTCCCTACATAAATTTCTTTTAATATTTCCCCACTGCAGTGTAAGTGCATTTTAACCATTTGTACTGCCTTGGCACCCAGATTCACACAGCCTTCTCAGGCCTCAGCTGGCAACGTTTTCCACAGCCTGTAGCACTTTAGCTGAGATCCAGATCTTACCCGCAAACACTTTGAAGTTGAACTTGCTGTAATCAAAGGGGGTAAACTGCTTCGGTGCTTCCAGCTCCTCTGGTTGCTGGGAGGCTTTTGGCCGTTTCTTCTCTGGTTTTGGCAGTTCTGTTCCTGTTTCACTCATGACCCTCTCCCTCTTCCTATTAGCTTGCTCCTGCTATGAAAGCGACCCACAGAATGGAAACAAGTTCAGGAGAATGAAACATCTCTGTGCAGGCACGAGCACCAGCATGCTGATGAGCTGTTGGTGGAGCTGGGCCTGTGACAGCCAGGGGCTGTCTGTGGCAATAACAGCAGGGGGGGAAAGCACTCCGTTTTTCTTTGGGACTGAACCACATCCCTTCCCTTCCTTCCACCCCTCAGTGCAGGCACTTTTCGGGTGAAAAGCCAAGCTGTCATTTCATGGGACATTTGAGGCTGAGATCTGCTGTCACCCCACAGGCAAGCAAGGAACAGTGAGCTGCAGGAGTGCAACACATTCCTTCCTGAAGACAGGGAAGGATGTGAAGATTTGCAGAGCACAGCTGCCAGCGGCTCATTGCTGCACATAAGGGAGAACCATGGACAGACTGCTATCAAGGCTGTCTGTCATTCAGGTTGCTTCAGATCAGCTGCTTTCAGCTTGGGCATTGGTTCAGAGGAATGGGGGCACAGGGTCTCATTCTGAATTGATGTTAAAAAGGTCAAAAAAAGGCAAAGGCTGGAAGAATTAAATTCAGTGACATACCATAGCTTGCTGACGAACAGACACAACATTTTCTGTTGCCTCTTTGTACACCTTCTGTACCTGGTCACGAGCAGCTAGAGACAAACAGACATTACTGTAGGAAGCAGGACTAAATTAGCCACAAGGTTAGAAAGTCACTGGAAAAAGCACACCAGTCAACACACTGAGGAGAAAAAGGGCTGTACCTGACTGCTGGGCTGCTTTCTTTTTTGCTTCATCCCTGGATTCCTTCTGTACTTGTGCCTTACTCATCAACTTCCATCGATTGCTGATCTGCAAAGAAAAAAAGATTACCTGGAATCGTTTTCTTTGAAGTTTTATAGCAAAAGGGAGTTTATAAACTTGCTACCACATGCTGGTCTTCATTAAGAGCACAAAAGATCAAATTGGATTGTAAAAGAGATTAAGATCTGCTGCACCAAGTAAAGTAAAGCTATGGGCTTTAAATGTTCTGAGCTACAAACAAGCCCATGGAGAACAAAGGCAGATGCAGACTTCAGTAGTAGTTTGTAGCTTTGACAGACCCAGACTACAAAGTGGAATGTCTCCAATCTCTGGCTCTTTGAAGGATATGAATGCTATTCAAACAATGAGACACTGATTTAGGAACACATTATGTTTCTTAAAGTTTATATTCTTTTTCTAAGGCAAAAAAAAAACCCAAAAACAACCATATATTGCTAAGGCTCCCGAAGGAAAAGAATCTAATTATTTGTTTCTTTTCTAGTAGTTGGCAGGAAATTTTAACTTCAGTCTTACTTCATAAATTTTTGATGATGGGTCAAACTTTGCAGACTGTGAGACATAGGCAGGATTCTGTTCTGAAGGCAAATACTGCAGAGAGGGAAAAAAAGCATTTGTCTTTAAACACAGCATGTGCTGTTAGTGCTGTCAGCTCATTGCTACAAGGCTACTTAAAACGTCCCAAATCAAATTCATGTGCAAGAAACATTCTTACAGGAAGATCATCTTTTGGAAAAACAGTTACCACAGCCATAGCCAACAACAACATTAAAGAAAAAACAATTAAACCAAACCAAACACACAAAACCTCCAACCACACAGCAGAAAACTGTTTGTTTGTATGCTATGTCCCAGTAATCTGCTGCTCTGTATCTGTTACAAAGTATTCTATTGTTCTTTTTCCTTAGAAGAGTAAAATCAACTCGCTAATTTCAGCCACAGAGATGAAAATGTGATGCAAATTAAAGAAACCTCAGGCTTGATAAACAAACAAAAAGCAGTACAAGAGGTCTGTTTACTACAGACACAACTCAGGATGTTTTGAGACCACATCCACACGTGTGCTCTGCAAAGACAATCTCTCAATTCCAGCAGAGCTGTTACTACGTCAAGGTCTGTCATGCAGCCTGGAAAAGCAGTGCAGAGCATCCTTTGCACGGGGTGGTTTATCAGCATCACTACAAATATATATTGGGTTTTACCCCACTTTGAATTTTACCATTCTAAATGGATTTTCAAAGGACTCCATTATGCGCTGAGCTTTCTTCTGTGCAGTTGTTAAAACCTTCTCACTTCCTTCATCTTTATCACATTCCTAAAAAAAAATAAAGGGAAGAAGCATTAACATGAATCACTCTTACTCCTGGCTACTGCCATTCCATGCCTGTTATCTATCATTATCTGAAACTCCAGCACTGGCAGCGACCCTCTAGAAAGGATTAATTTGCTGGCCTCCCAACCTCACTGTCTTGGTTATGTCATATGCTACTTCCATGCACACCCCACCCTACTTCTTTCACCACTACTACACATTTACATCACATTAACTATGTTTTCTAATACTTGAATGCTGGCACTACCACAGACAGTGCTTACACTGAATATGCTGACAGTGGCAGTAGCAACAAGGCATGCTGACTCTGGCTGAACACCCTGAATATTCATTGTCCTCTCATTGTCCGAAAAGAGAGAATCACGTTCCAAGACTGGTGCAGATGTAGATTCTACATGAAAATTGAAAAGAAGATGATTTTTTTATTAGATACACGTATATCATACTTGTTACTTTTTCATGTCACAAGATTTCATGACAATTTCTTCAGTGTTGCTTATTTCCCCATGTCAAAGCCACATCACGTCACATCTATCACAACTCATAAACCCAAATTACCTAAAGCAGAATTATTCTGAAAATCATCCATAGGAATCCGGGAGCTGTCGTGTGGTCCAAAGAAGGTATTCTCCAGCCTCTGCAGAAAGGTTCAAATGGCAAACACCATTAGTACACTACTCTATGAATCCACATGTTTCCAGATATTGCAGAGATGCATTACAGAAAATTCAAAGAGAAGGGCGACATCCAGAGACTGAGCATTTCTAATGTAACTCACCTGTCAGAGCACAATGCACCTGGCATCAAAAGCAAAAACCCAGTGGCTAATGGAGATGCTGTACTTTTTAAGCAGGAGGATGAGTCAGCCTCAGAAGCTCATCTGAGACTTCCCTTCACAAGGACCTGCCATTACAGACTGACACACATGCAAATGCCTACCATCTACAGTGTCTGCTGATGAAACCTTCAGTGCTGTTATAATGCTGATATGTAAAAGGCCAATTTGCAGCTGGCAATGTTTTGAGTTTAGCACAGAAATTTAACATCGATATAAAGAGGAAAGATCTATAAAATGGACTAGAATAAAAAATTTACTGGAAGCTAGAACATTGCTATGCTGTTTTTTTTCCCAAGCTTAAGATACAAGGAGACAAATATTAAGCAAACATTACCTCAGGGTTGGAGAGAGATGTCCTTTTCTTGACTGTCAAAGCAATCTCTGACTAGAATGGAAGAGAAAGAAAGTCAGTTAACTCCACCTGCCCTATTTCTTCTAGATTGGCTTCTCTTCTCATGTTTTCAGTACATATATTACAAGCTACTGGGTTAATAAAACTACATTCTTTCTTATTTTCCTGCAGTGTTTGCATATGGATACTTGCACAGAAAGCAAATGGTCATGCTCACAAACAGCCTTGTTTCACCAAAGAGAGAAGACTGTACTAATATGAAAAATGGAATGCTGAAAATGGACTACATCTAATGAATTTCTTAAATCTAGAGTTGTTGTTTTTCCCTCACCAGTGCTGAATAAAATTTATGAATCCATTTACATGGCCTACAAATTCCACAGAGTGCAGCTGTTCCTCACAGGTCAATGTAAAGCGTGATATAAGGATACGCTGCTGCATGGGCAACCACACCCTGCTCAGTAATGCCCTGTCCAACATGCACCTCACCCTCACAGGTCACCATCTGGCTCCAGTACCTGCCTTATGGAAAGCAAGTGATGACTGTAGTGTGACATGAGCTAATCCTACCTTGAGAAGAGGCATCTCTCGGGCCTGCTGAATGAGAAGATGCAATTCATTGATCTGCTGGCGAACCAGTGGTGGGACTGGATTGCAGCAAGCAATGATACCCTGGGGTTCTCTAAAGAGAGATGAGAAAAACTACTCAGTGTGCTGTATTTACGGCTTATATGTTAAGCATCTGCATGCAAAGGATGTGCAGGCGGACATAACCACAGGCCTGACTGTGACAGAACTAGATAAGTCAGATTAATCCATCAGAGTATATTCTCAGTGATGAAAATTTTTGCTGTGCTCCATTTGTGCAAGTAAGGAAAAATCACTAACACAGCTCTCGACTCACTCCTTTCACTGTGGTCTGTCTGTACTCATTGTTCCTTTTTTTCCTTTTTCGGTGATCATCTTCTGAAGCTGTGTCCAACAATGGACTTGCACTTAGAAGTGCATTTTTATCATTCTCAGGTATGGAACATTAGATGATGAGCGTGCCAAGTGTTTGAGAAAAGAAAACAGTTGGATAAATTGAGTTTTGAAAGAGATCTGTCCCCACTCAGCTCCCACTGAGAACCAAAAAAACAAATGTTATAGGGGAATTCTACTCCCCCTGGCTCTGTAATACTGGAGGAATTGCAGGGGCAGATGTGTGATACATAGCAGTGCAAAAGAATGTATTAGTGCAATAAAATCATAGAGATGTATTTCTGAGAAGAAATTTGGAGCTTCTGGGATAAAACTGCGATTTATTTCTTCAACAAACTGAAGAACTATATAGAAAAGCAATACTGACAGCTGGAAGGAAGGAATTAACTACAAAAGAAATCAGGCATTAGGAAACACTTTGCTAGGTATCAAAGTCAAATGAGACTCTTCAAGGATGAGCAAAACTTACTTGGGCAGCTCCTCTGCTATCTTCAACAACATATGATTTGGTAACACGTATCTACAACACAGAGAGGCAGTGTGAACATAACAGAATGGGAAAAACTCATAAAAATACCTTCAAAGTACACAAGTTTGCCTCAGTTTACACTGTGTGAAGACATAAGTCAATTAAGAAGAAACTAAGCAGGACTGGTCTAGATACACATAAGAATTTACTTCAAATATAATAACACCTCTGTTCTACATGCAAAAAGCAGCCTGAAGCAGCACACTCATTTCTACAGATAACAGAGTGGCTTCCATTCAGGGGTGAGAGCACAATCCAACACTTGTTGAAGACAGTAGCTGTAACAAATGCCTTCCTACCCTATACTCTCATCTTCCTGCCGCGCTGTCTTGTCTCTCCATGAAAACAGCAACCTAAATGCTGTCAGCTGCTGTGTGTTGAGATGTTTTTTCTGCCTCCGGTAGAGCTCAAGGTAGGACTCATCTGAAAAGAGGGGCTTGATGTATTTCTGGAGAGGAAGAAAAGACAGACTCGTGATCAGTTATCAGATTGGTGCTTACTTGGTTGTCTTGCTTCAATGGGGTACAGTTTCACACAGATGCAAGGGGACTGAATAAACTCGGGTATAATGCCTCTTGGAGTCAGTACTTTCCACAGACACAATTTAATTGTCTTAAGGCAATTCCACCAAGGCTTTGAACTGTTAGGAACGTCCAGTAGAACTGGAAATATAACATTTCCCTGGGGAAAGGCACACTTGATAAGGCCGAGGTGTGTCAGCATTCAAAAAATAGCAAGAGGGAATCTGAATGCAGGCACTTTGCCTAGCAAAGCAAATGGGTGCACACAGCAGAGTATGAATTCATACAGACAATTTCAGACGTACAAGTAGGAAAAACAAAACAAAACGTCTATGCAACAGATGAAGAAACGGGTAAAGGACTTTATATCCTGGTAAGCCTGTACTCTGATCCAGGTAATCCAATCAGATGAAGCTTTACCTTCAGGCAGATGTCTCTGCTGCGCTGCCAAACAATCTTCAGCTGAGTGGGCTGCTCATTGCCTCTCTCCCAAAGTGCCTCCTTCATTTTATCGTAAATGTAGAGCAAGTAGTGAGTGTCATCACGGGCATACTGAATCATTTCCTCTGGCAAAGGACTAGAAAAAGAGCCAAAATTACACTACTACACTTCAGGTGACCCCCACCCGTCATTTTTTCTTTGCAGCACACATTAGGGCAAACTGCATCTAAAACACACTAACAGTAAATCCTTTTGTTTCCTTCCCGAAGGATTTGTTGGATAACAGCAATAACATACTGTGCACTCATCTTATTCAGATGACATCACGAGTGTTCAGATGGACAACAGGAGTGCTGTGTAGATGAGCCAGACAGCAGAAGTGCCTGCTATGGCATTTGTCAAGACCCTTTTCACTCTTCAGAACCTACAAACTAAATCTGGGATGTCTGTGGTGTGCAGAGTTGATCCCTACAGCCAGACTCAGTGCTCTCACAGCATGCTCTACCTACCATGGGTGACCAAACATTTTTGTGGGGACTTCTTAGAAGCCAAACACTGACATTCTCCACAATATGGCAGTAGTTCAGCACTGTCCCCAAGAACTGAGCTTCCAGAGCTTTTTATACATGAAACAATATTCCCAGACCTTCCCCAAATAACTCAATTTCTGAAGAAACACAAAAAAATGTAACACTTAAAAAAACCTTCAACCACTTACAAGTAACCGCTGTGCCTGTTTGCTTTGAGAGTAATGTACAGCTGTGGGGTTTGCAAGCAGAAACAAGCTCCTAACAACAGAAACAAGGATAAGTGCCACCTTGCAGCTCGGCCCATCTCAGGGGTCAATTTTTACCGTATCCTCCAGTCAGCCAATTGGTACTGCTTGTCAGCATCCACACTGCAATACAGCTTCAGCAAGTGGTCCAAAGAGTGCTTGCCAAGATTGAGAAGACGAGCAGCTTGATGAGTATCAAACATGTTCACCAAGTACAGGCCAAAGTCTTTCTGCAGCCACTCCACATCTGAATCAGCACCGTGCAGGACCTTGTAAAGCAACAGAAATTAAGATACATGAAGAATATTTCTACTACAGGCTGTCAGTGCTATAGAATTTCATTGTCTAGTATCAGACTTCTTTTTTGCTCTTTCACAATTAAGTGCAGGACTACCAAAAAATCATAAAACAAACAAAAATACAACAACACCAACAACAAAATAAACCAAAAAGAACAAGAACCACCAAAATCAAAGAATCAAACAAAAACCACCAAGGAATTCTGGTGAGCATGGCAGCTGACCTTCACAATTGCTGGGTCTGTGAAGGTCTCATTGAGGATGCTCATGTCACTGCGCAGCTCCAGCGTATCAATAATGAAGTCTTCTGTTCGAGTGGAAATCTGCATCAGACATGTCAAGCCCAAGAAGCTCCTGTAGGAATGGTGCTGAAAAACATAAAGAGAAATATTAATTAGGATCATTTGCAGATAATACTACAAAACAAATGCGCTCCAAATGAAGGAAGAAAAATGAACAGAGAACTTCTCAAAGCCAAGATAATTAAAGGAAGCTTCACCCTTGCACTCATTAACGCAGCACACAGCATGGGCAAAATTAAAACAAACAAATTCAATGTGAAACATGCAGCCATCAGTACCACTGAAAAACTCAAAATACTGCCACTGTTTGTTTCAGACCTCTAGACATTATCTGACATGTCATGGCCATGAACTAAACACATGTAAGAAAGCACTTAAAGCGGGATAAAGAGAAGGTTACAAAATAGTCTGGAAGAATAGAGCAGTTTCCTAGGTGCTAAGAGCATGCATATAACTTTTAAATAGAAAACACACACTGATTACCTCTAAGTCCAGAGCAAACTCTTTACAGTTCATAAGCTTCTCGTTCAGTTCTACCAGCTCATCCAGTGTAGTGATAAAATGACAAGGCGTTTCCTTGATGGGTCTGTACATCTGGCAGAGCAAATTATTAGGAACAATAAGTTCTCTGTCCATCCCTGCTCCAGATCTCCCCCTCTCAATTCAGAAATTTGTCAAGGCTGTAAACCTATTGCATCTGCTCACAAATTAATATGGGCACCAACCTGGGGTTCTGGCTTCTTGAGAACTCCATCTGGTGGAGAAAAATGCTCCAGTTCATACTGGTAAGGATGAGCAAACCTATGGAAAGTAGGAAAACAGGCACAGACTAAATTTCAGACACAAAGCCAGCGGACAGACTTCTGAGAGCTAACAACAGTTTCCCTATTGAGTAATAATTTTGTCTCTTGTTAAGGATTAGGTTTGAGATAACTCCAGATGACTAAAGCAGTCACACACAACACAGTGTGCAGACACAAACACATGCAGAGCTGTTACACACAGATGTCATCAGCACAAAGGGACCATACAAGTGCACGTTCAGCAGTGCACTCCAAGCACCTCGCTGCTGGTTTAATTTCTTACATGTCTTGCTCAGTTTGCTGCGTCCTCTGCTGGTGTATGAAGTCTGCCAAAGCAGCTGGGACATCCAAGTCTTCAGGGCGTTCCTTTCGTTCCCGTCCACTTTTTGTGAGGGCTGAACAACCAATATGGAACAACTGGACCAGGTCCCATATATAAGATGCTCTCAGTCTACCAACCTCTCCCCTCCACCCACCACAGCATCCTTTTGCAGTCACAAAGTAACAGAAACTTAATTCAGACCAACAGCTTTTGCTGCCGGCTAGATTTGTACCTGCAGCTCCAGAGATAACCCAGTTACTGGGTCTGAACAGGATGCTATTAAGAAACATGCAAGGTGGCTCTGCTCAAGAGCTTGGAAAGAGACTGAAAAATCTTCAGAAAACACTTTCACTCATTCCCATGTTCTAAATTACACCCACATCAGTGCAGACTCGAGGTGAATCAGCAGCAGAAATGTGACACTTTGCTGAGATGTTTCACTGGCAGCTCTGATAAAGCCAGATCTAATCCCGTACCTCTTTTTCTAACTAATTAGAAAAAGGTATCTGTAAAGTCGACCAGACTTACAGACCAATCAACAAAACTCCTTCTGCCAGGGGGACTCTCATTATGGAAATTCAATGGTGGCATAGGGAAGCAGCAGAGTATCTGTTGGGAACAGATTAGTTACCATATACCAACAAAAAGATGTTGTATGCTAACCAAATCTTACACTGCACATACATAAGTGATGGAGTCACAGAGTAATCTCAATCAAATAGTCAACATCTTCTGCTCCCACTTGTTTTTACAGTCAATATTTCCTCTTCTGAATTGTCAGGACAGATATTCTCAACAGATTACCCATCAACAACAAAAAAAACCTACCTTCAGGCAATGGTTTCAAAGCATTTGGCTTGATAAAAAGTTTAGGTACAAAGGGAGTGTTGGAATTGTCAATCTTTTCTCGAAACTTAAGCTGTGGGCGAGAGATATTCTTGGCGTGAAGCAGTCGGAAGGTTTCAGACTTAGTTCTTTTGTGGTACTCTCCTGCCTATTAAAAAGAAGGCAAACCAACATGACTTAACAGATGGCCAGAGCCTCTTTTATTCACTGACCCAACACTGTGAGAAAACAGAGGTGAGTGAGAACACATGAAAAGGACCAAGGGTATATTTAACTACTTTAAACCACTGGAAAACTGGAGCAGTGTACTGGGAAAAAGAAGCTGTAACAGCAACCTGAGTGCAGCAGCCTCACCTTGCGGTTCCAGCTGGAGACAATTGTCTGTGGCATCTGCAACCCAGCAGGAAGGACAGGCTGCTGGTTTTTGTTCACTCCTGCTGCTTCATCCAGTAAAATACCCTAAATTCCAGGAAGAAAAAAAAAAAAAAAAGATGAAAACCAAACACCTGCTCAGTTACTTTACTACACTAAGCACAGTTGTAAAAGCACTAATACCAAAACTATTTTACTTAAAAAAACTTGTGGTACCTGGATACTTTATACAAACAACGCTGAGGAATGATTTGCTCACCACTCTTTCAAGAATGATGTCATTGGAGTCAACCAGCATATCGAATTTATCTTCCAGCTCTGTGACTTTGCTGTGATCTCTCATGTGGCTGCGGCAGCCATGGTATTGCATCACCCTGCTCATGCTTGCAAGAGAACAGCACAGTTACTACAGATTTAAACATAGGCACACTGAACACCAAATCACGCAATTTGTCTCAACTTTCTACATCTTAGAAGTTTGAAAGCAGATCAAATGTAATACCTGTAATTACGTGCAAGCAGTAAACATAAGACACGCCTATACAGTACTAAGTGTCATGTAGTACTAATAGTACTAATTTCCTTATCAAACAACTTTCTAAATCACAGAATTGTTTGGAAAGGCCAATTGTTTCAAAGGCCATCTGGTCCAACTCCCTTGCAATGAACAAAGACATCTACAGCTCCATCAGTGTTCAGAGCCCTGTCCAACCTGACCTCAAGTGTCTCCACACCAGCACCACTCAGGTCAGCCTGTGACTCACTATCCTTACTATTATAGCCAGTCTAAACTTCCCTTCTTTTAGTCTGAAACCCTTTCCTCTTGTTCTGTCACAACAGATCCTGCTATGGGTTCTGTCCCCTTCTTCCTTATATACCCCTTTAGATACTGAAAGGCCGTTCCCAGGTCTCCCCCAGAGCCTCAGTACATTTTCACATCAGTCCCTGCTTGCTCCACACTTCTTTACCATAAACACAATTACAGGCGTTGTGTAAACACATCATTTAAAATGTGAACTGTTTGAAGCTTAGCTAAAATTAGGCACGTGACTTAAAACACCCTTTAATCTCCAACCAGCCTGGAGATTCCAAAGAAAGGTGCTGCCCTCTGGTTGGGATCAGAAGATGCCAGAGCCGCGATGGCTTCTTACCAGTGCAGGAGCCGCTGGCCCTGCGCCTCGCAATAAGCCCGGAACCCAGGGAAGCTGCGGTAGAAGTCGTACTCATCTCCGGGCTGAGGGAGCCCACTGGATGCCTTCGTGGTGGCCACCATGGTGCCGAGGGCGTGCTGTGTGAGAACACCGTGTTACTGCCCCTGCTGAAATGCTTCTTCCCTGCCTGTCTGACCCGTGCGGTTACACCCAACGCGTCACTAAGCGCTGTTCTGTTCCGATGCTTTTTAACACCATTCAGTTCCCGGTCGCTCCATTTACACCATCTAACGGGACCCTTTAAACCAGAGGAAAGAATAATAACAGCACCCCTAGCTCTCGCACTACGATTTACGTCTAGCAAAACATGGCGAAATCATCAGAAACGCAGGTATTGGCTTTATTTTAATGAAAACGAAGCGGGGGGCTCCCTGCCCGCCCGCCCTCAGACAGCCCTCCCAGGCAGGA
Source organism: Perdix hodgsoniae (assembly GCA_035772895.1). Taxonomy (NCBI): domain Eukaryota; kingdom Metazoa; phylum Chordata; class Aves; order Galliformes; family Phasianidae; genus Perdix; species Perdix hodgsoniae. The sequence continues at coordinate 1,069,213 of JAPSGF010000049.1, read as the reverse complement.
CTGCAGCTCCCAGCATGCCCCGCGGCTCACCGCACCGCCAGCGCCACGGCCCGAACCGCGCGCGGATCGGCGGGAGCCGTAGTGCGTAGCGCCCTTCCCGCTTCGCCCCCGCCCCGCACCTTGACGAAAGCGTCGACGTCGTCGAAGCCGGGCAGCACCGGCGCCGCGGGGGGGTTCCCCTCTTTACCCGGCTCCGCGGGCAGCCCCCCCGGCTCCCCTCTGCCCCCTTGGGCCGCTGGGCTCCCCGCCACCGCGCAGCCTTTTCCCTCGCCGACGGCGGCCGCCATCTTGTCCCCTCAGCCACGCGACGCACAGAAGCTCTCGCGAGAGCTTCTCGCCCATCAGGGCCGAGAACGGAAAAGGGGCAGCGCGTTGGGGTGGCTAGGCAGTACCAAGCCTTCCACCTTGCGCCCCCTTGCGGCGTGGCGGGCCGTGCTGTTTGCGGACCCCCATCTGTTACAGCTCGGCCTGCGTCCCTGTCCTTCCTAAGAGGTACTTAGGAATAAACAAGAAAGCAGCCCACGTTTGTACATTTTGGTGTAATTTATTGGCACAAAAATATTCAAATACAACATGGCATCTAAACATGGCTACTCTGTTGTATTTTGTGCATTTTTTTTTACGTTTTATTCATAATCCATGACTTCCTCCACTCCCCTGTTTAATAACCATTATTTTCTGTTTCAAGTTATGACCAGCTCTCCCCCTTTTGCCTCCTATGCCAGTTATCAATGTCCCCCTACTTATTCCCCAACACTGCTTTTTCATCAGGACACGGGGAGCTCCCCAGCAGTATCTCATTTGCACGCTGCAGCCAGTTTGCACTGATCAATCTGCCCTGAGGCACCTGGTCACATTCAGCTTAAGATCTTAAATTCTTAAGATCTGCTTCAATCTTCTGCTCAGGGCAACAATCCACCTGCAAGTGTCTTAGTTACGTTGCAGAATAAGTCAAAACCCGTATAGAGTTATATTCACCAGTTCCCTAAAGACCAAGTGGAACCATTGACATCTGTGGTACAATCAGTCTTCACTGTCTTGGAAACCCAATCAACTGTTGCGTTTCGGACAGCTTGTGTTTTTCCAATAGCAGCTATAAATTGGCTTAAACCAACTTTTAATATACAATAACTCTTTTCATTTACATTTCAAAATATTTGACAAAGGCTGTATATCAGTCCAACGTTCAGTTTGTGTTTGTAGAAGAGCGAGTTTGGAGTGCAAAAGCCTCCAGAATAAAAGGCTGTGGATACTTTGGAATCTTCTGTTACCAGAAAGGACACCTAAAGAAAACAAAAAGATTGTGGTAATGCCAATTGGTATGCAGTTTCACAAAGGCAATGCTGAGAAGGACTGAGATTGCCAAGGCACCGTTTTAAAGACATGGTATAGGAAAAGTTGGCAGGTGATCCCCATGCTTCTTTCCAGCTAAATAATGCTTAAAAATTAAAAGGAATGCTTCCTTCAGCATATTCCACTGTTCTCTCTCTCTCTCTCTCTCTCTCTCTCTCTCTCAAATGGCAGACATGCAACTAAATCATTTATGTTCACTTCAGAATATGTAATTCTTCACTGTAACTGAAATGAGTGACCAACACGTGCCTTACTTCAAACACTTAAAGTGTTCAGGCTGATTGCAGCTTAAATGCTCTATCATTCCCATCACTCCTTATGACAACTCACTTCCTTACAACGGACTGTCTAAGGAATCTCTGCCATAAGCCTGCAAAATCTATGAGATCAGATGCAACATGTGGTAAGGCTTCCATACATAACTAAATACACAAGAAGTAATGTTTTTGTTGGCTTTTTCTCTGCTCAAATTATTAATTCCAGATCATTCGGAGAAGAACTTTGCATTGTCAGCTGAATGACAAACTCACCATCCAATGTAGCACTGGCAAAGATTCTCATGAGAAGTAGCCTGCTTTATGAGCAATTCTACTTGTGTGGGTACATCAAGAGTTTCATCATGAGAGAAGTCTCGACCTTTGAAATTAAGGGATGAAGAAACATGAACGGAAGTCACATGACATAAGCATAACTTCTAGATGGCAAGTTCAGGACTGATGGGACTTGTACTGCCCTTCCCTTACTGGATATAAATTACAGGATTAACACAAAATACAAACATTAAAAATAATGCTGATCCATCTCATCAGATTTTACATAAATAAGTGCTTACCAGTGAGTTTATCTCGAACTCTGTTGATAATTTGAATTGCTTTCTTATTTAGAGCTTCTGGCTTCACGAGGCCATCTCCTACTACAAGAGAGAAGTAGGAAAACCCATAGAATTAGGACATCATCTGAACAATTAAAGCATTTGTCCTGCTGTCACATCTGTCCTTCCCAAATATCATTCTGATTGCTAACAAACCCAAATTCCATTCTATTTTCTGTCATCTCTTTCTGCAATTGAGAACACAGGTAATTCTACAGTTCCTTGCCAGCATAAACATGGGATGTATGTCTCATGTGAAACTTCCGTATCTGAGAACAATTTTTGCATCAGTATAAGATCAACTAAGGAACTTACTGAAGGAATGGATGGATTCAGGCACTGTGGTCCCAGTTTTCTTATGGGCTGTCTCCCCCAGTTCCATACCATCTAACATTTCTTTTGATAAAAACACAAAAACAAAAATGAAAATGTTGAATTGAAAGGCAGGTAAAGTAACATTCTTTTGGAAACGTTAATAACACTGTTAATCAGCTCTTTGGAAAGGCATACTTGACTGTGACAAAGCATACTACACATTTCTATCACTACTGGAAACGTAGCACAGGAGCAAACATCTTGCCCTTGCTAAAATACTGAAAGATTTGATCCAACTTTCAGGAACATTTCATATTAAATTGTAAACAAGAGATACTTTGAAGTTATATGCAATTGGCCTAAAACTACAGCAAAAATAAATTTATAGAAATTTATATAGAAATTTATAGAATTCTGAGTATGAAACACTGTCACTGTTCTGTAATCCAAAGGTAAACATTGCTAAGATTCAGTGCAATGAACCTTCAACAATGACTGTTACTTGTCATGTTCTGCACACTAAATTTTGGTGGTTTAGTAAATAACTATCACATGGCAATTATTATTTGGTTTACAACAGTTTATGTGCCCCAGGGTAGTGTTAATATAACTGTAAACGAGCATCTGCTGTTTGAGCCAAGTACTGAACTCAACACTTAGTCCTAAAGCTACTGACAATAAGCTCTTTGTCTACTTCTGAGAAGAAAAAAGGCTGAAAATACCTTCATGGCCTTGTATACTGTTAAAAAAAAAAGCAAATGCCCCAAACATTTGTGATATAGATTGTTTTTACTCACCTACTGACTGACTGGCTGAGTAGGAGTCTGTTCTTGTTCGTGAGCGTTTATTGCCCTTTGTATTTGCTGCAAGAAAATAAAAGAACTAAAAAAGATGAACTTGAGTTTCAGAGGTTTGCAGCAAATTTGCCTGTCCACGTACAGCATATGCTTGACTGACTTTCTCCTTCTCCAAATGTCACCTGAAATAGCTTTTAATCTCTTGGTGACAGCTAACACAAAGACAACTCAAACTGTTTTCCATGTAGCTTAGTTCTGTGCCTCTGTTTAAGGGCAAAAATGGTTTCAATCACTGTGGTAAGTTTACACTACAATCCCTAAAACCACGAACAATAAACAGCACTTGCAAATCAACAATATAATCAGTCTGCCTTCATACAGATGCTAGGTTTTATGCTTCTGCATTTCTTGTTACAATATAATCTTAATGAGACTGATGACTCTCCTAGTGTCACTGTTTTATCAGAAGAACTTACTGTCCATCAGCCTCCAGTTCAATAATGGATCATACACAAAGGCTTCTAGCACAGCCATGACACTGTCCTTATGCTCACGCAGGACTTCCATCACTGTGTGGCAGGTGATTCTGTAATTGCCATCAAGGCCCGTGACCTTCAGAAGAAAAAGAAGCCATCAAACATGCTGCTTTGTTCATTATGCAACTCCAATCCTAATTTTTAGGGAACAGGAAATGGCTCATGCTTTGAATTAAAATTCACTTCTGTCATTCTCTGTTCATTAGGAGAACAAGACAGATGATCCCTATAACCCAAGCTCCTTTCTGACATCAAATCGACCACCATAAAGAACCATGCTATTGGTTGTGTTTGGTTGATATAAAACCTATTTCAAAGTGAGGCAATTATGGAAGGTCTAAGAATTGGAAGAAATTTCCTTTCTTTTTTTCCCATCAGTGAAAACATTGCTTTCCACTGTAATGCACTGCAAAGATCACAAGACCTGAAAATGAAGTTGAAACAGTAACTTACATCTCTCTTTCTTGCAGGAGTGGAGAGGTTCAACCATAACAGTAATACAGGAAAAAAAATTAGAAATAGGTGCCATTTTCCCTAGGAACCATTCCCTTCATATCAAAGAGGGAATACTTACCTCCATCGCGTTTGTTAGCATCCTCGTCAACCGGAATGGAATCTTCTCAGGGAACTTCTCTCTTGTCATTGCAACCTAAACAAATAATGGAGAATTAGTAAATGAATGGCTAACTTATTAAGAGTTAATAAGTACTGTTTTTCTTGTTACACCCTTAAGGGTTATACTCCAAAGAAAGTCCCAACTGTGTACTCCTGAGCTTCCACAGATTTGAGGGAGAAGCTAGGTAATTAACGTGGCAACAGGGAAAATTCAATCATGTGCCCATGTTGCTAATGCTAAGTAACAAAAACTTCCAATTAGTAGCTTAAACTGCTCCAGGAAATTTTACAGAACAGTGATGCTAATAGCTAATACATCTTTGCTTGTTTCAGAGTGGTTAGCTAATCACCAAGACATGCCTCTCAGATAAAACTTATTTTATTTTTACCCACGGGTAAAAGTGAAACCCAAAAGAGCCAAACAGGTTGCTGAGGACTACTCTTCAAGTCTATTTTTCTTGACTTATAAACAGATTTTTGATCTATCAGAGAATGTGAAGTTTATGTTCAAATACAAAGACTTACCTCAAAACAGTCCCCAAAGTCAATATGCAGGATTTTTCCACTCAGTCTGTCTAACATCAGATTGGAAGGGTGTCTTTGATGAAGGAGTAGGAGAAAAAGCCGATTGACAGGTCGTTAAGAAAAAATAAAGTAAATCACAGCTCTAGTCTGAAATGGTATTTATCTTCATGAATGAGAACAGCCAGTGACAGCTTGCTTGTCTGAGGTCTTCAATCTCGGGATGAACAGAACAGCTTCCTTGACAGTGCATCTATCACATTATTTTTGTAATTACTTCTCAGGAATTAGATATCATCTCATCATGGAAGACAAACAACCTATTGGATCACTGCCACCAGTACAGTTCTTGGACATGAACATCTATTTTCCAGTTAGGATAAGTTCTTCTACTTGTATTATCTTTTTTTTTTTTTTTTTCCAGTATATAAATACAATGAATTATGCAACTGAGGTAACATAAATTGGATTACTACCAGAAGAGAAGAGAATCAGACTTGACTAACAGAAACCAAGATACTGTTATTCATGCTGACTTGTTCCAATTTTGCTTTAATCCAATTTTCAAAGGTTTTAAATTTTGTTATAAAAGCCTTTAAGCTCAACAGAAGCTTCTTGTATGAAAACATGGGAGGATTTAGCTTTTCTGGCATTACAGACCTTAATTCTAAATGATACTGCCTTCAAAAATATTTTGGAGGTTACAATGCCTGTTTTTGACAAAGAATCATGCACTACATACAATATTTCTTTGTTTTACCATTTTTTTTCCCATTTCCCTAATTCATTTAAGTCTATACTTCCCTACAGAACATGTCTGCAATGCAGATCATAGAAAGTATTATCTATTCCATTTTATAGAAAGAATGGGAAATCTCTCCATCCTATGACTGAAAGGCCAAAACCAGAACTTGTGTCTCTTCATACAGTCCTGGGTGTATTCCTCTCAGAACAGAAGAAACCCTTATTTGTACTCAAGATGCACAAACTCTCTCACATGCTGCAGCATTGAAAATAATGGCAGCACACTGAAATCCATAAAGATGCTATCATCATAGCTCAGCAATATCCATACAGAGAGATGTTATCATAAGAACAGATTCAATGAACAGACTGAGAGGTCTTTGCAGTCTGCTTTCATTTAAAAAACAAACAAAAGCCTTTGCAATATTACTCACCTGTCCCCAAGACCCAAAATGTACCCAACCATTGACATCACAGCGAGTGAACGAGTGTAGTTTGTTCTTCTGTCAAACCATACCTACAAGCAGACAGAATAGAAGTCAGGTAAGCATGCTGCATCTTTCAGATTACATTTTAATTTATACAATAACTGATGCACTTTGGAATGTGAAAACCACTCAAAATCAATAATTTCCAAACAGGGAAAGATCTCCATGAAGCAGCAAAGGTTTATTTGTTTGTGGAAAAAAACACCTTCTGTAGGGATTCATTTGGAGTTTGTGATGTTCCAGTACACCACTTCTCCCACATTCTGCAGAGAAGACAGGACATGTGCTGAACTAACCTCTGAACTTGGACTTTTCAACCACAGCAGTTTGGCAAGGTCATCACCAGCTGTGTTATTGACAGCATGTTCAAATACTTCTACCTTCTGCATTAAAGTCAGGTGGTCGTAATCTGGAGCCATCTATAATTGAGAAGTGACATTAAGCAACTAAGAACAAACATTCAGTAACCCCTAGCTGTACTATGTGAAACACAGCAATCACAAATAATTTCAAAATAAATGTCATACAAAATTATCTGTAGACTGACCTGTATGTTCCCAAACATTGTATGAGAGCTACAGTGAAGAACTCAGGTGAAATGGGATAGGAAACAATTCAGCATCCAAAAAAAAAAAAAAGTCCATAGCCATATTTAATTAAAATACTACTGAGGTAAATATGTTTTGAAAAACATTTCCTGGTTTGGCACACAAGGTCCTTTTTGGCAGGCAATTCCAGCTTCTCTAGTAACGTTCTGTTTCTCCATTCTGTCTAACTTTGGCCATGTTCCCTAGTCACAATGTTTGTAAATGCCAGCAGCACGGCACCTTCTATAAGGCACATCATATTCATGCAAAACACATTTTAGTCACCAGATGGTGACAACTTATGGTCACTGCTAAAATAGGAAAGGACAAACAAATAAATTTATGGCCAATTTTGCCTTTTAGCAACATTTTAGAACACTTATCTGATATTCCTGCATTTTTATTGGTACGAACAACAAATTAGAAAACAGGTAAAGGAAGGAAAATGTGTGCATCACTCTTCTTTACTGAGACACTGGAGTCCTAAGAGAATGTACCAAAAAATTTGCTACTTTTGCCCTTTACCCTCAGCATGATGCGATGTTCAATGTTCAGCAGGATCTTTTTCTTCTCTCTGTAGTCTCGGATGAGGGCATGCAGTGTGTCACAGTGGGGGACCCAACCTATCAAGCCTGAATTTGTGGACAGTGGAATAACAGCATATCTCTGGATGCTACAGGAAAAAAAAAAACAGACAATCGGAGCTCAAATTGCTGTATGTTATAACTTACTACACTTTAACTTTCCCCCCCCAAAACAGATTTGGAACATCCATTTGGATGGCTGCTGTGGTTTTCACAGGAAAGGTTTTCTCAGCTTGAGCACTGCCTTAGGAGTCTATCTTGAAATAGTATTTATCCCAAACACTATTAACAATTCTCAAGAACGAACTTGTACACTGGAGAAGTTTTTGTTTTATGTAAAACATTTCCTCTAAGCTTCAGTCTATGAATGGGTGTTCTCTCGCGTGTTCAAATCAGCTTAGCTCCAATACTCTTCACTTCCTTACAAACCAATTGGATATGCCAAGGTTTCCTGTACATCTGTTGCCACTCATGCATAGCACACTCAGAAACCATCCCCAACACATACCTGAGGTTTTTACGAAGAGAAGTTGGGTCGTTTGCTAGCAGAGTGTTGACCAACCCAAAAAGCTGCATCACTCTTTCATCTTGACGAAGGTCTTCATGACCTTTCAGAAGGAACACAAACTCATGCCCATTGCTTCCTGAAAAAGGATTAACAGGGAAAAGTTTACTCTCACTGAGCAAACACTAAACACAAGAACACAGAACTGAGAAGTTTGGCAGCCAGACTGACCAGACTACCGGAATGGAAACGCTGTAGAAGTTTTACATGACAAATACTAAAACCAACTGTTTAAATACTAGAATAGCAAAGAACAAACTGCTTCCTCTTACCCATCAATGTTAGTTTCCTGGGCCGCTGCTTGGAGGTGATGACCTGAAGTGAGGGTGCAATGGACTGAATGCGGATGATGGGCTGGTTGGGATCATAAGTTCCTGGCACTGCCAATTCCAGGTCCCGGCACATTAAGAGTTTTGGTGACACGTACTGTAGTTCCAAAGAAGTGAGCTACAGAAGACAGATGAAACACAACCCCTCAAGCATTTCAGTTAAATCTCACTTAAACATCTGTAGAGTTCATGCTGGCAAGGAGCCTAGAACAGTTCACAATCAGCTGTCAATACTTCAGTTCTTGCCAAAAAGGCTGCAAAAGTAGAAAACTTGAAGCTTATGAAGCTTCTGAGCAAATTAAAAGCAGTTAATTCTAGAATACTGAATCTGAATGCTTTGAATAACAAGAAAACATTTAACAGAGATTAGTACTGACAACATGAACTGTAAGCCCCACTAAAGAACTGTACCTCTTCCCCTACCTGAGGCAACTGCTTTGAGATACGCCTGAAAACGTGGTAATAGAGATCCCAAGCTTGTGTTAGGTCCTTGACATTTCCTGACTTCATATACTTCCTGCACCACTCTTGAGCTTCCATTAGATCTCTGCCATAGGCCTAGGGAGGAAGTGAAAAACAAGAGAAACATTTCTACAGACTACAGTGGAACAGGTGGAGACCACTTAATACCAGCACAGTCTATTTTCAAAATTCCATTGCAAATCCTTGACCTCACATTTTTTATAGCACGCCAAAACTAATGAACCAGAAATTCCTGGATCTAAGACAGGCACTGAGTGTTTTGAGCAACATTACTCCCAAACAGACCTCACAATAGGAGGCAACAGAATGAATAGAACATTCATTCTGCTGTATATTATTAGACCCTTTAACAGTAGGCTAACAAGCTCAAATGAATTTCTTTTGGAGACCTGAGAGAAATAATATCTTTAGTCTGTGCTGGTGGTTATCGTTAAGCAAAGCAGAATGGAGTCAGAATAGTTAATTGCAAAGCTGTTGTATGTCTTCCAGATCTCATCACATAGCCACTTGATAAAGACTAGGGCAATCTGTGCTGCTATAGCCATGGAATTCCATAGCCACCAAAAGCAATGCAGACCCAGAAATAAATTTAAAGTAATAAAATCTAACAACATCATAATCTCAACAGCCCGAGTCTTTCTCTTAGATGGCAGCGGTCCTTGGAACTCATCTGGAGCAGGAGGCTGTCCTGCCTAATTTTACGGGCAAACAGAAGTTTATTTGCTAATACCTGATTGAAGGATGTCTCTTTTAAAGTCTGAGGCCCACGCTCCATCATAGCATGAAGTGGTTCCAGCACCTCAAACATTCCCTTCACATTTCTTTCTCCGAAGTACAGACGAGATGCTTCTTCCAACCCTTCATGCCACATCTCATGCCAGAGGATTGCCACACGGATTAGCTCTTCACTTACCTATTTCAGATCAGGAAAAAAAAAGAAAATACTCAAGAAAATCCCTAACCATTATGAATGCATGCTTAAAAATGTAGAACGACTTTCTTCTCCAATGGTTATGAAGCATTTGTTGCTGTCAGCTAGAGAGAGCTACAAAAACTCCCACAAGTTTGTTACATCTTTTTCTGTAAGATGATGATCAGGCTTTTCTCACTGAACTTGTTGCCTTTGAAATATTGTATATATTTGTGTAACTTGGCCTAATAGCACTAGTTTTCATTTATTCATAAAAAGCTCGAGCAATTTAATTAAATTACACAGCAACTGAATTAAATGAAAAGTTTTGTTTCCACTTATCATTAAGCAAAAATATCTCCATGGAAAAAACGACTCTTCATTTATTCCATCTTTATTTATAAGGATGCACAAGAACTCTGAATGTTATGGCTCATTTTATATTATTCTCTTTAAATAATGCTGACATCATATTCTTTCAAATTAAAAAACAAAAAAACAGAAAAACTCATAATTGAACAAAATTAACATTAAACAGTCATTTTTGTATTGTCATACCAGAAACATCAAATACCTTACGATACACTTAAGCACTCACCATCATTGCCTGCTGCACCAGCGTGTTACTGTGCTCACACATGTTTTTCAAGATTTTATTTGCAGCATTGTGGCGAGCAGTGGTTGTGGATTTAGATGCCACAGTCAAAGGATAGATCAAAGCCTGCAAGTGATATCAAAAAATAATAATATTCTAGGACCATACAGAAGAATTGCATAAATTGAAAGATTAGCAGAACATGAATAGCAGTCTTAGGGTCAAGCAAGAGAAAGTAATCTTGGTTCTTGAGAGAGGTGCTAGGAATTTGTTATTCAAAGTATTCCAATTCAAAAAGCTTACAAGACTTTAATTCTCTGACTCTAAGACGCTGTATCAAACCCAAAGAACAGAAAAACATACTCAGCATTTTGTGATTTTCCATGCTGTAGGAAGAAATTCTGGAAAAAGCATCTCAGGAGCTGGCTCTTATCAGTCACTTAATAAGATTAGATTTAAGATGACAATCTGCACTATCCAATTTTCTATTAGAGGAAGACGACTTCCTCTGCAGCATGGCTCACCAACCTCCAATTTCTTTTTTTTAATTGAATAGGACTGAGGTGAAATAGTCCCTCAGAACTACAGCAGCAGCAATGCTCCCACTTTCACCTGCTGTGAATTCCTTAGCAGGTATCAAGAGCAGTGAGATGGAACATAGAAGAAATACCTTAATAGGCTACAAGCAAATATAAATTCCTTTCCTAAGCTACAGCTTACCTGGGGGTGGTACCGTCCAATATCTGTGAGGAGCTGATGAATGAGACGTCCTACCAATGGTCGAGGGGTGTCAATTCTTGCAATAAGCTGAGGGATAACCTAATAGTAAGGATAAGTAAAATAAACATCCCTGTCAGCTCACACACATTGTTCACAAGCTGTTTTCTGCTCTCAGCCAGAGACCTCACAGTCTCTAAAGGAGATACAGGCCCATCATTCATTTTGGAGTCAGAGGATAACATAGCAAAGCTCCAAACAGTGCCAAAAATGCAGAACAACTCGTTGAGATGACAAATGTTCTGTGCAAAGCTATTATAGGATCTTCACATGGACAGAGCAAGACATGTCTTGGAAGTGTAACACTCAAATAAGAATTAAGGCATTTTTACAAGACTCAGTCTACAGAGTAGTCTCATAATAGACTCACTGTCTGGATTACATTGGAATAGCAGTGTTCTTTTATACTTGATCACTATCTTCAATTTTAAAATCTTTGGTCCCTTATTCATATGAACTAGTCTACATATAAATATAGAAATTAATGCGAGAATGCTTCTTTAGTATCTATTCAAAATTCTTGCTAAGTCAGTTACAAATTGTACTGCATGCACACTGCTCCTGCCACTCACCTAAGGAAGTGTTTAGCAAAGGATCATCCTGGGTAACTTGTGAAAGATCCCCTTAGGATCCCCAAGGCCTTAGTCCTTTGTGCTCCTTACCTGCAACCAAGTATCTATTTGGATTGCCTTGACCCCTTCAACCAAAGCTTCATTCACATCAGGCCAGTGACCATAATCAAACCATAGAGTAAGGACTCTGGAAGAAAGAAACATTTATTAGGAATGAAATAGAACAAAACAGAAGTTATCATTCCAGTCAAGTATCTTCAGTTATATTTACAAAAAGTTATTCTTCCCAGAACCAAACTAGGGTAATCTAACATGCATTAGTTTGAACTGAAGTTTAGCCATAACAAGAGCAAAAGAAAAACTCTACCTAATCTTAAATTATGTGGCTTTATCAGCTAGATTTCATTTACTACGGGCTTTATTACATACCTGAGGGTGTCTTGTAGGTTGTTTCCTCGAGACAGAGATATGGATCTGAAGAAACCTTGGACAGCGGGGACTGTGTACATCAAGAGAGTCTTGGATAAATCCTTTTAGAATGAAATTGCTGCATTAGTTCTACACAGGAGTATCAATCCATAGGAATGCTAAACTTAGCATGGGGAAAGAGGGAGAACAGATCTAATCCGCATTATAGTTGGCTTCCAGTCATGCTCCCACAGACCACATCACTCCTGGATTTTATTTTTTGCTTGATAAAATATATGTATATAGATCTGTATTATATACATAATATCTGTATAATAGCAGGACTAGGGGAAATGGTTTTAAGTTAAAAGAGGAAAGATTTAGGTTGGATGTTAGAGGGAAGTTCTTTACTGGGAGAGTGGTTGGGTCCTGGAATAGGCTGCCCAGGGAGGTTGTGGATGCCCCATCCTTGGAGGTGTTCAAGACCAGGTTGGACAGGGCTCTGGGTAACCTGATCTAGTAAAGGTGTATGTTTGGTGGCCCTGCTAGGCAGGGGGGTTGGAACTACATGATCCTTGAGGTCCCTTCCAACCCGGGTCATTCCGTGTGATTCTGTGTATTTACATAGATCTTTCATGCTGGTAGGACTGTGAAGTGTTTTTATACCTCAGTTTGTTGGTTATATGTAGGCAAGCATGTCCACAAACCAAGCATACACAGTAGCTTGCTTCCTGTGTCTGAAGACTATGTACTTATTAATTGAGTAAACAGGGAAGACTGATACCTCAGTGACTTTTTTCTGCACTGGAGATGGGATGGGACTGTTCTCTGTGCTCTCTGCATCGCTCTCACTGTTGCTGCCCTCAGTGTTGGCACTGGTGATACTGGCACCACTGGCATGACGCAATTTCTTCTTCTCATCTCTGGCCTGGTTCTGATGTTTGTAGTGAAGCACTGCTTCAAAATTCATCACTGCCCAGGCATGCCAGGCCTGCCAACAGGAGAGAAGAACTTCAACAAAAATGGTGAAGACTAATCCTTTCTGCAACTTGTACTGAGTACTAGGTAGTAATTCAACCTTTCTGAATCTAGAGATGAGAAGCAATACCTGCAGACAGCACAATGCTTTGCTTTCTCTAATCACTAGTAGTTTTTATTGCCTCACTATCTTAACATCATGGTGAGTTCTCAGTCAAGAGCTCCATATTGGATGTTATAGCATCAAAGGAACTAAAAATAAATCACATTACCTTCCCATACTCCTTAATTCTTCAAAGCTCAAGGAGGTGTAATAGGAAAAAGATAGTGGAGATGTGATCAGATTCACTATCTCTCTGCTCTGTCTGGAACCTCTCCTTACTGACCTTGTACCAGTTGCGATCGTGCTCTGTTGCAGCACTGTAGTACTGTAAGACTTTGGGGATGGTACTCTCATTGATGCCTTGCAGGTTCAGCTGCCACTCACCCAGTTTCAGGAAACACCTGGTTAAGCAAAGGGATTATTGACTCAGACACAACCTGAAATGAAAACAAAACCTGCTGGTTTAAGAGGCAGAATTCTTATCCCAAATCTGAAAAAAAATGTTTCATGTGCTAAACTCACTCAGTAAGCCTCTTCTACAGATGGAGAGCATGCATTTAACAGGTAAGGTTGGTTCAAACTTAATGGAACAAGGCTAGGGTCAAATTTTGTTCCTCATTTTTGTCAGTTAGAAAATGCATTTTAGAAGTAGCTAACAAAAGCACCAGAACACTTATTCAGTGATGATAAAAGACACACAGCATGTGTGCTGACTAGCTGTATTTATTACCATACAAACTAGCCTTCTGGAGAGACCAGCCACCATCCAGCCAGCAGAAGTGCAGAGCAAATGCTCTTCCCCCAAGCCAGAAACCCCATTAAGCCATCTCCTCCCAGAGGAAAGAAAAACATTTTTTCCTGCTGTGCTGGGTGGGGCTGTGAAGTTCTGCACTAAGCTTAATACTTTGCTCTCTCAGCAGACTCTAAATACCACAGTTACGTAGCTGTCCTTTCAGCATTTCGACTTTTCCTGCAAGCCTTGTTCAAAAAAAAAAAGTCATTAATAACTTATTTTCCATGATAGTCAATCTGAAAACACTAAGACAATGCTGCTATCAGGTTTCCATTCCCATAAAACCAACCCTTCATTAACGAGTACTATGTGATTCCTTCTTTATAGAGGAAAACAGAGCTTATGAGATGCATTTCATTACAACAATATTTTAAGAGACCATCACATGCTTGGCACCCAATGCCCAAAGTACTGCTGTCAAACTAAGGGCACACACTGCCAGGCACAGATGTGCCAGGCATGTGGGAAGAGTTTCTTTCCTACTGACTGAATCTCCTGAAAAAAACAGATGAGAGTTATGCCTTCTGCCAGTGAGCCACAGTGCTGGAATAACACTGCCAGCTGCCAGGGACAAATATGAGCTTGTTTACACTGACGTGTCACAGTAACACTTACTGAAATTATGAGATGAACAGAGATGAATATTGAAAGGGTCCTCTACCATCTAAATGAAAAACCATCTTCCTCTTAATCAAAGTGTGGGTCCCATCTAACACGTCTCATATGCATGGACCCTGCAACCTCAGGACAGACAGTGTTACCACACAGCTAAAAGGATCTCCAAGGACTAGGTGCTGACCGTGCCATAAGCTTGTGGAGTTCCTGCTTGTGCTGCTGGTCCTCAGTGGCAATAGCATGCTGTGCCTGCTGCTGCATCGTCTGTACGAAGTGCTGCATGTGCTGGAATGCATCGATCTGTAATTGGATAATGGTGGTGGTAAGAGCCATGGGGGTTAAATAACATTTCACATGTGGAAGGCAACACGGAAATAAGTTTTCACCAAAAGCAAAAAATATAGTTTTATGTTGGTTTTTTTTTTTAAAGCCTCTTAACCATTTACATATCTCTAGAATCAATTTATGCCAGGTCTGTAGCTCCTAATAAGTGAACAGGATAGAAATTCTTAATTGTCTTATAAATCTGGCCTCTGAATTGCTACACTGAGGAACAAATAAGTGCATCCTGATGCTCATCATGCATCCAGTAGACAGAATGACTGACAGTAGTGCAAGCACCCAGATCTGGCAAACTGACAAGATCAAGTATATGAGAATAAACCTCCAACAGCAAAAAATGTCCTATTACTGCTCCTGAAAAGTAAGATTCTATAAATCATATAGTGATATCTCAATTGCAATTGGACACGTACATCAAAGAGTCCAGCAACCAAAAGTCAAATGTTCATAGTGTGCACAGTGTGTCTGAATAGGTCACAACCATAACAGACTGGATCCTAAGAAGCCTGCCCATAATATGCTATGGCTTGGAACAGACAGTTTGAGAAAATACTGTCTAAAGGAGAACTTGCATCTTCCCTTCTAAAACCCAGGCTTTGGCTAGACTTATAGTACATACCACAGAACCTAAGCTTTGACTTATTTCAACAGATGAAAATCTAGATCTCTCCTGAAGTTGTTTAAGTAGTACAAACACGTTGCTCCTTTGCCTGCAGACTACAGAAGGCATTAGTGCTAAAGTAACTAACAACATTTTGGGGGAATATTCTTTGAAATTCCTAGGGGTGAATTATGGAGTAAAGAACTCTGAAAATTTAGGGGGAAAAAAAGCATGCATGCTTCAGTGGAAATAATGAGAGTAAAGCTCTTGCAAACTGCAAGGTCATTTCAGGTCAGAAACTGCAGAAGGTGCTATTAAGAGTCCAATTTACTTCTGTTCCACCTACAGGAATGATCTACTTTAAAGTGAGACAGCAATCACCTGAGCTGGAATGCCTTATTTGTCTGGTTCAAATGTCAGCATGCACAAATCAGTTGTCATGAAAAAGGGCATTGGCCTAAGGCAAAATTAAAGTATCACATCATTAACAGGGAGGCACCGTTCCACAGGTAATAACTTAGATACTTCACTAGATGTAGGAGGGAAAAACAATCTTAAAAACAGAAGTGCTGTTGTACCAGATATTTGTCAAAACATAACTGTGGAAGTCTCTGTGTGCACAGAGCTTATGTGCTGTCGGAAAATATGAAATCATACAGCAAGCAAGAGCTTGTGATTGCATCCATGTCTGTCTGTCTGTCTCTCTCTCATCTTAACTGCTTTCCATTTTTTTTCCTCCTGTCCTCATGGGCTTCCACATAATCTCATAGCAGTTTAGTTTAAATATATTCTCTTCCTGCATCTTTTTTTACCTATTTCTTTATCACAGGTCAAAGAGAAAAAGACGCTTTCATCGAGAGAAGCTGGCAGAGAATACCCATATATTCCTGGGATCACTTAAAGAAGAAAGTAAGAGACCATTACACTGCTTTACAAAGCCAACAGAATAGGGCCTCAGCAGCAGCTCCTTCTGTTTTTTAAATTCAAATAAAGAATAGTTAGGTCATGGCCATCATCCCACAGCAGCGGCTCTGCTCCAGTACTGGCAACCCCAAAGACAGAAAAAAAATCAAAAAAAGATGTGGCAGAAAATGACAATAAACGGAGGCTTTAATGTATATTAAAAAAAAAGGTAAGTTACCCAGTCTGAGGCTTATTGGATTTGAGTATGTAAATTCCCTCTGTGTTGCAATGTCATAAACATCCATCCCAGGCTCTTCAGTGCCAAATTGTTCCCCTGACAAAACCCTATGTACTTTTCAGCTGTCTTTCAGTAAGACATTTTCAATTGTGTCTTTAATAAAAGTTCTGCTTAGCAACTAAGTACAAATTGTTCTAAATATTCTAAAACTGGAAATGAAAGAACTCCTTTCTTTTTCCATTGTGTAGCCCTGACCATGCGTAAGATATGGAGACCTGGCAATCAGAGCAGTGGAAGAAAAGCTAAGTGCTCAGCCTACACAGTAAAACTCTGGTGAGGAAGGAAGAGTTACTATTGACTATCAAACTTAGCTGCGTACCCTGGATACCTGATCCTGCTTTAACAACAAATTTTTCCATGCAGAAAATAAAATTGGGCCAGGTTTTCTCTGTCCAGTGAGAAATAATATCTGTCCAGTTAAAATAAAACGCTTGTGTTTAAAAGAATGATAAGGAAAGAGACTAGTCAGTCTTTTTAAAACAAAAAAGAAAAGTAAAACCTTCACCCTTGTCTTTGTCCTATGCAGGCTATGAAGAGCTGAGTGCATGGAACTGCACAAAAACTGAGCAACAAAACGCAGAGGGTGCAATGTTGTTCTGTACCTTACGGGCACTCTTCCACATGTGTTTCATGTATGCATAAGTCACTTGGGGATGTACTGTTGGCAGTGGGTGATCCAGCTGTCGGGATGGATCTACTCCCAAGAGCAGGACAAGTGTCTTATGGGCCAAAGCCTGGAGGAAATTACAAACATTAAAAAAAAAAAAAAAAAAGAGAGAACAAGCTCAAGCTCATCCTTACCTCCACCTCATATTCACTACAGAATTGCCTGCCATTAAAAAAGCTAAACCAGCAATATAAAGCACAGATGCAGAAGCCTTCTTACCACTTCCTGGACTCAAGAATACCACATCATAAACCATATATATCTTTACTGGAACCTGAGCATTAAATTACCTTTTCAGAAGCCAACACAGAGGGTGAAGTCTGTTTCAAGTATTTTTTTGTAATAAATCTAATGGTGAATATTGAAATTGAATTGTAACATTTCTTGATACTAACACCACATTCTAGATTTGACGGAATGCTTTATCAAAGAGCACTATTACTATTAAATACCCACTGCATAAGAACTTCCAGGTAGAGCAGGCAACAAAAAACTGGCTTCAAGGTGCTCTCAGGTATAATAGTCATCTCAAGAAACTAACTGGCTACAAGCCAGTTAGAAGAAATCAGTTGTCTAAAAACGTGCTATAGAGGTTGATAATGCTCACCAGTCTCCCACTCTTGCCACACAAGCTGGCATACTTAAGCCAAGTTCTCATGTCTTCGTGAGGATTCACAACAAGAGACCGAACCATCAATATTCTTTGCCAGTCTTCCACAATCCGTTGACAGCCCTAGGAGATAAAGGAAGAAAAGGTGTTACACCTGTATATTCAGCCTATTCCACAGAGCCTTAAGTCTTAACTGAAAATCTGAAGGGACTTTTCCCAAGATGGAGAGACTTCAGTAGCCATAACTCACAGCAGGCTCATTTAAAAAAAAAAGCTCAGTGCTTGCAGTCTAGTGATAATCCCTAAGAGAAGAGCTTCTCCTCTAGGAGAAAAGCTTCTAAAGAAGAATGTATCCAAAATCATGGAAGTTATCTGTGCAGCTCCAAACCATGCTGAATGTTTTGTAATCCTTCTCAACCCAGCTTTAAAGTCTGGTTTTGGTTTAAACAGTTACAAACCCTATACACAGATGATAAAAATAAATAAATAAATAAATAAATGGCTACAAAGACATTTTTCTTATCACCCTTTTTCTTCTCCTTGCATGTGTGCTTTTAGAAGCTGGCATGACTGAATATCCTGCCAAAATCTGCAGTCCCAACTGCTATACTGCTTGCCCAGCTCATGCCTGCCTGAAGGGAAAGGCCCAGAACACTGTCAGTCACATCAGGATGAGTCTGCATTTCAAATGTTTAAGGATGCTACAGCAAAGTAGAATTTCAGAAGGGATGGAAATGACCGAATTCAGAGTGCTTACTGCAGTGACCAAATACCTCAGAGTTAACAGTGATGATCTGAAGTTAGTATTAACCCAGGGACAACTCAGATTTTGTTTTGAGATAAAGAAAAGAACTCCCAATGGCAGCAAGCTCTTTTGTACCAAAGCATCTGTTTCTTTTCCTTTTTTATCTTTCCCCAGAACTGAGGGCTGGGAATATTGTTTCTTGACACCTAAGTACACAACACATCCAATTGGCATTTGAAAATTATTTAAAAGAAGCTGTAAAATGTGTAAGAACTGCATGTACTGCTTTTAGAACCATAAACAGCTGTATTCAGACATTACACTTCCTGTCACATACAGTTTCTCCACCCCAGCGGAATGCTCCTGAGCTCTTACAGACAGGAATGCAGATGAGAGACTAAAGCCTTTGTCACTGCTTCCCAAACAGCTAAAAAAACATGCAGCAGTAACAGTCTTTCATAAAAAGGGCATATAGAGCAGTGGAGAAATCTGCAAGGGGAGAAATTCCTTTTCCATACAGTCTATAATGATTTGCTATAGTTAGAACATTTTACCCTATGTTTTTTCTGTTTTTTTTTTTTTGTTTGTTTGTTTGTTTTTTGGTTTTTTTTTTCTTTTTTTTCCCTTTTCAATCCTTTCCAGGGATCAGAGTACTTTAAGAAAAGAACAATCTTTTACATGTATGTGAATTCTCTGTCTGGTTTTCCAGTATTGTGAAAGAATTTGCTTCTCCTTAAAGTGCAGCCAGACGGGTAAAAAGTTCAAACCAGTTGTACTGGAACCCGTATTTTCAGCTGAGGTCCAACACTGAGACAAGCAGTGCTGGAGGTGCTACCAGCATCTCTGCTCTGTACACATTCAAGCTTAAATTTTCCTATTAAGGTGTCACATCCGTAGACACCTCAGGCAGACTAACCTTAAAATCAACAAGGACAACACAAAGGAGACAGAAAGCATACAGCCATGTAAGAACGCATGGTGTTGAACTGGAACAAGAATGAACTGCTGAGCCATCATGTTGACTTTGAAGGAAGCTGTTCAGGCTCAAAATATCAGCATCACCGTCCTTGGTCTTTACACTGATGTACCTGCAGTCTTTCCCACCATATCTGGCGGATGATCTCACGACGTTCTGGTACAAGTTTATACTGGATAACTTCTTCCAGCTCTGACAGCATCTGGCAGGATACCATAGCCTGAAGGAAACAATCACATTCCATCCCAATCACTACAGAACAAATCTATAATTAACAAACAGTATTTTGGCACACAAATCTTAAGTCCACGAGCTTCCCCCAACAGGTAATGGACAGACAGCTATATACTGACATTTAGATGATACACCATCTGTAAATGTCAATTCTTTCTTCTTTTGAGGGGTAGCATTCATTTAATTGTTTAAGTAGTCCTTAAGCAGTCTTTTTATCTGACAAGAGTCATTTAGCTCGTAGTCTTAAAAAGATCTTAGGTTTGATACTAACATTAGTTAGAAGTTTTACATGATTTCTAGGGATATTATAAAGCAGCAGTGAGGAGAATGAAGGCTAAGAGTGAGACACTTACTCCATAGGCTCGACTGTAGCTCTCGCCTGCCATGGCAGTCAGCTCAGCATCGAGCAGATCTCTGGCCTTGTCAATGCACTGAAATAAAACAAAATTTTGGAGTGAAGATGGGGGCGTTTTATCATGAGTCAACTGTTCAAACTGAGATTCATCTGTTCCATCTCCTGAACAGAGATGGCACTGTTCACATTGTCCAGCAAGGATCAGGAAAGGATGTTATGAGCTGGAAGAATCAACAGGAAGGTAGCACCTAATGGAAGGTATAGGAGGAAGAGGTTTATTTATCACCTGAACAGTTGCAAAGTTTGTCCCTCTACAAAAATCAAAATCTGCAGTACCTATTATCCTACTCTTATTGTAGAGATTATCATTGAAAACATTCATAGAGGAAAACAGAAGTTTGCATTTTAGTGCAAGAGTGGCAGCCAGAGAAAGACTCAAGAAATGTCTTTCTTAATTCACAGTGACAGAAAGTGGTTTTCACTGTTTTACATAACCAAGCAGGTTTTTATGAATTTTACAGGATCTGCAAATTCCAATTCTCTCATTGCAACTAAGGCATGCTTTTCAAGCATAAAATAAATCCTCCTCTGGCTCCAGTCATTACATAATCTCTTATCTAGAGTTTTCCCTGTTTAAAATGTTAAAGGTTAATCACAAACCCTACCCCTTTGAATGCCTGAATAATTCTACTGTGCATATCATTCAAAAATCTACGTATGGGTTTTGACAAAGCAGACTGAACTACTCCTTTATCTAAGCTGGCAAGTCAGAATAGAATTCTGAGAAATGCTACTTGAGCTTCATTGGAAAATAAACAAAAAGCTTCACATTTACAGGGGGGAAAAGTATCTCTGTAAATCTCCTTTGTGGCAAATGTACACACCAGTGCAGCTCTACTTAATGGAGTCAATCCTTGCCGCGATTTCTGATCTCAATTTAAGATTTATCACTGCTGCCAGGAAAATCAGAGCAGAAATTCTGGTACGTGAGATACACAAACGCTTCACTGCAAAAGCTACAATATACAGAAGTGCAAGGAATGTTCATGGAGATTCTTATGTGTGCCTTATGTCATTAATGTCTTTTATCAAGCAGTATCTTGAAGAATGGAATCCCTGTTGAGATCATCCTTTTGCACTTCCTCTAGAAAACTGATGAAAGAAGCCTAAGAATAACTAAGGCTCTCTGCACTCTTCAGCACTGGACCTCTAAAATCTGTACAAATAAATTCACTGCTGTGTTTCTAGAAACAAAAGACAAGCCCAATCAACAAGGTCTAATACGTCAGTGGAAAAAAAGATTACTGAGCAATTCACATGTTATAGCTAGACGCTTTGAAACAGCATGCCTTCCACTCAGCTATGTAGTCTAGCTCACACTTTTGGGAAGGCTAGGAGGAGTTACCTGCTGAGCCAGTGAGAAAAGGTCCTGATGAAGAGCCAGTACAGCCCTGTAGAAGGCACCATCGTGGGTGTCCCTTGGGATCATGCAGGTATATTCTTCCATGCTGTCCCACTGACCTGCAGAGACACAAATATCTTCAGCAGAGCAACAGCCCCCTCTGTGAGATAAGAACAGAATTATGTTACAGTGCTTAGGCCTCAGTGAGTAGACCTGAATTCAGTATGATACTGGGAACACCTATTGCATCCCTCTGCCTATAGCACTTGAACTGATGACTGATACCTGCTTGAACCAATTTTCCTTGGTCTTCTATAATTAATCAAATTCTACTTCAAGACAGATGTCAGAAGACTCTTCAGTTAATATTGCATGGTTAGGTACATTCATCATGAGGATTTTTAACATCTTCCTTACGTGACTCAGCCACTGCCATTGCCATTGCCAAAACATTTAAACGAGCTAGTGTTCCACAGAGCAGATGATTAACTTTTCTCAAAGACTGGCAAACAAAAGGTGATTTATAAGCATTTTTAGTAAATACCTAGCTATCAGCAATAGCAATTTTTGGACCATCTATAGATTTATTCCACTTAAGATTGCCTGCTCAATCAAGATAACCTACCAAAATTCTCACTGGGCAAGGTTCTAATTTCTAAATAAAGGTCTGCCAGAAATCAGAGAAATTCTATTAAACTCATTTAGAGTCTGAGCTATGTTCAGTGTAAAACTAAGTAAAAGAAATCAGTTAAGTAACTGCTTATCTACTCAGACCCACAAGGCAGTCTCTGTTACTCGGCATCACACAGGGGCACCATATGTAAACAGAGGTTTTCCAAAGGGCTTTTATGTTGAACGACATCTAGTTCTTGTCTCTATGTGAACGGGTTGTGTTGATTATTCTGCTTCTTATAATTCGTGGCTCTAAAGTTAAATCTATTTGTGCTTCTACATTGTTGGCTGTCATACATGCACACACAAGCACAGCTGGAAAGATGCATCACCTAGACCCCAGGCAGCAGCAGCAGCCATCCTTGCCATCTTCGCTTGAGTTTCATCATTGACCTGCGTCCACTTTTCACAGCACTGCTGGTGGAGCTGGCCCCTACAAAGAAACCACAATTTCTAATCAGTGAAAAGTTTCTTCCACGAATTTTATCTCACTAAGCAACTGGCCTAATTCTTTTCATGTGGAGTGGAGAATAGAATTCACCTCTTCTCACCTGGCCAACTCAGACATGCTAGTTCAATGACAAACATCCTATCATCCAAAAATAATTTCAGAAAACACTATGCTTTGAAAACACAAGTCCAGACAAGTTTGCATTTGTTCCTCAGCTTTAATAATGCCTATGCTACAAATGGATCTGTGAACTGTGGTCCATAAATCCAAGAAAAAAAAATAATACTCTGAAGGTACTAAAAAGCAGGATCAGAAGTTATCAAGATTCTTTTTTTTTTTTCCTGAAGCCTCAGTACAAGGAATGTATTACATGAACAGTTTACAAATGGCTCCCACTCTCAAACACTTTGGATAAACATACAATTAAGTTTGAAGACTGAAACTAGAAAAACAGTGTTGATGTAACCTATTATGAAGACTTGTTGTGGCAAGATCTCAGAGGGGACTCCGATATTTCATCTCCAGCTGAGAGGAAACATCAGTATTTTTTATACGATGTCCTTTAAATCAACTGTGAATGCTCTGTTAATCAAACCAAGTACTGTGGGTGTTGCAGTTCCAGCATTTCTTAGGCTGGATACTCTGCAGCAGTGAAATAGCTGCCAACTTTCCTTCTCTACTGTCATCCTCTCCTCTCCCAAAAAGAAAGATGAGTTAGTCAAACAGAACCAATGGGCTGCCACAGGCAAAACAGTCATTCTGACAGCTTAATGGCCCAGGAGAAAATAAAACACAACAAATGAAAACCCAAGCCAAACAGCAACAGCAGTAAATCAAGACCTATTAGATGCTAATGAAGTAGCATGACTCTTGCAGACATAACCACATCAGGAGACAAATGGCCAAGAATATTTTGGCTGTTCTTTCAAAATGTCACTGCACAACAGAGTACTGAAATAATGATGCTGTGTAGCATCAGCCCTAGATTAAGTGTCATACTACGTCAAGAAGGCTTCAACAACACATATTTTGATCATGTTGAATGCTACTGAAGAGTATCAGCAACCAAACTAGGGAGTCCTCAGTCTGGGGATGATGTCTATATAAGTCAGCTGCAAGAGAGCAGACAACACCTTTGCAAAAGCACTTCTGAATTGTAGAAAGAACAAACAAAACACTTAAGTTTAGACAAGTTATGGAATCTCTCATCTACAATTAATTACAGGTAACATTTCAGAAAGCATGTAAATGGTCCCTGCTTTTTTCAATTTTTTTTTTTAAACAGATGTTACAGGAAAAACAAAAAAATCAGATCCTTTCTAAACTCTTTTAGTCATCTGTCACGTCATAGATTCTGAATAAAATTCTTGAAAACAAAACAAAACAAACACAAAAAAAACAACCATGAAAAAGGGGGTAAGAATGCCTGAGAAAGCCCCATCAAAAGGGCAGAAAAAAAATCTAGAACTGTATAATTATAGGCCAAAAGACACTACAGGGAACAGAACTTTGCTATAAGAAAACACATTACCTGGATGTAACAATTCTCTCATATATCAGACAAAAAAAAAGGACTGAGCCAAAGCACTGGGGTTGCTCTCATGGCTACCGACTATCGTGAGATACACAATCTGTAGTTCCAAGGGAAGAGTAGAATCTTTTTATTAACATGTGAGGAAGGAGAAGGCTCTGGAAGGATATTTTGCACAAATACTCATTCTACTGGAGAAAGGAATTTCTTGCCTACTTCCTAGAAAAGATGACTGCAAGACTGCTCAGTAAAAGGCAGTAGTTCTTCCTACTAAGAAAAACAACATCTAATATGCCTCACCCTCATCTAGAAACAGAAAGGGTAGAAAAATGCTGTTAGAACTGTGTTTCTCAAACAGCTCTACTTCTCCAACAGTAAAATGTCTGTAGGGAAGAGGAGTCTCCTTACAGTGCGCCATCCATGGGTTCATGTCAGGACCCATCAGCAGAGAGCTCTAGTGACATGAAAAGTTCAGTAGAAAGGCGGGACCTGAACTGCATCAGTTATGCCCCTGGGTAGAACTCCACACTACAGTGCACAGGATATGTCTTCTTCCATTATCTTCTTTGAACTGAGGTGAGTAGGAAGGGAAAAAAAAAAAAGCAGCCTCTACTTGACTAACAAGCTACAAGTGACCACGAGTTCATCCTCTCAAGAAAATCGACCGTATGCAATTCCTTGTTGACAACGCATATTTAACATGGGGTTCGATGTCTCAAACTTTCACAAAGGCAATGCTTAATGCATGTTAAAAAGAGCAGTAACAAAAAATTCAGTAATTTACAAGGGTTTTAAAGTGAGAGCAATTTACTTGGCGTAGTCTTACACCAAGATGATTACTGGGAAGCAGACAACTTCACTACCAACTACCAGTACATTCTGGATAGGCACTGTAAATCTGACAAGAAGTAATCTGTTACTTTATTACTAAAGTTTACAAAGGAGGGCCAATATGAACTCATTTTATGATTGTTTTTGACAAATCCTGCCCAATCCACGTTTCCTGAGAGGCCATCATTCTTTCAAAAATGGAGTTGATATGATCATCAGGCTGCAGATCCCCCTTCACAGACCTCAAATTATCAGATTGTTCATCTCAAAATGCTTAAAATGTGATTTCCAATTACGACGACTGTGGACAAAGAAATACACTTCTGGAAATGCTCAAACTATTAGGTAAGAATTTAGGCAGGAAAAAAAAAAAATCACATAGGTGACAGAATCCACAGAAAAGTCAGGCATTGATTTGAAAAGTAGAGCAGTTTGCATTTCTGAAACAGCAATAAAATATAAAAGGAGAAGGAGAGAATGTAGATTTTAGACTGGGACAGACTTCTTGATGTAATTAACTGGAATTTTCTCAATCTTCAGACATCCCTCTTACCATTCTCCAAGTGCTTCCAAGCAACGCATTCGTCCTAGCATCAGCTCAGGATCATCTTTGTTTGTGTCCATCTTCTTGTCATAGGCCACCAGAGCATCTTCCCATTCATGAAGCTTTTCATACCAGGTAGCTTGAATTTCCTGGGGGATTAAAAAGTAAAAATCATCAAAAATAGCAGCATTAGTATTCAACACTCCATATTACCTACTGCAACTTTGCTTGGAAAATTCTACATCTATGGTGCTCATTTGGCCCTCTGATGATTTGAAATAAACTCACCCAGATGTCTGTGATATAGAAAAAAGCTTTGAGCTCAGGAGAAAACAAATTTTAAGCATTGCCCAAGATTGACAGAAATGAATCAATGTATCAAGTTTACCCAGAGGGATGTATCACCAGTTCCCTGCTACTGAAATACCAGCTTAGTAGCTCGGCTCTGCCTGATCCTTTTCTCCTTGGAGCAGGGGAGCAAGGGGCAAAAACAGCAAATTTATTACATACTCAATTTGCCATTGTGCTGTGCTGAGGAATGATGTGACCAACTGGGAAGAAAAGGAAAAGGCAGCGTGCACAGTGTGTCTGGCTACTGCTAGGCCATTCTCCAGCAGACGAGGCAGGTATGATGGGGTCTAACCAAAACCCTTACAAGAGAAGGCTGTGGTTTGTAACAGAGGTTTTAAAAACCAAATGGTGATCCTTATCAGCTGCACAAACCTCTCTTCAGTCTGTTCCTAGATTTGGTTTCTAATTTTCAAGAAACAAAACACCTTGGATCGTTCTTCCATACTGATCTCTGCCAAAGTTTTTTCTGCTCAGCCTTTGGCAGCTCTTGCCTTGACATACGCTGCAGCATGGATTCTCTTCTCAGCCCACTGGGTAGGGTCAACATAACCCACGCTCTGCATGCCAGGTCTTCCACTTAGGATGTTTATATACCAGCCCTTTAACTCCTCAGCTTAGTCATAACATTTCACATCAGTTCCTGAAAGCAGAGCTCACAGATCTTCTTAATTTCTTTGCACTGCCTATTCTAGGAAAGTCTACATACTGAAATACATTACTTCTCAAGACTGAGGTAAGAATTAGCTAACAAGGGTTGTGCTCAATCGTCCCAAGGAATCATAAGAAGGTGCAAAGTTGTTCTGAAGTCAGTACTTCTCCCAGAAGGACCTCTTTTCCAGTCCAGGTCAAAACTTCACATAATCCTAACACCAGAGGAATTCAACATGAATGAGTTCCACCATTCTATGCTTAAACCTGTTTCCTCTTTCTAGCAGCTCCTAATGAAAAAGCCTAGTTTACTGTGCTTAGAGGGCTGCTTTCTCTTCCCAAACAATCTCCCTGAGGCACTGCAAGAATCACCGCTGCAAATTCATGTTGTTAACAAACTAGAATTGGCTGGAGAACATAGGCACTTGAATCCCCAAACACGAGTTAAATTATTATTAAAGAGAAAAGGAAGGAAAATGGTCATTAAGAGAAGATACCCTTCTGTACCTATTCCATTTCTGTGAGCAGCCAAAACTGTACTGGATTGGACAACTTACTGTTCCAAAAGCTAGAATCCATAAACTCTCTGACAGGTTCACGTGCCTCCTGAATGAAAGAAGCTGGAGGCTTAATTTACATTAAATTCTTACCTGGAGGGTGTTACCAGAACAGTTTCTCAGAAAACTCTCAAGCATTTAAAGCTCAGAACAGGAACTTACGCCCTTCCTTCCCAACGCACAGCAAAAACAGAATTACAGAGTTCAAAATAAAATGACTTAACATTAGGCACAAGAAATAGTTATCCATCACGACTCACCAGCTCCCCAAAGTGCTTCATGGCATATTCCAGCACCCCAGCAGCTGCTTCTGGCTGTTGCAGTTTATTGTTAATGCTGAAGAGGGAAGAGAAAGATCATTTAACACAGCTGGCAGCTCTCAGGGGCTGGTATGAGCTTCTCCTTGATAATATCATGCTCTGTCCATTAGAAACACCAACGGAACACAGCCCTTTTTCTTTAAAAGTTTTAAGTGAATGATTAGACTAATGAAGAGACACAGTGGCTACAATAGGGGTACATACATTCTATGCATAGATTCCCAAGACCTGTTACACAAAACAGTGACTGCATATGATTATTAATGCTGAATAGCAGTCTGCTAGCTTCACTTCACCATTGTAAGCAGCTTCCTGGATGCAGTGTTAAGAAAGGCTGGGCTACATACACTGCATACTAGAAATAAAACTGGATTGCAAGGCATTTTCAGACTACTGATTAAGTGGATTTCCATTTGGAAATTTATATGAAGTTTTTCCTCTAACACTGAGATTTCCTTTTGGAAGTGCACACGTAAGATGACAATCCATGTCAGCTTTCTGTTTACACAATAGGCAAAAATACATCCAATAGACACACAGCTGTGCACAACCAGATTCTCAGGAGGGCATATGAATTGGTG
Organism: Perdix hodgsoniae; assembly: GCA_035772895.1. Classification (NCBI taxonomy): domain Eukaryota; kingdom Metazoa; phylum Chordata; class Aves; order Galliformes; family Phasianidae; genus Perdix; species Perdix hodgsoniae. The sequence goes on along the minus strand of JAPSGF010000049.1, from coordinate 1,041,054 downwards.
GAACCGAAGGTGCAGATGTTGCCAAGTCAGTGCAAATGCATTATATAAGAATATTTTCAGATACAGACATCTGTCTTAAAAAAAAAAAATCCACTGGCAGCCACACTGGAAAGGATTCTTCTGAGGTTTTGCTTGTTTTATTTCTCCAGCTATCACTTTTCCTCTTTGCTACCATTAAATTTAGGGATACAAACAAGATTTAACAGTGATCAAAAGGGGACTTGAGCAAAACTTCAGTGCCTGCTCTCATGTTCCATTTCTTCACTTTAATTTCCTCAGAATCTCATTTTATTAAGCTAGAACCTCCTCCCTAGCATTTTTTTTCCATCTTACCCACCTCTATGTATACAAGACCTCCCCACCCCCAAATACCAGCTGCACTTACTAAGAGCTTTACAGTGCTGATATTTTTTCCTTCCATTTGCCTTATATAGATCACCAACTCCCTTGAAAATCTGAGTCGAGATTTGAATACCACAGGAGATGAGCTCCATCCAGAACAGCTGACAGACCTGCCAGCTTCACAGAAAGCATGCAGTTCCACACTCAGCTTCAAATAACACCTCTGCACTGGGGCAAACCATACCAGTACTCTTCTCTTGCCTGTGTTCAAGACCATGACAGAAACACCTGCCATCACAGCATCCCATGGTGTTGAACACGCTCTCCTTGCTTTGCAAGGGTATCTGAATTTTGTGAAACACGAGCAAGTAGACAACTCCTGAGCCTGGCTCACCAGCTCAAGTGATGTGCTCTGAGCCATTTTTATTTCACACGGTTGTTTTTTTATTTTACACTCAGAAATGGCTCTATCTCCACGTTGGTTCTTGGTTATCAGTGCTCAACACCTCATCAGTAAAGGAAATGCCTTTCTATAGAGCTCTTGCTATTTGCTAAGACTTATTTGTTAACATTTTCTGGCTCATTGCTCTCCTCATTCCCTACTGGCACTGGAAAACAACAAGGGCAAGCTGTTCCAAATGATGTCACAACTGTGTTACAACACAGATTACAATCCAGTATTAGTACTTGTTAACACTGGAAGTTAAAACAACAAAACCTATTAAGATATGGGCAGTGACAGCAATGCAGAGACAGTTCTAGCAGTCTTTGAATATGTTGTTACAGATAGGTGTAGCTTGCAGAAATGCCCCTCATTACCTGTTATCAGAATGACAGCATATACACACATATCTTTTCCCCCTAAGAGTTGCACTGATTCATACAAAGCAATGAAACCTACAGTATTAAAGGGAGTCATCTGAACAGACTGCCAAGAGAAGGGACATTTTCAAGTGCTTTATATTTATTCTCTCCCAGAAAGTTTCCTATCTTGACAACTACAGAACCAAGCTCACTGACACACTGGGTATCTGGCAATGTCAAGTAAAACACCTTTGGAAATAGGAGCTAGGAACAGTTTGAGGTCAAATTAGTCTTAGAATGAACCACAATCACAGCTCTTAAAGACAGGCACCCAAAAATGGGAAGCTCTTGGAATATATCCATGCCTTTCTTAAAGTAAGATAGCCAAAGTACATGCTACTCCACGCTTCCCAAGGGAAAGCCCGACAGCAGTGCCCCATAAAAGTGATAAATGGTTGTCACATTTCATATCCTGATGATTTAAAGAGCCATTGGCAGGAACATCACTTCCAGTATGTCAGGCAGTTAATTACTTCCAACTTATCTTTCTTGTCAACATGTCCTGACAAATTGTCCATTATCTTTTATTCTTTGACTATTAGCACTGCACTTTTGCTGATGCTCCCTGGTGCACTCAATCATTCCTTTTTGTTTTGTACTTTCTTGGCTGTCCACAGTACAATTACATGTTTCAATACTCTAAGCTGTAGCTGTTAGGTTTAAGGAGAAGGAAAGGATAGAAGGGGAAGGAGAAAGGCCTGGAATTCAAAGAATATATAGCGATACATATAACACTGTGTTGTTATTATTAGCCATAAATCACTCTTAATAAATGATCTAACCCAGACAGCGAGTAAAACTAAGTAATTCTTTGGACTGGGATAAGCCTCTGATGGAGAATCTGTCAGTGTCCTGATAGAGCACATTAAAAGTGTGCTATACAAAAGGAAGAAGAAAGCAGTCGTTGCTTTGGCAAAAAAAACAACCAAAACACAGAGAATTACAACTGTCAAGAAGAACACAGGAATCCCTCCAAAGCAAGACTCACACATCCAACTGGCTTTTATTAATGATGGCTGAATATTCACTGACTTTCCCCACGGCAATAAATCCTTGGTAATCACAGCATCTTTTTGCTATTTGGTCTTAAGAGCTAAAGAAAATACAGTTGTTTGTGAATTAATTAAGTTCTGATCTTGTGTTTTTTTGTTTTAAAAATTTTTGTTTTAAAACAGCTTGGATTTCTGTGTTTTCTCACATTTCCACGTGGAGCCCTGTTAATACATTCACAACACACACTCAGAAATCATGCCACTTTGCACTTTCTCCACTTTCATCTCCCTGCTATAAACACATTACCTCTCTCACTGCAGATATCTGCCTAAAAAAAAAATCTTCCAAAATTCTACAATATTTTAAAGCACTATAAAGTTGGGTTTTGGTTTTTTTTTAGTTATTATGATGGGGACTGAATAGAATGAATGACACTACAGAACAGCATGCAGGCACACCAAAGCAGCCCTGAAGGGCTAATTCTCAAGCCAGGCAGCTTCCAGGGATTTTAGCCATAACATTATTGCTGTAAGACAGGGGGATATCTTCTTGTTGTACCTGGTAATAGTTTGTACAGTATGGTTTTGGGTTAAAGAAGGTGGGAAAACATCTCTCAAGGCAGAAGCAATCCTGCTGGCTAACCCAGCAGACAGGCACTTCGGTCTGTGATTACTGGGTGGTGTCTTTGCAGTTGATCCCAATTCAAGGTATTATGAAGCTTAAAATTAAAGCAAAAAATCAATTCTTCTCCATATCCATTGAGTGCAGAACAAGTTCATCTGCTCATTTTTGTTTAGAAGCTAGAGAAAAGAAACCAACAAAATACCAACAACATCAACAGAAACCAACCACACGACTCGCATCCTTTACTCAACATCAGGCCATAAGAGAAGACCACTCTACCCCCTTTCCTTGGAAGTTTCTAGGTGTAGGTTTGACTGGTCACAAGTTACATCTGGCAACTTTGAGGAAAGGTTAAAGTATCTTCTTCCAGTTGGTTAACATTAGAAAATTCTTCCTATAAGAAACGGACAACAGCTTTGAGCAGACATTGGTTGTTCAGTGCAGTCTTCACATCTGCCTTCCTCCTAATGCCCTCCAAATGCCTTTTACGTTCAGTAGTGTCTGTACACTACATTTGATTTATTTCCATGAGATTTAAATTTTTACATAAAATAATATTTTGGCCCGGACAGCAGCTACCTTCTTCCTTCCAGAAATGCTAAGTTGTCAACTGTTTTCTCTTCAGAAAAATCTTCAAGTAAAATATTCCACAATTCAATCTTTTAAACACCATATGTACACACTTTAAGTCTTCTGACTAAAGCACAAGCCATCTGTATTGTTTGCCTGCTTGCATGGATCAGAATGGTACACAAAATAAAGCTACACAGGGAGCCAAGGGAGACAGCAAGATTTCTTAAGCTCTTTCAAAACAGAGATTCTAATATACGTTGCACTCATTTCACTACTTAAAGCACATTATTTAATTTTGCATTTCTGGAATAAAGGGAATAAGAAAACCAATAAAACCGCTTGCAAGATCCCTATACTTTCTTTCAAAATGAGCATTAAATCAGTTGCAAAAGTGATTTCCTCCAGTTTCATATGAGTTTGGCCCACCTGGACTTACATAAAGCAGTAGAGGATAATTGAATTTGATCTCAATAACAATACCAGAAGCATTAATTTCCATATTTCAAGTGTACAGACTTCAGCAGAGATAGAAGGGGCAACTGGATAAGGAGAAGAGATGGGCACAGAAAGCTCTGTAAAGAGAAGACATAAATCCAAAATTACATTTTTTTCCCTCATCTGTTAATCAGTATAGGAGAGAGTTGGGCTAGGAGAACATCCAACCCTACTGTCCAACCTTAACCTGTAGCACCTGAAGATGAGCAGGATATTAAGATGTGACAAGCCTGATGAAAAACAGTTTATAGAGATGGAATGGTATAGTAATGGGAAAACGTGTCCATCCCTGACAAATTCCCTGACATGAAAACCCTGGACAAAATCTTCAACCTGTGAACTTTATTAGTTGTGGCGAACCTATTGTTTGATTATCAAGATATCAAACAAAAATGCAAGTCTTCAATGTGCAAAGCCCACTTCTGAGCTACAATGACAAAAAGAAGAGCATTATTTAAGAGAAAGGCACTCCTATTGCTTGTCTATTTTGAAGGCTGTTTAAATAGAAACCAGACATGAACTAGGAATGAAAAACAACTTTACTGTCTTCAGCAGGAAAAACAATCCACTGATGGATTTCCTCCTCCATAAACCCCAGGCATGATGTCTAATGCTCACTAGAAATATTCCCTTTTATACAGTCCAGTCATCCACTAGCTTTAAGGATATCTAGCAAAGTTCTGTCACTCAAAATATATTAAATCTTCAAGAATTAGAATTAAGAGCCTGGACCTTCCTTCATCTTCTCCAGTTATTTTTGTTAATACTAGAGACTTTTCAAGAAGTCCCAGGACTACCTGGGAGAGAACACACATTTTCTATCTCCAGAAAGTGCCTCAAGGTTCATTAGGAAAATAAGTAAACAAATAAAAGCCCTTATTTTTGTAATAAAGCAGCTTGTGGGTAACATCTGAAAGTAGCCAAAAGTTGTCTCCTCAACACTGTACAAAATCAAACCTCCTCTATCTCACAGACTTTATCCACCCAAATCAAGCTTGTTTTTCCTTCAGAAGTGGTAAGAGCTTGCTTCTGGGAGTAGAAGTGGAAGCTATTGCTACTTTGCAGAACAGATAATCCTTTGGCATGAGGAACTGGATTTATAGGCTAATTTCCTCAATTCTACAGTTTGTGTTCAGGCATCCCTGAATTCTTGATTCAACAAACTTCAGAAAAACACAACTGCCAGCAAAGAGCTGTTCTCAATAAATAGTTGCAATGAGTGACTGCTTACAGACTAACTGCTCACCTTCCATAAGTCATTACTGTACAGCAATAGCAAAGTGAATATTAGAACATTTATCCGTATCTAAGAAGAGAGGTGAGAAGTTCCATGCTTTTCCATGCTTCCTGGCTGTCTCGAAGGGAAAAGCAGATCTTCAGAGGGCTCTGGCAAAGCATGGAGCTCCAGGCTCTGCCAGGAGAGAGCTGAGCATCTTTGCCATCTCAGCAGGCACCAGGAATGCTAGATTTAAGCATCTGCCAGGTATGTGTTAAGGGTTTTGCAATGACTGGCTACCAAATAAATAGCCACAGGGCACAGCTTTTCTTCTCTTGGCTTCACATGCACCTGCCAGAAAAACTCTCCAGACAAGGCAGTTATTTACACCCATCTCTAATTTAATCTGGCCCTCCAGGGCCAGATACCTGGTTCTAATTGAGTGATATTAATATACTTCTCTAATTAGGTAACATAAACCAACACCTCAAGGTGCATGCTAACCAGTGATATTTATACTCAATCCTCCCAACCACATCAAACCTAACATCCTTAAGGAAGCTAGAAAGAATTCGCCTCATGCTCTTGACCTTAAGATATCATCTTTTTAGCTACTGCGTGGCAGAGTGCCTCCAAATACAAAATATAACGAAAGAAAGGTAAGACAAGGAATTTCAGACTGGATTTCTCTATCAGTGCCAGGGGAAAGTCAAAAACAGGACTGGGACCTACACAGCTGTCAAGTTTCTCCTTAGTTATGCCCACAGTTATGCCACTTTCCAAAATTCAACTTGAAATTAGGATCCTATTTTAAGTACAGAATCGTTTCCTATGGACTATCAACTTCTACAGCTGATCTTACCTGGCAGTAACTTACACTGATATGTATAACAGACCACTACTTTCTATGCAACAGGGAGAGATTCAACAGTCAAACACACAAAAAACTCAAATTCCTTTAAGGATAGGGCCTCTGCCAATAGAGATGTCCGCCTAAATCTCCCTTAATGCTCCCTCAAAAGCAATGACAGATGTGAAGATTTGTGCTTTTCCAATCCTGCATAATGCCACTTGCACCTTACAGAGAACAAAATGACAGAATAAAGTAGTATCAGCTCAGGAACAGAGGATCCAGAATTAGGATATACAATTCAGGGACTGAACCTGAAACAAAGCCCTGGCTGTCTCATTTTCAATTAAACAGTTTAGAAAAGGGATTCAGAAGCCTTTCTGCACTGTTTTGTAACATCTGGATGCAACACAGAGCTTGGCTGAATCCTAGATACTCCTAAAACTTAAATCAAGAGGGAATGCAAGGACAATGGTTACTCTTTTCCAGATCTGCTCCATGTGACACAAGCATGAGCGTGGGGAAATTCAGACTGTGCAAGGCAAAGAGAAGCGTTATTGTAATCTAGAGAAGCAGCAGAGAGGATCAGAGTCCTACATAACAAGATTGGGACATTAGCAGAGTGGCTTTTTGGGGTAGGGAAGCCAGAGTAGGGCTTGTCCTGCTCTTTGTTCCAGCTTCCACAAAAACATGTTTCTCATTGCAGGCAGCCTGAGAAGAATTTGCCCCTGGGAATGGCAGAAGCTCCAGCTGGAAGAGGGCTCAGACAGGATTAGAGACAGAACAAAAAGGTCAGGCTTTCATCTGTGTGCAGTGGCACTCTCTGGTCTGAAGTATAAAAGCAATTTTGCAATGGAAGGTTTCTGGAATGCCCATGACAACAACGTGACTGAAGCCAACGATCTATTGCAAATAGAGGTGTCCTCTGTGCTTCAGTCAGAGTACTTACATCTATCTCTGGTGATATCTCAGGTCAGCAACAGCACACAGCAGCCTCACCAGCTAGTACTGCAGTCTGCAGGGTTTCTGTCTGAAGTACAGCACACAGGTAGTCACCCACGTGCAGCTCAAGGCACCCATGCTGCCCGTTTGGAGATTCTCTGATCTCCAGAAGATCCTCTTCTTCCTCTCTGACATATTCTGCCTCCTCAGTGCTTTGATGCTTTCATTATCCTAAATCTTTGCACCCTGGTGAAGGGCGAGAAGTCTCATTTCTGTTCTGCAGAAAAGCTATTTGCCAGTTGTGCTGCAACTCAGAGACAGGCATGAAGCATCTAGCGAGAAGTGTAACAAAGGAGGAGAAACTATATGTTTGTAGCTAGATGTTGTTTCCCATTTCTCTAAGAGCAAATGGGAGATCATCAAGGCTTTTCTAATCTTAATTAAACAAAATCCTGCAGCTGCTTTGGACCAGCAAAAGAATTTTAGATGGGATAATATGTCTCTGCTGTGTTTATTCTCATTTTCTTCATAAAAAGAGCAAGATTAGCTTTATTTTGTTTTCTTGGACACCGAGAACTTTCATGGCATTTGCCCCAGGAGCAGACACGAGTCATTTACCCCTTCATTTGTATCTTACCTTTGCCAATTTTCACAATCAGAAGCTTGCAGAAAGAGAACAACCCACTTGTATGGCAATTGTAGGGCAGTCTGCCCATGCAGTAAAAATTGATCCACGAGGATCTAGAAGAAAAGCTGCAGACCTTTAGCAAAAGGTAATATTACTAACGAAAATTCTCTATTTTGGAATCAGACAACTATTATCAACTATTAAAGGATACAGAAGGAGAAGGGAAGTCTTGGGGTCTCACCCAGCTGATGTTTCACTTATATCCTGAAGGTCTAAAGATTTAAAAGTTATTCTTAAACTTACACTTTATATAACTCTGGATGTTTTAATTACCTATAGATCATCCTTCTTTCTTAAAGTCTTATCAACAGACTGGCCTGCATAACACTGGAATTAGACTGATTGCTTCCTGTAAAAAACACATCACTTGTCAACTTCAGTTAGATCACCTTTCAGCATTAAATGTTCTCTTGCTCGTCCACCATGCACAAACAAAAGCATGGGGTTTGATTTACCTGTATTGCAGACTACTGTGCACCCCACCCTTAGATGCCCCATCTCTAAAAAGAACAGCACTGAAGTCCACAAACAAGCACTCCCAAGACAAGAGTGTCCAGAGAGATTAAAATTAGATGCTAACAAATGAATTTAGAATGAATTATTTTAAATTATAGAATATTGTAGAATACTGTGGGGAGTAATAACTCTATTACTGTTGGATAGTATCTTAGCAGCTATTCTGCAGCTATGGGTACTTTCTAGGGAGTTACCTTCCTTGAACTTTCAAAAAAAAAACTCCTATCCTGTTAGAACAAACTTTTCACATCCTGCACCTCCAAGGCTTTCATGTTATTGAAGTACCAGAGTTAGTCACCAAGAGGGCTAGAATCCAATAGGCAAAAATTACTGGAAACTTTCCTCATTTCCTAGCCCTCTCCCACTCAGTTCTGTCCTGAAGGAGTGTGAAGTCTCTCCTGCACATCCCAACCTTCCTTGGCTGAAACATGTTCCAATTTCACCCAGTAAATACCTGATACAACCAGATGAACTGGGAGGGGCCAGAAAGCTCCACATAGTTTCAGGGGGTGGAAGTAAACAGAAAAAACATATTTAAGATGCTTTGAGAGGGACTTAGAAAGCTCATACTCTGACAGGAGGGGTCTGAAAAAAGGCTGATTCTTCAGGCTCCACCTTCAAAGACTCACTTCATTGGAAGAAAGCTAGGTACCACTCTGCTGCAGCACTTGCAGCAAGTTTCATACATACCCCAGCTGCATTCAGACTACCCGCAGTCAGTTGGAAGTTTTCTGTTGCTGTAAGCAAAAATGCCAGCAAGATCAACCGTTCAGCTGGCATGGCTCTGCATTATCACTGTGTCTGTTGCTGTCTATCCAGCACTGCTGCAGAAGCCTCCTAAAAGGAGGACAATCAATGGGAACGTACAGTCCAAGACGACAGGATGCTGCGATGAGATTAAAGAGCTCAAGTTGCAAGTAGCCAACCTGAGCAGAATGCTGCAGGAGCTGAGCAAGAAGCAGGAAGGTGACTGGGTGAATGTGGTCATGCAGGTGATGGAGCTGGAAGGAAGCACCAAGCAGATGGAGTCCCGCCTCATTGATGCTGAGAGCAAGTACTCCGAAATGAACAACCAGATAGATATCATGCAACTCCAGGCAGCTCAGACGGTCACGCAAACTTCTGCTGGTAAGGAGGGAGTCTCCAAGCTCCCAGCTGCACATCTTCATGCACAAAACAAACTAATGATTAGTTCTTAATGCTAGCATGTCCCACTAATGTGCTTATCCGGTCTGTGTACTGAATACATCTGCTTAAAATACTTCCGTAGGCAGGTGATTGCTTTTTGAAAAAAAGCAATTTGACTTCATGTCAGAAGTCCAAAGGTCCAGCTGTGTTTTAATGCCTGCGTGTTTGCTACCAGAGAGTGGAAAAACTGAACAGATAATGCATTAGTTCAGTGATTAATTCAGTAAGTCACCTTACTTTCTGAGCACTGAAGTACCAGTCCAAATCCAAAGCTGGCTCTGGCAGTGACATCCTTTGAGTTAACAGTGCTGACAGGGGAGCAGAAGTTGGTAAAGCAATAGGAAATGTTTTCCAAGCATTACTGTAGATTTGTAATTGCATCTTTATGACGACCTCTGAGCAAGAGTAAGAGACTTGATCCATTATTTGAATGATAATTCTTCAAAATTCAAAAGGTGCAGATGATGCAACGTGTAAGCAGTGATATGTCCAGCCAAAACACATTTAAATCACTCTAAATTCTCTCTTCCCTAGGGGAAGATTTCAATGCACACAGCAATTGCACAGGGTTGTAATGTGGAATGCAGGTGCATTTTGTAGTTCTGCTACCTGCACAGCACTTTCTAGAAGAAAGTGTCATTCAGTTTCTGTTGGCTTTTATCTTAAAAAGAAATTGATTTCAACAAGCTTCAGATTTCTTTTAGACTGTTATTGCCTGGGATGATTGGACTTGCAGAAAAAAAACCAACACATACACACATTGTTTTTTTAAAATGCAAAGGAAAAACTTCTAAATCTATTTACTAAATTCTGCTTGCAGAAAGTTCCAGTTGCTCAGCTTTAACTCGCTGCTCACAGCAGGTCTTAATGAATTAAATTCATTGGAGCTGTAGTAAAAGCACAGGAAAAAAATAAGTAACAACACACAAGAAACTAGCTCAGAAGGTATCTAATGCAAGCATGTCTGACTACACCAGGTGAGACACATCATCTGTCCTAAATTGAAAACTGTCAGAACAGGTAAAGCCTTGCTTCAGCTACTTTATCTTCCTCAGAAGCAGTGCATATCAGCAGCACCGAGTCAGCTCCTGCACAGGGAGAAAGGAGGCTCACAGAGACTGACTGCAGCTAAAAGCCACCACCTGTCACAGCTCCAGTGCAAAAAGTGCTGAGCTAACATGCCTCACCCACAAGCTCAGCTAACTTGTTCAAGCACACAACCAAAGAAGCACCTGGCTGCAGGCCCATCCATTCCACTGGATAAGGCTTTACTATTGGAAGGGGACAGCAAATATAGCTTCTCACCTGTCTGCACAAACACATACAGTAGCAATGTGAAAAGGAATAAAGACCTGTCTTTGGACCATTTCAGATAAACAGACTTGTAGGAAGTCTTCTCCACTTAATTATTTCTTGTACTACAAATTAAGCTTTGAAGAAACCAGACTCAGGGGGAAGGTGGCATTATTCTCACTGCTCAGATTCTTACTTTATGGTTTCGATTCAAGTAGATGCTGTCTATGACTGCTCATCACTTTATCAGAGGAACTATCGCATCTCTGGTGTTTACAAGCTACCTCCTGATGAATTTCTGGGGAGTCCAGATCTGGAGGTAAGGATGTAATGTACACAACAAACATTAAGTGCTTTCTGAAATATTAAGTGCTTTCTTTTCTCTGAAAAGAAAGAGAAAGAGAGCACATAGTGAGTTATGGTGCCCTGCGCTTTGAGCCAGCACCTTTACATGCACAAATCTGGGAGGGAAGTGTATTTAAGAAGGGCAGACTGTAAGATGTTTAGATAACAGTGTTTTTTTTTTTGTTTTAATTCTTTTTAAATAAAACAGGAAGTTCTCCAACTTGTGAAAGCTGGAACAGCACTGTTTCTTGTCTTGTTTCAGCTGAAAACAAACTTCCTAAATCTCCTGATAAAGCACTGCTTTTTTCCTCAACTAGGTGTTCTGTGACATGGAGACAGATGGAGGTGGCTGGACTATCATTCAGAGGCGTAAAGTTGGTCTGACATCTTTCAATAGGGACTGGAAACAATACAGGGAAGGATTTGGCAATATTCGGGGAGATTTTTGGCTGGGAAATGAAAACATCTACCGACTTTCACGGCGCCCCACTGTTCTGCGGGTAGAGTTGGAGGTAATTAAAAGCTCTCCATCTCAGTAACCAAAGATTGTTGGCTGTTGCTTTTGTTTTTTGTTTGGTCTTGTATGGAGTAGTTCTTCCAAAGCAGATACCATCTCTTACTGTAATAGAAGGCCCAAGGAATTTGCACACTTTAATTACAGGAGAAGGAATCAGGATGTCCAGTGACAGATTCAAGGACAAAGTAGAACCATGTTTTCCAGCAAGCAAAAATCAAGGTTACAACTTCAATCTCCACGTAGCCTGTGTCTTCAGTAATGTGAGCTCTAGAGAACCCTGTATGATCCACTGCAGACAGATCAAACTGCTACCACTGCAGATTTAAACATTCACTCAGGCATCTGATAAAGACTTTGAGGCCAAGTCTTCTACTTTGCAGCAATTCCTTCTGGTTCATGCACAAGTTAGTTCACACTGTATTACCCAGAAAGTAATTTCTACAGTCTCCTTAGGGCTTGGTTCTGGTTTGGGTTAGCTTATAGTCAGCACAATTGCTTTGAGAAATGTAAAACCGAAGTGAGCTGCAAGGCTTTATGTCTAGAAGTTGCTCTTTCAGAGAAAGAAAAAAAAAAAAAGAGAGACTTGAGGCAGCACACTATCAAAGGAGTCTGCTGGATGTGAGAGCTACAAACCAGGTTTCCATACATACTGTTTGATACCAGTGCAAGGACTTGGGAACATGGTATCTTGCTCTGGAAGGTTTCTTTGCCTTAGAGAAGCTCCATCAACCTGTTCTTGAGACGGAAAAGACTCATAAAAAAGGACTGAGAACAGACATGCAATATGCACTGTATATCAACACAGGCCACACAGTCTTTTTGTAACCATTCTAATAGGAATTATTTCTTCCTCACTGTTTATGACAGGACTGGGAAGGTAACATACGCTACGCACAATACAAGCAATTCACCCTGAGCAATGAATTAAACAGCTACCGTCTTTTTGTGGGGAACTACACTGGCAACACAGGACGTGACTCCCTGAGGTACCACAACAACACAGCCTTCAGCACAAAGGACAAAGATAACGACAAGTGTGTGGATGACTGTGCCCAGTTCCGTAAAGGTAAACCGTCCTCAGTGAGCTTGTTGAGCACACAAGACTCTGTCACAAAGATAATTGTCTCCATTGCTTTTTGCCCTTTGTTTTTCACTTCCTGTTCAAACCCGCGCAGTGTGCAAATAAAAACTGTTGATACCCATCTGAATAAAATAATGCATTTTAGCCACAGAGCCCAGAAACCCTTTCTAAAGGCCTCCAGATGTCCATGCTAGGAACCCGAATTCATTGCCTATGCTCTCAGTCAGAAAGATGGCAAAGAAATACTCCAAAAGAAATGAGCAAATAAATGAAAAACTAGCAGACTAAACTGTCTGTTTAACTGTAAAGCATTTATGCATTCAGTATTTATGTTAAGTTCTGAATTTACCTGTGATACCATCTATCAGGGCCATAGACTCTAAGAATTAAATACTGCATTCTGGGCAATGTCTTCAGAACAGAGCAACAATTCATCATGATTATTAATACAACACATACCTGTTTTTAAATAAGTGGCTGACTGAGAATGTATTAATTTGTTTTCTGAAAAGGTGGATATTGGTACAACTGCTGCACAGATTCCAACCTGAACGGGGTTTACTACCGCAAAGGAGAACACACCAAAAACATGGATGGGATCACCTGGTACGGATGGCACGGGTCAACCTATTCCCTAAAACGGGTTGAGATGAAGATCCGGCCAGAAGACTTCAAACCATAGAGGAAATCAATACCTGATCATACAGCTACATGATGCCACTATAGAAAAGGTGGGCAACTGACAACTCCCACCATTTAATTGTCCACTTCATCTAGTATGTACACACAGAATCACTAAGGCACACCAAACACCAGATACAGCCACTAGTGTTATCAGGGCTCACACTTATCTCCTCCTCTGAAGATTCTTTCTAAAGGGATAAATACTGTGTTAGAATAGGTTAGAACAAAATGCAAAACACCTCCTGCGCTTACAGCACCTTCAGAAAACTTCCTGGTGTGTTCGTGTGTTTGCACTAGCATTGCAACTAGTGGGTTGTACTAATCAGTTGGGCAGGGACTGCAAAAAGAAAGCCTCCTAGTTCCCCTTCCATCTGTCAAGTGTAAGTATTGCTATTTAACTCCTTTCAAATCACAAAAGCGACACACTGGTCTCAAACAAGGGGAATCACCAAATATAAGTCTTCTTGATGCGCCTTTCTTCAGCTTACATCCCCACAGAAGGAAGAATGAAGCCCCAAAATTCTCCATGAGCCAATATTGCACAGGTTCTCTCCTGAAGTTTTACTGCCATCTCCTGCTACAGTCCCCACAGACAGCTGCACACAGCACAGTGCCCCGGAGAAAGGATTTATCCCATATCCTTTTCCAATACTTATTCCTAAAGCCTGATAAAACTAGAATGCAACATTTCCAGCCACCACCAAATTATGTTCATGTTAGGATATAGAAATGTTCTATAAGGCAGTAAGAAGAAAAGAAAACAGCAAGTTAGCAAAAATAAAGACCCAGCCAACCAACCAACTCCACTCCCACACCTGAAACCACTGTATCCTTAAGCAGAGCACTACTACACACCAGAGAACCTGGAAGTTATTAAATCACACTTTATACACTGAGAAATATTCACATTCATTCTGAAGATCCTCCAATTGAAAGTTAACTGGAGATGTTATGCTGAAAATCAGTATCTTGTTTCTCCCTTTTATAACACAGTGTTTCAAATAACATTATAAAAAAGACTCTTCCCATAGTCATACTGTTGTTTGAATATGTTGGAAAAGATAGTTATATTTAATATATCTATTTTTATTCACCTTAAAGAGGACTTGAATCTAATTTAAGTTGTCTGGTCTCGTGTAGAAAGAGAGATAGAAGTGTCAGTAATTGCTTTATGTATGTCTGACTATTAAATGTTTGACTATTAATACTATAAATTTCAGCTGCATGGGACTATAGCTGGAACCATTTTAACTGTGGTCTAGAAAGAGGATTTGAAAGATTTCTAAACTTAAGATTTCTAATAAATTGCCTTTCGTTTTTAATCCTGATTTATTTCAAATCTTTGCTCCTTAACTTGCTTTATGGTGTACAAAGAAATAACTGCACAACTGACACACTGAATTCTATACCGTTTCCTCAGAAAAATAAAGGGACAAAGGATGAAACAAATCAAATAGAAGCTGGAAGCAAGGTGGGGAGGGAAGAAGAAGCAAACTTCAAGGAGTTATAAGGACTGAAAAATTACAGCATAGAGACAAAGCCAATTTTTGTTTAACCAATATCGATCTGTTGATATCAGATTGCAGCATTAATGTTCCCAGGATAATGTTCCCTGAAATTATAATAAAGATCCAAAGTTATAATCTCTCTTAAAAGAAAGAAATTGAACCACTTTAGCAGAACTTGTGTTCCTACACCGAATGACACTTTGTTCTACTGTTTCTGTGGGCACACTCTGTAGTCAGGTTTTTGAACTCTGAGACAACAGAACAAATCAACTGCAAGATGAAAATGTTAAGAGTCTCAAGAGGGCACAAGACCACTCTTCTTCAGAACACGCACAGTAGCTTTCTCTGCTTTTTTACTAACTGTGCATGTATTCCAGGCAGGGGGGTTGAAACTAGATAGACTTTGAGGTCCTTTTCAACCCAGGCCCTTCTATGATTCTATGATTTTTGTTGACAAAGCTCAAGACAGTACACTACCCCATTCAATACAGTATGTTCAATTAGATATATGAAGAATAAAATATCTAAGTCAGAAGAGTAGAATTTGACTATAAATTTTAGTCAAAAGCTTTGGCTGTTCTGGCTTATTTATTTGTAGGTATAGAAATCTCTTTCACCCACGTTAAAGCCACTCCAAGTAGCCCCATACTGAACCTCAAGGTGTAAGGAAGGAAATCAGAGCAATGTCCACCTTTTCAGCTTCCTGTAGCTTTTTGTAGAATTTAGCAGGCAGGACTGCACATCTACAAGCTAGAGAAGGTAAGCCTACAACAGAGACTCATGTAGATACGGAAATTCTAACAACTGTCCATATTCATTCATTCATTTCAATAGTTTTCTAAATTGGGAAGTGATGTGGGAGCAAAACAAATCTCATCAGTTGTGGTCCTACCTGATAAGAGACTCTAGAATGGCTGGAGTGGGACCCTTCTGAAATTCCAGCTCCTTGTAATGAAGAGCTTTGGCATATGCTCGGCATTTTGCTGCTCTCTCCCCCAGGAGGACAATGCCATTATCATCTCTCAAAGGCAGGGGACCCTAGGTAGAGCATATACATTAAAAGAAAGTTAATTAACAAAACAAAAAAAGTGAGAAAGTACGCATGAACTCTTCACATCCTTTCCATGCACTAGACACCTGCCAACTAGCCAGTGTTAGAAAGCCAGACATTGTGTCTACCTTGTCACTGTGTTCCATGAATTCTGCCAAGTTCAGCAGTGTCTGAGTGACCTCTGCAATGTCCTGAGAAGTCAGGGCCAATTCAATGCTTCGGATCAACTCATCCTGCTGGTCTTCGTTCAGTTCAGACCAACATGAAACAAAAGCAGCATTGAAGAGATCTCTGAAGAGAGAGAGAGAAAAAAAAAAAATTACTCATGAGAAAAAGTGTTTTTGACAGCAAGCAAAGATACCTACAAACAGCACGTATGTATCCACCTGTGAAACACGGTGGCTAGCTTTTACAAAAGCAGCCAAATACTAGTAGTACTAGTAGTACCAGAAGTGCCAAATACTGAGACCTACATTATAAAAATACATAATAGGATGAGATAATATGATAGTAAGAGATAGTACTATCATTTGCTAGTGTTTTAGACAAGAACTGAATCTTCAGAGCAGCAAGAACGCTTTTATGCGACAAAGGATGAGGCCTCATCTGACTCTGGTTACAAATGAATACTGTGAAAATAATTGGGCATTTCACCAGATGTGCACAGACACATTCTGAACTCACTAGAGGACTGCAACAGCTGGAGATTGCATTAGTGGCAAATCCTGGAGAGGGAGAATGAATAGTGATGAAAAAGATAGTGACTGCCCTTGTCACTATTAGTGCTTTGAAAAAATCCTGTGAAATGGATTTGTGATGCATTTGCATGTATGGAGAACAGGAGCATTATCTCTGTCCACCTAGGAAGTGCTGACCTTTTGTCACACTTTCTTTTTCAATTTCATAAGTGACAAAGCTCACTTTAACATAAAATTAAACCAGGGCAAACACTTCCCTATCAGCAGTAGCAAGATTCTAATGTACTGAGATGACAAGTGTATATCATAATGAAGAGATAACTGGGTAACTGCTTACAGGACATTCCATGCTTCTCCAGACATACTGGCTGCAATAAAGTACATCAGCTTACTCCACTCTATGGAATTTTTATTCACCCACAACAGACCCATGAGACTATTTCATACTCCAGTTCCACTTTTATGTGTCTTGTGTTATTTCTAGACTAATACGCAGAATTCCACCGAAGATTTTGTGCACATCATGGAGCTGCCAATTGCAAAGGCTGGAAATGAAATCAAGCTGCCAACTATTTGATTTGTCCCAGGAACTCTATTTACAGAACCTAAGAGCTTTTAAGAAACTTTCTTTTTCCTTATAACCTCTGGCTTGCATCTGCAATTTCAAGTGATCTGAAAAAGACATAATTAATGTACCGAGCCATAGGATTATATGCCTGAGCCAGGGCCCAGCATGAGCGCAAGGATGGTGAGGAGGAATCTTTCAACAGCTCCAGGCTGAGTCTTCTTAACCATTCCAACCAGTCATCTTTGGAGACTCTTCTTGCTGCTCCCCAGGCCTGCAGTACAAAGCAAAACAATTTAACTACCAATCTAAACAGAGTACAGTCCAAAAGCAGAAGAAATCCATCAAAAGGAAGCATTACTTCTTCACAACTCCAAATCGTACTTCTGAGATTCCCTTTCCAATTCTCTGAAATCCATTTACAGTTACCAAATAATTCACAGTAGATCAGTCTTATTTCTAAGAAATTCATTCCTGTCACAACAAATATTTAACATTAATAATTCTTTCCTTGCAAAAACTCATCAAGAGCTGAAGCTATTGTTGAAGCATCAGCTTAAAACTACTTAATGCATTTAGAATTACATTTTTAAGTCCAGCATTTTGAAGCCTATCCATCCTGACACTGGACTGAACGCTGCAAATGTTTACTGTTTAAATTAATGTAGCTATTAAGTTCTACAGCAGCTTGAAGAGAATACAATAAACAGTAAGATACGAGGGCAGTGGTTGATTAGGAAAAAGCAGAGGCTCTGAAGTAGATGTGTCTAGAAACTACAGATGATTCTTTTTAATCAAGGGAGCCTTAATACTTCACATAAGGAGAAAGCATCAAGATTACTTCAGTTTTTGACAGCCTGATAATGCAGCTGCTCCTATCTTAGCTCCCTTAGCACCCTCTGATTTTAAAGGGATTCTCCAACACTACCTTGACCTTGTCCTTATATAAAGCTAGCAACAGAAAAGAGAAGTAAACAAATGTGTAGATACACTGAACAAACTGCTTAGTTTAGACATAACAGTTCCTCCATCATTCTGTGCAGAGCTCCAGTTTTACCTTCTGCAGGTTGATGGTGCTAACATGTAATTTCTTCATAGGACCTGTTTCCACAGGACCACTGGCCAAGGTTTCTCCCTGGTTGCTTCTCAACATCCGATGCTGATAAATCAGGGGATCCTCCTCTTCATCAGCAAGAGTATAGCCCTACAGTAAACAGCTCACAGTGAGGATCACATCTACACAGATAAAAGCAATTTTCTGTAAATCAAATGGATGACAGTCAGTGCATTAGCAATCTCACAACTCAGTTTGTGAAACAAACAACTGCGTTTCATAATAACGATTATTACAGCTCATAAAACAGTGAATTCAAATGATAGCCCTTTCATACTTAAGATAATTTTGTACTAAGATAACTCCTAGTATGAAAGGACAAAATAATACACCTATGCAGAATAACTTGACTTTAAAAACAAACACTTTATTTCTACTCATCTCACTACTCAGTGTGGGACAGCAATGCACTGCTTGTTCTATACTAAATTACACAGCAGTGAGTTTTTGAAACATTGGCACTACTACAGAAAATGAGACCTTGTTATCTCACTGTTAGGTCTCGACTCTGTGGAAACAAGTAGGGGAAATTCACATGTAAGAATCTCCAGCAGAAAAAAGTAATGATATTGACTACAGATTTAAGTTCTTACCTAGGACTTGCAGTGATTTTTCTATGGCAAGTAACTGATACCATTTGACAACAGTTTTCCCAATCAATCTCAGACTCCTTACAGAAATATACTTAACACGTAAACATAGCAACAACTACTCTTCACTTTACAAATATCTTGAAGCCTCCCAGCTACATCAAAATCAACATGAAAACATTCCTCAAGTACTTTTATGCAAACAACAATACACATTTCAACTAACCTTTACAATTCTGCAGATAAGAACATCATAGCGTTGATGGTTAATTCTGTGTCGCACCAGAACTTTGTTTACCATCGGGATAAAGATCTGGTACTGCACAAGGGAATACATCAAGAACTAGTTACTCGCCAAGAACAATAAAATCCCACCTTTGTTTCACTGATTTAATAAGAAACCAATTGTGAATGTCTAATTTAGTAATACCTGAGTCCAGAATCAACTAAGAGAAGGAAAGACTGTTTTATATAAAAACCCCAAAACACTATAACACAAATATTCAACTTCAAAGCCTTGATCTTTTGGACTACTCTTTCATCTATAAGCTTACAAGCCTTAGAAGTGCGTTACCTTCTTTCCCAGCTGGAATACTAAAGAGGAGAGTGTGTCCATTGCAGTTGTTCGTAGCTCTGGGCTCTGATCTAGTGTTCTCACAATGGGATGAATAATCCGTGAAGCATAATCAGTAAAATCCAGAGACTCTGTCAAGCGGTCCACTGTTTCAAGAGCAGCTCTAAAGTCAGAGCAGAGAGAAGGGAAGATTTCTAATCTCTCACGGCATAACAGGAGAAATAGAATGTAAAAAATATGTGAGTGATTCGTGCTCAGACCTCCTAGGCATCAGAAGTAATGGGTAGAATATCACCAAAATCATTAATGCAGCTATCACTTGCAGGACAGCTTGCAAATTGCAGTGAATGGAATGCTGACAGGTGAGAACAGAAAGTTAATTGTCTATACACAAATAACAAGTGCTGCAAAGCCCAACTGAGAACAGCCTTCCA
Organism: Perdix hodgsoniae; assembly: GCA_035772895.1. Classification (NCBI taxonomy): domain Eukaryota; kingdom Metazoa; phylum Chordata; class Aves; order Galliformes; family Phasianidae; genus Perdix; species Perdix hodgsoniae. The sequence continues at coordinate 1,021,309 of JAPSGF010000049.1, read as the reverse complement.
TAGTGATTCAACACTAAACTAAGAGTTATTTCACTCTACATGTGGTCAGGGAAACCACGGAGGAACTGGGATGCCACAGCTGAAAAAAGAGACTGCAAAGCTACTAACAGTTTAGACATAATTTACTTACATATTTTTACATAATTACATAGCAATTGCATAAAATACTTACTTGCGAGCCACCATTGGGGCATCTGGGGCATCAAACAGCTTTACAATGGGAGGTAGTAATAAATGAAGGTAGTCATCCAGGTTAGCTCCGAAGAGCTGGATTGCATTCAATAGCTGGAAAGAAAAAAGAAAAAGATACATCTTAAATAGATCAGTCTCCAGAGAAAAGCTGCTTTGACCTTATACTTTCAAGAAACTACACTCTGTACTTCACCCCAAAGCCATTGCCAACATTGCACCTACAACACAAGCAGCAGAAATCCTTCTAGAAGAAGGCACACAGCCTGCACCTGCCTTGGCAGTACCCAAACCAACCCAGCAGGCTGTAGCTTCTCACTCACCTTGACAGAGACAATTCGACTCTGACTATTGTCATGCATGAAGACCCGTAACATGTGAGGAATGAGCTGAGGCAGATAGAGCTTGAACTCGCCTCCCAGAGCCACCACAATTTGCTCAATAAGTAGGATAATCGTGCTCTGTATGGAGTTGTTCATGACCCAGAAGTCCTACAGAAGAAACCAGAGGAAGTTAAGTAATTCTCCTTCAGCTAAGTTGTACCAATTACAAGAAAAGCAGATTGTAGGAGACAGCGACTACACAAATCCAAGCCTGTATGAAGGGCCTACACTTCCATTACAGAGTTATATAAGTGAGCAGTTTGGGTTCATTTTTAAAACATTCAGTGCCTCCAGTATGCTTAGTGCTGTTAAAAATAACCTCTAGGCTACTGATTTCTCTTATCTCCATGTGTTTGCAAACAGTATGTGAAAATGAAGTGAAATGCCATTTATTTATTAACTCAGAACACCTCCTGTTAAAGCTGTTTTTGAACAGTATAAGACTGTCTTAAAAATTGTACTCACTCTCATGAGGGTGACAATTTCATCCATATAGGGCCGAATGTGACTTCTCACAAAGGACACCAACATCCCCAGCTGCTGGAACAGGAACTAGAAGAAGAAACACGTACTGATCAAAGTAGTCATTTGAACACCAGAGTGAACTGTGTTACACAAGCAATTCACAAGCTGATTTATCAAACAAATACCATGCATATGCTCAAGAAGCAGGGCTAAATTCTTAGTGGCTCCAGCGCAGTGGTGTTTGGGTTTTGTTTTTTAATTTTTTTTTATTTTTTTATTTTTAACTTGCATCAAAAATTTTACAAGCTCTAAGCCTCATACAGTCAAGCACATAGATGTTTAGGTAAGCAAATTTATTAGGATGTGCCAAAATAAACTTGCAAGCACAAATGCCAAGACTTCAACTACAACAGAGTTTTGCAATGCAGATTTGAAAGATGCTTCCAAAAATACAGCCCCTAACCTTTCCCCCTGCCTGTTAGCCAAACTGGCACATGTTTTAAAATACTCCTGCACTTTCCCATCCCCAACAAGGTATACAGGTGAAGAGTCATTGGGGAAGAGAGTTTGTTCCTTTATATATTGCTAAACATATAACTTTTTTTCTTTTCAATGATGTTTGATACAATAAGAGAACTTTGAGACAATTTTATTCATGTATACTATGACAATTTTGTGATTCCGTTTCGCCTAATACAATCTTATGCACTCACTTGTGGCAATTAATTTATTTTTGAAATTGGTATGAAATAATGTGGGTAAAATCTCCTTGTCCATAAAATTAACGTTTACAGCCATTTTTCCCCAGGGAAAGCAGGAATTATCACATATTTAATATAGTTTCTTCATGCAGTACTTAAAGACTACAGTGGCAAAATGCAGTGAAAGTGAAGCTCAGAGAAAGACAACAGGTATAAAAACTGAGGAAGAAATAACACAAACTACTTTAGTGAGAGGAGCACACCTACATTTACCAAAAATGAACTCTGAGCTCCTATGCTGTGCCTTTTTTTGGAGTGTGTTAAAAAAGTATGCTTACATGTAGGACAAGGACCTGCTTCCTTTAGGCTTCAGTGCCACATGTACCCACCTCAGCTCTTGTCCCCAGTACACTTTCACCACATTTTTTTACCTGAACATTTATAATAGATGTGCACAACTACATAGTTTTCAAACAGTTAGATCAGCCATGTTCAGGAGTGTGGCCAACCCAGAACCCTGAGAGCTTTTCCTTCCAATCTGCGTTCAGTATAGGAGAAAACAGTGGTTTTACAGCAGGGTTGGGAGTCTGCTAAGGAAGCACCCATCCCACCTATAAAACACAGTATCAACAGCTAATATAAACTTCTGGAGTGGGAAGGGCTGTTGTTTTCAGTAGCCTGAGAAAAAAGCTTGACAAACAGCAGCCATCTCTGGTCAGATGGACCTTAGGCCCATTATCACAATTTTCATTTCCTCCTAAAACTGAAAATTAAGTGGGAAGGAAGAGAAGATGCTACTGTGGAATTACTGTCCATGCTGCTCTGGATGTTAGCAGCTATAGCAAATTGAATTTTCCTTCTCACAGATGTGCCAAAGTACACAGTTCCATTGGAATCTTGAAGAATCTACCTCTACTATTTAATAACAGTACACTAATGCAGAAATCACTGAAAGCTCTGGGAGCTGCACAAGCTGTTTTCCTAGGAAAAAAAAAAAATCAAAACAGCTTGATGAAAAAACAACAACAAAAAAAAAAACAAACCAATAGAATGAGATACTGCCCACATAAGGATTATGCTCAGAAGCTTCAATAAGAAGCAGAACATTTGATGGAATATCCAGTGGAAACAAATGTTCAAAGGAGAGAAAAGGCAGAGCTGTACCTCACTTCTACAGCATGCTAGACAGCAACACACAGCACAGCAATGCCCAAAGCCAGCTGCAATCTCTTTTAAATGCATTCTTATTTTAAGGCAGTGGAATAAGAAGAAAGGAGTGTACACACCTCTCGGATGGCACCATCACAAACCCTTATTACATTAAGGAACGTTGGCATGACCTGGGGCAGGAACTGCACACACTTCAGTCCAAGGGATTTGAAAATAAAGGTGATGGCCTGAACCACCATAGTGTGGTGCTGGGACAAGGACTGGTCTCGGAAAATTCTCATCAGTGCCACCATAGAAACAGCTGGATAGAATTCATCCAGAGGGAGGTTTCCCATGTTCACCAGCATCTCACTGGTACTGTAGTCCGCTAGGAGAAAGAAGACAATGTCATGAGCTATATATTAAATGTTTTTCAATACCCTAGCACTTCAAGAGCACCTTGTACAATAATCATTTGCTCAGAACAGAAAATAAACTGGTAAGAAAAACAAACAAAAAAACCCACAACTTGTTTGTACATTGAAGCTCTTTGTATATTCACTTGGAAGAGAAACCAAAAGAGATGTTTCTCCAGATGCTTACAAGAATCCTGGCTAGATTTGGACTCCGAGAGGCTGACAGCAGAAGCATCTCGTGACTGATCAATCATGCCAATGTTCACCTTGTGTTTGTAGGGGTCCAAAGCACCCAGCAGCCCTAACACACGAATAGCCTGATAAAAGAGAAACAAAGAAAATTTGTCAGAAATGAACCACTAAGGCAAAAGTCAACACAGACTTGGAAAGGTGCTGAGGATTAAAGAAAGAAGATCTGGAACTAAACCGACTGCCTGCAGAAAGCAATTATTTCAAATTTCAAAAGCACTCTTCAAAAAGCTTTTAGAAAGAATTGTGAGAAAGCTTTGTATTCGTACCTCTCTACGGGTACCCTGGTTCTGCTCAGTCTTTAGGAAGTTCAGAAGCACCTCCAGTAAAGTTGGGTACTTCCTGTACGGTTCCACCACATAACCAGTGCTAGCCACAAGCTGACCCAGTGTCCAAAGAGCCACCTGGAATGGTTAAATTCAGAAAAGATTCATTTTGACTAGTGAATGTATTATGTCATGCAACAGAATTGGTGACTGACTTAATTGCCATAACTTGGAGATGCAGTTCAAACAGGCACCAAGACTGAGTGCATGCATTTCAAAGAAAACTACTTCACTTTTTCCTTCTTTACCTTCAGAAATAATTCAGTACTGTGTCACAAAAGAGGCACTGCTATCTGCAGCCTGTGACACAAGTCACAAATGTGACTGCATGCTACCCAAGAGAGCGACTTGAGTGATTTGAAGCTTTCTTGTAGCAGCTGTGATGGGACACAGATACTTCATTACCATTTTTGTCACAGAGAACAGCAAGTTTAGTCAAACACTTACTTGTCTTTTAGCCAGCAGGGAAGAATCCTGTAGCATGTCCATAATTATAATGAAAAGTTCATCCACCCACTTCCTCATCTCCAGCCCACTGACCTTTTGAAAAAAATCACATAAATATAAGTTCTTCGTCCAGCATCACCGGAAGCTTGACAAGTGACAAACATGAAAAAGAGATACTTGCAATTTCCCTACCTGTGCAAGTTCCCCTATTGTAGCTAGAACATTGTTAATCACCCCTGGGTTTGGATCTGGATCTGGATCTTTCAGTTTCACAATCAGTGCCTGGGAGGTGACAGAGGAACAGATTTAGAATGTGTTGAGATGACTTCTTGCTGTACATGAAATACTCAAAGTCTTCTCCTCTTTCCTTTTCACCTAAAATTCCTCAGAGGCTCAACTTGCATCACAGTGAGTATTTGAACAGTAAATTAAAACTCGGCATCACAAACTTTATGCAAATCCAGAATCAAATTAGGTTACTCGGTCATACACATGCATTATTACTCTGGGTGACATCCGCACCAATCAGATTTTCTACTGCTATGATGAAATGAAAGAAAAGCAGCTTCTGATCAAGGTAGGGGTTGCACACCCCCTTGCTGGATCATTTCACACCAAAAATAAACAGAAAATGTACGTGTGAGGGAAGCAGACAGAGAAGGAGAGAGACTGACTGCACCTTAAGGATAGGCTCCATATATGGACGAATGAGGCGTGGAGCGTTAGAAACCAAATGACCCAACATCCTGGCACTTTGCTCTTTAATCCTACCAACACCACTGTGTTCTAGTTCTGTTAGAATCTGCAGAAAAAACAACAGAAGCACAAGAAATAAGAAAATAAAATGTAGATTAAAAAAAATCTCCTATCCAATAACACCAGAAGAAAAAAAAGAACCTCAGCACTTTTAAATGATATTCTACATTTGCACTCCATCCAAACAGTTAATTGGAACATATGTCTTCAGAACAAACACACTTGTGTGGAGCAGGGCCACTCGTTTGCCTAACAGTTGTGCAGAACATTCTTCCTCAGTACAGTTGGAAAGTGCTCCAGCAAGATAAACACAGAGCAAAATGGTGACCACTATCCTCTCATACTAAACAGATTCCTTGGGCTTCGTTCCAAACAGTATGAAAGACTTGCTAAAACCTAAGCTGGTTGATTAATACATTCACTCACTCTCCCTTACATTCACTGTAGTCAGGCAGCCCAGTTCTTTAGTTTCTTAATCTCAATTACGAAATACTTTGCAGGTACCCCTCTTCTTTACCTGGATTAACATCTTGCGCAGGAAAGGCATGACAAAAGCAGGGTTCATGCTGCTCAGGCGACCCACAGTACAGATGGCCAGCTCTCGGATTTCAAATACTTGATCGTTCAGGGCCACAAAAAGAGCTTGCAAGTTTTCTGCCTGGGCAAGGTGAGCATCAAATCGCTCATCCAGAGATGCCAATACACAGAAACGTATATCAGGGTCTGCAAGAACACATTTGTTTTTCTTTAAATGCAGTAAGCTCGTGTTTTTATTACTACCCTTAATCACAACTGGACTCAAAATTCTTCATAACCTCAAAAAAAAAAAAAAAAAAGCTGAAAACTTTCCCAGCATGAAACACCGCCTCAGCATTTTACCCACGAGAAACAAGTTAGGTCAACCCAACAGATTCAGTACTGCACCAATACCCCAATTACTACAGTATCAACCTCTTATAAGCAGCACATCTGAAGACTGTGTGCAGAAAACAACTTGTCTCAGGCTACCAGCATTCTGTTTGTAAAGACTGACATCTTAAGTTAATGGCAAGCATGTTCAGACCCTACATCAACACTCGGTAAGAGAACCCTTTTCACTGAATGCCACACTAACCTGGGTCTGTTATTCCAACCACAAGCAGTTTGCTGAGAACATCAGCCACAACCTGCACTGCTGTCTGACTGACCACGTGGGCATGGCCACTGATCAAGTGGATGGAAGGCGTGAGCAAGCGAGAGCAAGTGCGGGCTGCTTCCATCCTTATCTCCTTGTGCTCACTGTTCAGAAAGTGGTCTGCACAATGCCGGACAAACTGAGTCAGAGAATGCCCTAGAAAGAAGAAGACAGGAACTTAACACAAGTTTACACCTTGATTACTGATCTTACAGGGTAACAGGAGTTTAAGGAAGCCTTTTGCTTCCTTATTCCATAGCTTACCTTCAAACTCAAAGCTTCCCAGTGTACGTAGGGCAAGTGTGATACTACCCACATCACTGGCCTCTGGGATGTTGGTGAGGCTAGGGGAGGCCAGTTGATGGGCAAGACCTTTTGGCATGCCTGGATGTCGCAGAGGTTTGTGCATTAAAACAAGGGAAAGCATTTTCAGCAGCCCATCCTGGATATCCTTCTTTAGCTGGGGGATCTGACGACTCAAGTCATATAGCACAGCTGTTAGAGCAGGGCTGATGGAAAGAAGCAGGCAGACAGCCATTATGTCAGCATACATTGATATGAACTTTGGTGATTCATCTTACTTTTGCCTCCTAGACACAAAGGCAACTAAATTCAGCTCCAGGTGGTAACATTAATCTAAGCACCTTCATGCTGCCAGGATGCTTCCTCTGTACCTTCCCATATTAATAACTTCATGAGCTATGAAATGCCCAACAGAAGAGAAACCAGGAGCAAATACTCATCATTCTCCTTCCTTGCCAATGTGATACGGCAGAAATCTGCTGCCCTTCAAAGGCTTTCTAAACTTTTGCAGCCTGCTGCCAAGTGTATTTGAACAGTGGGAAGTAAAGGAAATTGTCTTTGAATTCACCAGTTTCTCAAAAAAAAAAAAAAAAAAGGAGAAAAAGACTTATTTGCAGAGACCAATGCTTTTAAGTAATTCAAGAGATATATAATCTCACTCTTCTGAAAGAACAAAAAGAACAATACAAATCATTTAGAAAAATAATCTTCCTTCACAACCTGAACACTTTCAAAATCTGCTTCAGCATGGTCAACAATGCCATCCAGTGGCTAACAGAAAAAAGTGCTCCTGTGCCTCATATTTACCTCAGACCCACAGCCAGCATAGGTTCCAGAAGCTCTTTAATGTCCTGCTGGATGCTTGGTCCCATGGCTCGTGCCAACATACTAATGCAGGTGAAGACTGTAGCATCAACCTGCACAGACTTCTGTCTCCTGGAAAGAGATCATGTAGTAGTTAATTAACAGGAGCTGCTATTTTTCAAACATTTTTTCTCATCTCGCTTCCATTATCAGTCTAACAAAAATAATTGATTTTAACATGATTGTTTAATCCCACTTCACAAAAATTATACAAAGAATAGGATTTTCAGTTTCTTCCTCTAACTATGGCATACTCACTTGTGAGCAAAGTCCTTTGGTGGAAGAGCTGCTTTTATTATTTCAAGGACTTTAGGCAGGTAAGCTTGAAACTCAGATCTGACAGCCACAGAAAGCAAACCCAAGGCCTGGAAGGCTGCTGTTCTCTCCTTCTCCTTCTTCACACAGCTGAGAACATGGTTCATGGTGTCTGGAAGATACTGATCAGCTGCCCACAAGAGAGAACAAGACAAATATTGGAGATCCTTTAGGTTTATACAGTTGCAGCAGATTTGTAACTATGTATTTACAAGTATAAAACCAGGTGACAGACTGCAATACAAAACTCACTGGTGTAAGTGGTGGCAAACAGGTCACTACATAATAAAACTCCCACAGCCTCAAAGGTATCAATTACAGAATTCAGAGAACAGCTTTCAATCCATTTTCTTCATTAGAGCAACACACTGGCATCAGATGTCAAGTCATATTTACCCAGAAAAAAAAAAAAAACTGTCCTCCCACCACTTGCATGATGGAATTCACCTGCTCATCTCCCAAGCTCTGCATTTCTACTTCTGCATTGTCTGCATGAAACTCATCTGGGTAACTTCAAGTACAATTTCACTTCTAACACTCAGACACCTGCCTCCTCACCTGTGAATGCTGAAGGACGGAAAGCCGCCAGCCGTGGTAGCAGATTGAGAACTGTCATCTGGATCAAAGAGTTTTTGCTGGTTCTGCACTTAAGAACCCACTGGCACACCTGAAAGGATATGGATTGGGCTCTGAAGGATGGCTATTGGAAGTAAGGCAAGGCTGTTTATTACCCAGGTACCCTAAGGCATTCAACTGACATTTGGCTTCAGAGCCCATCAGGAAGACAGATAATCAAATTAAACCAGTGATCCAACAGAGTTATACAGCTAGAATACATACAATTACTGAGTTTTGATGCCCCGATTCAGTATTAGGCAGTATTGTCTGTCTGATAAGGATATAGAGGTTAATTACATTACAAGAATCTGTGTCATGAATTTGGAAAGGCAAGACTGAACACTTACCTGATCAAACTTTTCCTCCATTAGATCCCTGCAGCATCGACTTTCTACCAGTGTAGACTTTGCTGGCACAGGCGAAGTTGCAAAACCCATGATTCCTTGGTGGGCGTTGTAACCCAGAAGACCAGCCAAAGCATTTGACTGAGAGGGCTGAAGAGACTGGAAGCTAGTGAAGGGAGTGATGTGGCGAGGTTTGGTACTGAAGCCCATCAGGTCTTTGCAGTACTTGTCATGCACAAGCTGCTGCTGAGTGATCTCCTCCATCTCCTCTCTAAGGCGCTGGATAAAGCAGAAAAGCACAGTTGAAAAATAACACAGGTGCCTAAAGGATACCCAGCCCAGTGCTACCTAGATCTCCTAAGCAGCATATTGCATCACTGATATCCAAATGGCTGGAAGATATCAACTAAGCTAAATTCAGCAAAAAATATCTGGATATCTAATTTGAAACAAAAGAGACTACATTCTATATCATTTTTTTCCATTGTAATTAATTCAATTAATAGCACTTTCCATCAGATCTCGATACCTATTCAGCCCAAACTCATAGTTGTTTTTTTTTCCTCTGACACTAATTTGAAACAATCAATGCTCTGATCCACATACAGATCAATCCACTTCAAATACAGTGGTTTATTTTCACAGGTTGCTGAACTGCTACCCACTGTCAATAAACAGATTGGCAGCCAAAAGCCACAGCCCCCATCCTGTTCATTTGCTCACCTCTCCCTCCATACTGCTGATCCTCACGAGCTCATTGAGGATCAATAAGGCACCATGGATTCGGTCATCACGGTTCATTCCTTTCTCCTTGGCCAAAGTTTCATCAAAACCCTTCTCAGCCTCTTCATATGTATGCTTGGGGGAAAAAAAAAAAATATATATATATATATATATAAAAAATCTCAATGATCATAACGGAGGCAAAACCAGTAGAAAGACAGTAATTAATACTGCTAGCTAAGAATTATCCACAAGTTGTAAAATCTGCTGCAGAATATTTTCAACAGCACTAATCAAACAACCAGTCAGCCATACCATAGTATAAACTTCATCAATAGCTTCATCACATTTTTGACCACAAGAGAGCAAAGTTCACAATATTCAGCTGCATTGTCCAAGTTCTGTTTGACACTAGGAAGCCTTAAGCCATGTGGCAATGGCAGCAAAGCTGAACTTCAGACAAAGCTTAACTCTTCCAAAACAGTTGTTTCAAAATAAAGTTACTTTCTTACTCTGTACCACTGAGGTTTCTGCATTTCTTTTGGTTCCCGCTGAGTGGTGAGGATAAGGCAGGCTCTTAAGGCAGAAACGGCTCCCTCTCGAATGGCCTGTTTGGGATCCCACACAGCCACAAAAATATTGTCAAAGAACGGCTGCACTTGTTGGAAGAAGAAGGTAGGCACACTGATTGCCAGCTCACGCAGTACAAGAACCTGGAGGTGGGGAAGGAAACAGTAAATCTGTGAAAGTGAGCACCCATACACAAACCTCAGTTTCTAGAATGCAGAAGCATTTATTTAGACTGTTAGCATCTGTGAGCCTGAGCTGTAACCAGCTCTGTCCACTTTTACAGATGATAGCACAATGGTGTCTCAACCTTGTTTAGTCATGAGGGATTCATAAGGTAGAAGTGAGGAAACACTGCATCTGCTATGACAGGATCACAGATCTTTACAACTGCTTTTTCCCAGCTTTCTGAGAACCTCTCCTACCACCATTAAACCTAACCATCTCATTCCGAGACAGGTGAAGTCAGAGAAAAATATATATACATATATCACTTACGGCTGCATGTCTTCGACCTTCATTCCTGTCAGCCCCCAGCCATTCCAGAGCACGTTTCACCTCAAACTCCACATACTCAGCTGTGAAAGTGTCACCAGCCATTGCAAGCCGCCCAATAGCCTTGGAAGCCATTTCCATTACAACTGGGTCATTGGATGGCAAAAGGTTCCTCAGATAGTTTGCAAACCTGCCGATACGGGTGGCGTTACCTCCTTCAACACCAATAAGGCTTGCTGTAGAGAAAAGGAGGAATGCTGTAGGTTCTCCCTAAGGACTGGTGGAGCAGACAGCAGCTAATCCCTAATTGAGAGTATTCCCTATCCGCTCCCTAAAGATTCCCATTAACTTTTCCTAAACTGTAAATCCACTGGAAAACAAACAAACAAACAAACAAAGAAACAAACAGTAGGAGAGGGTCACCATTCTTCTAAGCCTGAACTTGTTAAATGGACAGGAATACACATCAAATAGCTTCATAGATTTTCCCCATTTTTAGTCTAAAAACAGAAAGAAAGAAAAAATAAATTAAAAAAAAAAAAATCAACCCTAGGATCACAGGCCCATTCCTAATAGGAAGGCATCCATCCACATGCAACTGCTACAGCTGGTCCACCACAGCAGAGAAGTGAAAGACAACAGACCATGGAGGTTGCTCTCCTCCATCAGCCCTAGAGGTAGGTTCTCCAGTCTAGGGGTGGATGCATGTTGGCAGGGCAGTGTGGTGGCAGTTTGTGCTGCCAGTGCCTGGGTTGTACTTGCTCTTTATCTAAGAGACCATCAGTATTTGGGGCTGTCCAGCCAGCACCTTTCAACAGCACTAAAGTCACGGAAACAATTTTAAAGCAATATTGTCAGCTTCAGAGTCAGATGTTATTAACAACAGTGATTTCTCTAGCTATGAGGCTTCCACTGCCTTCAAACTTGTTAGGATTGGATGATTGTCTGTGAAGCTAACTGATAGGCAACTCCTACTTGGTTATTAAAGAAGTAATTCTACAATATAATCTATTCATTCAGAAAGCTAAGTATTTATACAAGCTGATTTTCTTAACAATTAAAACACAGGCAGCTCTGCCACATCACTGAAAGCACAACCAGAGCTACTGATGGAGCACCTGATTAGAATTAAGGCAAAAGTTACATGAGCCTCTCCTTGGATGGAAGATGCTGATGCCAGGCAAATGTAAATAACAATAATCTCCTCAGACAGAAAAGAGTTCAGAAGTCAGCCCTCTGGGATGCATATAAGACAGAACCACAGAATCACTTGTGCTGGAAGAGACCTCAAAGATCATCTAGTTCCAACTCCCCTGCCTCAGCAGGGCTGCCAACCTCTAAATCAGGCACTAAACAGAGAGCACAAATTGTTCTCAGTTGAGCTCAGGAACAGAATTTTCATGTGCTCAGCACTCATTCATGTTTGATGTTTGACTCCCAGAAGAGCTCACTGCCCATTAAGCACCACGTTTTCAGCCACTCTCAGCAGTCAGCAGCTCCCATGCTGACACTAACAGACAGATTTTCTGAGGCCAGCAGCTAGCACACACCCAGAGTACTGAGCAGTTGGACATAAGGCTCTGACTGCAGAAGTTCATTCGTTTAGAAAATCTGTCCCAACTGAACAAGTACATGAAGAAAAAACTCAAAGGCATAAAGCACTTTTACTCACCTATAGCCAAAATGCCACCCTTCCTTTCATTTGCATCAGAGCTAGAGACCAGCTCAAAAATGTGATGGTTCAGCTGATCATAAAACCTGGTGGACTCCTCCTGGCTCATCTGTAACAGGAAAAGATTCATACAGGCTCTCAGCATTCTCTCTTCTCTTGCTACTTCCAAAGCCCCCATAGAGACAATGCTCCTTAGGTTACACTAATAGAAAGAGCCATACATTATAAACAGTTTCTCTTCTTTATGCCCTTGACCTGTTGAGTTTATTAATCCTGGTGCTTGACCATCCATCGCTCACCTCTCCTCTCCTACATGCTTAAACAAAGGTAAGCTCCATGTTACGCCCCACCTCCTCACTAATAACAGTTTCCATGTTCCAAAAACGTCCATCCTGAGTACCCAGTCAGTGCCCTACGCTCATTTAACAGACAGATAATACATTTTTTGCAGCACTCACTTCACGGAGCTCCATGGTGACATAATGCTGCAGGTCCTTGGCAGCTTTCGCCCTTGTTTCTTCACTGCGACTCTTCAAGCCATTGGCAAATTGTTGGAGAATAGACACAGTGCCTGACATGGTGCAGTTATGCTGAGGCTTGGGGCATCAAGTCCTGTAAGTTCTTCGGAGACAAAGGATTTTTAGTACTTTCAGTTACCGAAATCTCAGAGCTTAACTCTGCCCCTACTGCCTTTTTCCAACATATATCCCATTGCATGCAAGGATGCTGTGCCATACAGTAGAAACAATACAGCTAACCAGTTCCTTCCCCTAGGCACTACAGCCCCGTGATAAAACCACATCACTACATCACCCTGCGACGTCTCCCACAGCCCATTTCCTCCCTGGTTCCTCCAACACCAAAACACCCTCCGGTAGGTCGGGTGTACCCAGGGTGCTAACTGCAAGACACACAACAGCCAAAAAGACACCAGGGTAAGATGAAGTCATGCAGTCACCCTACAACGAGGCACAGTCCTTCCCACGAATGTGCCATTATGGCACCTGATTCCTCTGCGAGCCTTTTCACCCAGATTTCTCCGCAGAAATCCCCGTGTTCTAACAACACTCGGGGCCTGGCAAGCATGGCATTCCTCGGGAGATATTTAGAGATGAGATGCCCGCTTATAGCAACAGTGGTCACTGCAGGGGGGCGTTTGCTATTGTAACACGCACCAGAACCTCCTCACAAGTGCCTTTTTTTCCTTTTTTTTTCTGTTGTAAAGAATATTTTAAACGTTTCAAAACGTCACACCACACAAACCCAAGCCGGCCGCTTGACAGAAGGGCCCGCAGCACCACAGCGCACCAAATTCCAACTCCTCCCCCACCCCCCCAACATCCCCCCACGCAGCCACAAACCCCACGAAGGACACGGCGCGAGGCGACCTCGCGGCTCGTCGCGAAGAGGGCAGCCCCCGAAGGAGCCCCGTCCCCGCTGAGGGGCGGCAGGCCCGAACCCCCACAAGCCGGCAGCGCGGGAAGGCTGAGGGCGCGCGGCGCGGCGAGAACGGGGCCTCCGCTGCGGGGCTGAGGCGGCCGGACCGCTGACGGGGCGCGAGACGCCGGCCTGGCGGGCTGCGAGGCGGGAAGGCCGCGACGGCGGGGCCGCGCCGGGGAGCGAGGAGTTACGGGATGCTGAAGGGAGGCTCCCGAGCGGCACTCACCCACCACCTCCACCCCAAACGCCGCCAACGCCGCAGGCTCCCCCACTCTGGGCCCCGGCGGCCTCCCCCGCGCCTACCGGGCCGGCGAGACGCTATCGGCCAATAGGCTCCCAGAAAAGGTTTGATAGGTACTGCATCTGGCCAATAGAAATAGAGGAAAAGGGAAGGGGCGCTCCTAGCCCCGCCCCTCCCCCTGAAGAGCCGCAAGAAGAGCGATCGTCACCGCGCTGCCAATCAGCAGGCGAACTGCGAGTGACTGGCAGCGCGCTCTACCAATAGAGAGCGAGATTCGCTCGGCTGGTGACAAGCCTGGGCCGCGCCCGCCTTCCAGACGCCGGCTGTCCGCCCTCCACAGGAACCCGTGCGCGTCGTACGCATGCGCGAAGGCTGAATCGCAGGGCCGCGCCCGGTGCGTACCCGAAATGAGTCCGTGTGGGGCCGAGGGCGGTGCGCGGCGGAGCGGCTCTCAGCAAACGCAATGGCGCGCAGAGCGGGGCTGGGAGGCGCTTCGGAGCCACCCTTGGCAGCCGCGCGGCGTTTTAGACCTCCGTCAGACCGCGGCGGAGCGTTACAGATTCCCGTTGGGCCGCGCGGCAGCGGAACCCTCCGCGCGGGGCCGAGGGGCGGGGCGGGCGGTGCGCAGCGCCTCGGGCGCCGCGCGGGACTCCCCTCGGGCGCGGCCGTGGCGGCGCTGCGTCCCGCCCGCCCCTCCGGGCCCTGACGCGCGGCCCTTCTCCTCGCAGGCGCAGCGAGAGCATGGGGCCGGCGGAGCCGGCGCAGAAGATCAACATCAACGCCGAGAGCCCTCGCGGCGGCGAGAGGAACGGCTGCGGGGCGGGGGCTGAGCGCGGCCCCGCCGGCGGCTGGAGGCAGAAGTGCGCGGCCTACGTGCTGGCGCTGCGCCCGTGGAGCTTCAGCGCCTCCCTCACCCCCGTGGCTCTGGGCAGCGCGTTGGCCTACCGGGCCGAAGGAGCGCTGGACCCGCGGCTGCTGGTGGGCAGCGCCGTGGCCGTGCTGGCCGTGCACGGGGCCGGCAACCTGGTGAACACCTACTACGATTTCTCCAAAGGCATCGATCACAAAAAGAGCGATGACAGGACGTTGGTGGACCAGATCTTGGAGCCTCAGGACGTGGTCCGGTTCGGGGTGTTCCTGTACACCGTGGGCTGCGTCTGTGCCGCTGGGCTCTATGCCGTCTCGACGCTGAAGCTGGAGCACCTGGCCCTGGTTTACTTCGGGGGGCTGTCCAGCTCCTTCCTCTACACTGGAGGTAAGCAGCGGGCCCGTTTGCTTTCAGTCTGAATGGGACAGTGAGCTGACTTGTCAGACTTATTAGATCACTGACTTGTGAGTGATCTAATAGTGTGGAGTGCTGGTACATAGCCTTGCCTTTGATTGCTGTGGGGAGGTGCGAGAAGGGATGCATCAAGTTCAGCTGGAAAGGAGCATTGAGACATTGGTACCGTAAGGCAGTTGATGAGGAAAATCTCTAAGATTCAAGCTGGAGTGTTAGAAAGCAGGAGTTCTTTAATAGCAGCACTGAGTGCATGGGGGTCATCCTCCTATCACCATGGCTTGCATGCTTACAAAAGATCTTTAGTTAATATACATTACTTGTATATTAAAACTTACATATGAGTTTTCCAAGAGGTATGTTATATATGCAGTACTTTCTTAGAGTTATGTTACGTACGCAGGTTTCCCAGAATTATGTATTCAGTGACCAATTCCAAGCAGGAGCCCCTATTTTTTTGGTACAAAGGCTCAGTAAAACTTCCTTATCTCCTTGGTTCAGAGACACAGCTCTTCCTGTTATCTGAACAAAAATTTCAGGGCAGGTCCAGGTCCATTCATCAACCAACACTAGCAAGTGTAACAACACCGTTATAACTTGTATCAACGTTGACAGCTCTGTATGGCTGTAGGTGCTCCTTAGAGCTGTTACTGAAGCTTTTTGTGGTGTGTATCTCATGTGTTCAACTGTATGGCTTGCTGCGTGCGTCCTTTTCCATTGGTGGAATTTGCTGTGTTTTGGAATGTTGTTATTCTTTAGATGGAATTCCAATGAGAATGCAGAACAGTATGTGCTTGTTTTGCTGAGAAGAGGGTGTTCTTAGTGTTGTTCTGGGTTGGGTTGGTACAACATGAGAGGCTGGAGATATTTATGAGCTGCATTTTCTTTATTCTCCTTGGAAAAAAGAGAAAATATGCCTCTCAGCCATAACTGTGTACATGTTGGCTGTTTTACAGCATTTCTATGGGAAGGGCTGATCTGTTGTAATCCATTCTCTGTTGTCATTTAGTTGTTTGATGATGCTTCATTGTATTCTTGTGTTTTGCCACAGGAATTGGATTTAAATATGTTGCACTCGGAGATGTGGTGATCCTGATCACCTTTGGGCCCCTGGCCGTCATGTTTGCCCATGCTGTGCAGGTTGGTTATCTGTCTGTCTCACCGCTGCTCTACGCTGTCCCACTGGCTCTCAGCACTGAGGCCATCCTGCACAGCAACAACACGCGAGACATGGAGTCTGACCAGCAGGCAGGCATTGTCACCTTGGCTATCCTCATCGGCCCTGCGCTCTCCTATGTTCTCTACACCGTGCTGCTCTTCTTACCCTACTTGATTTTCTGTGTGTTGGCCACACGCTACACCATCAGCATGGCATTGCCACTGCTCACCATCCCGATGGCATTTTCGCTGGAGAGGCAATTTCGGAGCCAAAACTTCAACAAAATTCCTCAGCGGACAGCCAAACTCAATCTCCTTTTGGGGCTCTTCTATGTTTTTGGAATTACGCTGGCACCAGCTGGTGCTCTGCCCAAACTGTAAGAAGCTGTAGAGCCAGACCTCTCACAGTTCAGTATTAATGCCAATGAAGAGGGGGATTATGTGGGTAGTTGACCTGTTACGAACAGTGTGAAACACAGAGAGACTGTCCTGGGCTGTTGATTGTATGTGAGTGTTATGATTTCTGGTCTTGGTTAGCTTGCACATCAGGCTTTAGAGAAGCCATTTATCAGTTCCTTGGAATACCTTCCTTGCAGCTCTGATTCTGGAGAAGCAATGTGACCTGAGGACAAGAGTTTAAAGAATGTCACCCATCTGCTGATGAATTCTGAGGGGCTTCCACTGTTAATGGAAGTAGGATTGAGTCTCATACAAACTCTCCTTTCACAAGTAGATTGATTGCTCTTACAACTCCTTACCACAGTCATGGAGTTCAGTGGCTCCTACGTGGCAAATAGAAAGCACTGCCAAATGTTTAGCATCACAGTGACATGGGTGCTATCACTTCACTCCCTTGAGAACGTGATTCATCAGTCGTATCTTTTAATTTCTGTTGGTTTTCTTTTTCCTTTTGAGCTTTAATTTCCAAGCCCTATGAATGGTAGTAGGATACTGATTCACTCACTGTTGTCTCTGCTGGATTCTTATAGTCTAGAAAATACGAAATTGTGTCTCTGTGGTTTGTTGGTGCTAAAAGGGAGCACAACTAGCCCACTGCACAAGCTTGAAGACAAAGCCAGTAAATGTATTCTGCTGTGAAAGCTGAACCTGGAAATGCAAATCACGCAAATGAATAGCCTTCAATGCGTAGAAAAACAAGTGGTTTCCCTTTCTACTTTTGCTTAAATTCAACTGTCTGAAAGGACAGCCATGTAGTTAAGGAGAAATGATGGACAAGATGCCAAAATTGTCGGACCTGGATTGATATTTGAGTGGGAGAACAAGCTTTCAGTTGAAAAAATATGTTTTTTTTATTGTCATTCTTTCTGTTTAGAAGCTTGAAGTACCACAGTCAAATGTCCTACTATAAGACCTAAAAGAAGTCCAAGTAAGAAGCAAAGGGGAAAGACACAGGGTTAGCAAAAATAAATGATTGTGTTGTCTCTATGTATAAATGAGAACTGGGGATGGGAAGAAACCATCTTTACTAACCAGATTTTTTCTAAGGCAGACCAGTTTGCGTGACTGAATCCCACTTAAATGTTAGGAGCTCTGAAGTGAGTTTCTCCACCTCTTCTCCTCCCTCTGCACCTTGCAGCGTTGTTTTATTTTCTTCTTTAGATCTCACCCATTGATACTTTGGCCGTTTGCAGAACTGTTTGTTTCAGTAAATGTGCAGCAGTTTGAAAAGCAAACCATACCAAACAGCACTGGGACATAAACATAACAGTCACTTTCCATACAAAGATGAATTTGGTCCCTTTTGTTGTTATTCAGTGGCAGTTGAATTCTCTTTCTTTGAAGAAAAAGTATCTATTTCCTATACTTGGGGGTTTGCTGAGTTGTTTGTTTACAGGAGTTGTGAAGAGCTTCACAGCAGTTCATCCTGGTTTTCCACTCTGTTGGTGCCTGGAGCACAGCCTTGCTTTTGAACCAAGGGGGAGCGTGTTAATTACTATATAAAGGACTTCTAAGCAATAAACTTAGCATGGTGTTGTCCTTCATTTGTCATAATTAAGTCATACATTCAAAAGTACTGAGTGTTGTATTAGTGGGGTGTGCCACTGCCAGTACTGAAGCTGTTAATGTGACAAGGTTACATAGTATTGAGAGTTAGTGACAAAACCTGATCTGGCTGGGCACAAGACATGAAGATAAGGACTTGAGCAACTGTCTGCTGCTTTATACAGCAAAATACTTGGCTAGATTAGAAACATGAGGAGAAAAGGGAAGAATTCAGCTTGGGCAGATGGAGAGAGATAGAAATGTTTTGGAAACTGCTTTAAGTAGAGGTATATAACACAGGACCTACTGTTGTTTCTTTGTGGACCTACAGGATAAAGAAGAGCTTGGCTCTGTGACCCACATCACTTCTGCAGAGTAAAAGCTTTTCCAGGGATGTGGACTGAGCTGGTGGATCTGCTAATTGTACACTGGGAGATAGGTGGGTGTGTTAATCCCAACGGCTTCGTTGTTACCCTTTGTAGCAGCTCTGAGCTTCATTTTATGATGGCTGGTTTTTACGTAGCTGTCAGTGTAAAAGAGTATTTCTCTTTTTCTACTTCTTATGCATAGAGTTACTCGAGCTGAATTCTTTATGGTGACTAAGACATGGCTCGTGTGTCTGACAGCTGTACTGGTGGAGAAAGAGCTGGGGAATAGCTAGTAGTGAAGCAGTGTGTGCAGCTGTGGTTGTATTGGTGCCCTTTAGTCGTGGGAAGGATCACTGCTTCCTATTCAAAGAGATGAAGGAAGAGTTCACTCATACTTGTGTATGTTTGTGGGATTCTTTTCAAGGAGAGGAATCACGGAATCATAGGGGTTGGAAGGGACCTCCAGCAGTTTAGTGGTGAGGATTAGAGGAAAACCAGTCTGAAATGCTTTTGCTTCCTGACAGATACTGGTTGTGTACAGTTCCCTGTCTGTGAAAGAATGTAATTCCACGTTCTTGGGGATACTGATAAGAGCTCCCACTTTCTTCACTGTGGCTTTGAGGAAGTCATTTACCTACTTTGTGTATCAGGAAACAGCTAACTTTTGCCTACCTCACAGGGATGCTGAGCCAACATCACTATCACAGCTATGAAAGTAATGAGTGCTTTATCTCTGTGTGCTTTCCAAAAGCGTGTTAGCATTAGAAAGCATTTTAGGTATGAACTAACCTAAAGGATAACAGAACCAGTGTGAGCAGACCAATATCACCTCTGAGCTGACATTGTGTGGTAAGAGAGGCTCCCTTGGTTTGTTTTGTGGTGAGGATGCCGAGTCTTTCCCTGTCCCTCTCCTTCCTGTCCCGTGTGACTTTACCTGAATATACATTTCTTAAGCTTCTCATAGGTCTCTCTTGAGCTGTGTTGCTGTGTGAGAAGTCTGCATTGGTAGATTAACTGATTCACGTGTCCTAAAGCACCTCCTGGCCTTTCTTACTCAATAAAAAGAATGTTATTCTGTTAACTACACTGCGTTCAATTACTTCATATCACTCTGCTTTTGCACGTGTATTGGAGCATTATCTGGGAGGGATGGGGCTTTATCTTCAGTGGTTACAGTGTAAGAACATGAAAGCTCATACCTATTATATTATGTGTGCTGAGTCTCCTTATGAGTTGAATAATCATGTCCTTCCATGTCACTGGATAAGAAGTTCAGTAGCAGTGCTCACCTCATATTAACAGCAGACATCAGACTGGTGTTAGTGTTTCCATCAAGAAACAGAATTTCCTTTGATGCAGTTTTCTGTGCCACGTCCTGCTCAGCATTTGTAAGGCGCTTCCAGCTGAATTTTCTCAACATTTAATCTTTTTAATAAAGGTGGACTTTTTCATCCTCCCCTGTGTGCCCTGCTACCCTTCGGTGTTGTGGTCTCTTCTTGCAAAGGCTTTATTTTGCTCCAGAGGCCTGTGGCAGAACAGCGCCTCCCTTTTGGAAGAACCAGAAACAGCCTTGATGGCTTAGCCAACAAATGCCCATTTTTCTCCTCAAATCTTCACTTTTCTGCCCCCAAACCCCCATTTTTCTCCTCAAATCCCCATTTTTCTCCTCAAATCTTCACTTTTCTCCCCTCATATCCGCCTTTTCCCTGTTGTGACAGTGGGCTTCTCGTGGTGCTGTCGCTGCTGCCTCCTTACCCGCACTGGTCTGAGGTAGTGGAGATCGCCGTGTTTGGAAGTTATTGCCAGTCTGTGCATTTCTTCTAGGGGTTTGCAGATACATCGCCATCCAGCTAGCACCCCAGCAGCCAAGCTCACTTTAAGGAAGTGTGCCCTCTAGTAGAAACTTCAGCCGCTGGGAATTGACGTAACGCTGAGCAGCTTTTTGCCCACGTCCTGCCTACGGGGGGCTGTAATTCGGGCTGTCCGCAGATGGCAGCACCGCTCCGCTGCAGCACCGCGCAGTGCCTGCATGAGCCGCTGACCGCCGCACCTCAGCCATTCTTTGGTGTATCTGTGCCACGCCGTTCCGAAAGTCGGTCTTATTTCTTTATACCACAGGATCGAACGTATTATTTTTTTTTCTTTTTGCTCATCAGCTCACACAGCAGATGTCTATAAGCCTGTGGTGTCTATAAGCAATAAGGGCTTGGTGGAGCTTCCCTGCCCGTTCTTCCAGCGCTGGAACTCTGAATTCCATGCCCCGAATAACCCCGTTATTTAGATATCTGTTCTTTATGTGTTATTTATCTATCTGCTGATCGCCGGATCCCAGAGCTGCATCTTGGGACGCCGTTCACCAGGA
Source organism: Perdix hodgsoniae (assembly GCA_035772895.1). Lineage (NCBI taxonomy): Eukaryota > Metazoa > Chordata > Aves > Galliformes > Phasianidae > Perdix > Perdix hodgsoniae. The sequence goes on along the minus strand of JAPSGF010000049.1, from coordinate 1,000,301 downwards.
CCTGCACGCGTCCATACAAACGCGGTTCCGAACAACCCGAGCCCAGCAACAGCCGAGCACCGAGCTCCGCTCCCACTCCCAGCAAAGGCCGCGGAACGAAGCCGCCCCGCGCCCCGCACGCCGCCCCGCCGCCGCTCCGTGCCGGGGGCGGCGCCAGGCGCCCCGATCGGCGCTCAGCCCGTCCCCTTCCTGCTGAGCTCAGTTCCTGCGGAGCGCGGCGCCGCCTGCAGCGCCGCCCGGCTCCGCTCCGTCCCGGCCGCCGGCAGGGCCCGGCTGCGGCCATGGAGCGCTGAGCGGCGGCGGCCCAAACCCCGCAGC
>JAPSGF010000049.1:970850-999583 GCA_035772895.1 Perdix hodgsoniae | reverse complement strand
GGGGGACGGCGGGCCCGGGGGGCGGCGCGGCGCTCGGGCTCCGCCGGGCGGACCGGGCGGCGGAGGGCGGCAGGGCCGGGAGTGATGGAACCGGCCGAGGTGAAGGACCGCATCCTGGAGAACATCTCGCTGTCCGTGAAGAAGGTGGGCGACGGACGGGCCGGGACCCGCGGGGCTCCCGTGGTTGGGCTGCGGCGGGCTTCGCGTTCTCTGTGCGCGGGCAGGAGAGCGATGGGGACATCCGAGCTCCTGGTCCGGCCTGGCGCTGACGGCGGCTCCGGTTGGCATTCGGGAAGGCGACCTGGTTTCGGTGTTCCCGCAGGTCTGGGGGAAGGGGGGCTTTCTGGGCTCGCCGACGTTTCCCCGGCTGCTGGGTTCGCTCTGTGTTGTCCCGATACGGATTCATCCGTGTGGATTTCCGGCATTGCTGAGGACGGGGAAGCTTGACAGCACTCCTGAATGTAGGATGGCTGTGCAAATTCCTGCCCTCTTGCCTCCGTCTGTGAGCCTGTCCTCTGCTCTCGTTTTTCTGTCCTCTAAAAACAAAGGATAATCTTGTATCTACCTGGAAATGAGTGGATGTTCATCTGCCTCCCGGCTCTGTTGTGATGCTCCAAGTGTCTGACCTTGGCATAAGGATACATCAGTTCCCAGGATTTGTTGGGCACTGTTTGTTTACATGCAGAAAATCCCCAGGGATCCTCATTTGGAGATGCTATAAAGCCAACCTGGTGACTGTTTTAATAATTGTCATATTTGAGGGCTCCTCAGCTACAGCTTTGCTATGGCCTGACCTGCACTGATCTCTGCCAGCTCTCCTCTCTTGGCCCAGCAGAACAGAGGGAGTTTTGAATTTTGCAGTCCTACCCCTTTGCTTCCCTGCTCAGATGAAAGCTTCCCTGCTCAGGTGGAAAAGCTCAGGCAGGTATGGGAGACTTCAGGCTGATAGCTTTGTTAATACAGGCCCACTGAAACCCAGCTCAGCCACGTGGCAGAAGTCCAGCACTGGCACACCCCTGCGTTCCACCACTGGGATGCAGTTCTGCTTCCTCGGGCAGTTTGCTCTCCTTCAGCAATGGAGCTGATCATTCATCTCAGTGCTTTGCTGTTTGACTCCTGCCCTTGAGTCTCTGGTGCTTCTCTTCTCCCTGCGCTGCTGGGAACAGTCAGTCAGTAGGTGAGAGGAGCAGCTTCACCCTTCCCACACGCTGAGATCTCACCTCATTCGTTCTCTGCTCCCTGCCTGCAGCAGGTTGTGTCACGAGGTGTGGGGAGTTCTCCAGGTATCACCTCTGATTTCAAAAGCTTTCTGGCTGCGTAGGCTGGTCGCTCCTTACTTTCCCTGTTGGTGCAGGTTTGATTTGTAGAGCAGAGAGCTTGGGTGGGTTTGTGACAGTGTGTGTGTGCCTCTCTTTCTGCCCAGGTGTAATAGGCTGTCTTTTCTCAGCTTCAGACTTGAGGAAGAGTTTCTGCTATCCCCATTTGAGCAGCAGTAGCAGTGCGTTAATGCTGTGCCTTTCTGCCCATCTCCCGACCTGGTTTTCAGCTCTGTACCAGAAAAACGCTGTTGCAGTCCCCTGTTGTGCCCCAGCTCTGCTTTGCAGCATCTCCTCAAGGTAGATTTGGGGGTAGTTTGGTCCACCCATCCTGGAGAGGTGCTGAAGCAGAGCATCCTTTGCTAAAACACAAAAGGAATGTGCTCACCTCTAGGTGGACGAGGCAGTGGCTTTTGTATAGGGAGCAACAGGAGCTGTCTCCGAGGCGGTCAGCCTCCAGTTTCACAAGTTCTCTGAGCGTGGTGCAGCCGCTGAGTGATTCAGCTTTCTGATGTCCCCATCCAAGAAGAGTAATCCGAATCACTTTGTGCCAGAAAACTTGGACTGCGTGGAGAGATTCAAAGCACTGAATGCTTGCAGTGTGAGTAAGCAGCAGCTCTCTGGGAGAACAGCACCGTTGCAGGGCACAGACCTGCTGTGCTCATTTCTTGTGGTGTGTTTACCAACCCGATCTGTTTTTCACTCTTATGAAATCTGTTTTTCTGTGGTGCTGAGCGTATGACCTTTCTGTCTGCCTGCAACTAACGCAGGGATCCTGTTCCTCAGCAGCTGTGTGCCATCCCAAAGACTCTGCTGGCTGCATCTGACAGACTGCACCACTGGCAGCTTCCCTCCAGCCTTGCCAGCCGGCTCCGTGCCCATTCCCTGCTCACTGCTGCAGAAGTAATGAAGTTCAAATGAAGAAAAGCCCTGGTGGAAAAGCCTTTGGGGAATGAGAGCTGACAGGAGTCCTGGGAGGTGACAGCCTTACCAGACTGCACACGGCTGGGCAAATGCTTCAGGGCTCTGTGTTTCTAGACGTGAAACATCTTTGTTGTGGGAGTCAGCTTTGTTTCTTTCAGGCTCAGGTCTCTGCACATTGTGAACATTTCGTTTTTTCTCAAGGCTGCCCCGGTGCACTCGGCAGTGCCCTCAACTTGCTGGTGGGCTGAGTGTCAATTGGGAAGGTCCCAAAACTGAGGCAAGGGGTGCAGTGCCCAGAAGGGGAAGCCAGGCACTGAGGCAGGTGCTGATCTGAAAGCGTTTTGTAAGAAATGTCAAGTCAGGTCGTGTGTGCGGCACCCAAAGATCCAGGCGGAGCTGCAGTTTCAGGGCTCTAAGTTGTGTTGTACTTACGTATTTCTTGACTGGTGAAGACAGCAACAGAACAGCATCTCTGCCTTGAAATTCAGCCCAGTTTTCTGAGTGATATAGAAGTTGCAGAGGACTTTGGCCTCCTCTTTATCCATCTGCCACTGAATTTGTACTCCTCTGAGCAAGTGTACCTTTGCTCCTCTGTTCATTTATCAGTCTTCTCAGCTGTCTGTCCTATCCTTTGCCGTTGCCTCTTTCCTTGGAGCTGAGCTGCCATCACTTGCCTGGGACAAGGTCAGACACCTGCCTTGTGGTTTTGGTGTTCCCTGGAGCCGGAAGGACAGCTGCTGGGAATGGGTTTTGGAAGTGTGTTGAGTCTTGCAGAGGTTCACATCTCCAAAATCCTGCTTTCAGAGAAAGATACCTCCTTAATAGACAGGAGAAGCTGTTTTTCTATCGATAGGGAAGGCAATGGGAGGACAGGAATTGAGACAGAAAGGAGGCTCCACCAATCCACTTGATGTTTTGGCTGCCTGTTTGCTGCTTTGTGGCATTCCTTCTGTTTCACTTTTTTGCAACTGGCAGAAAACCCCTTGCCAGCCCTTGTGCTGGGTGTGAGAAAGTGGGTTTTGAAGTGTCCCATGCAGTGAGCACAGCGGTTTGGGGTCAGAGCTGAGCTGGCAGAGTGCTGGGAGCTGCCCGATGGCACTGCTGGCTTTTCTTTGCAGTGTTTTTGTCTTGCCAGAGGAATGCCAAGCAGAACAAGGGACACAAACTTGATGCTGGAAAGCTACTGGTGGAATATCTGTGGGCCAGATGTACGGAGAGGAGGTGAAGACTTGGCTGGGTTGTGGCCAGCCTTGAATAGAGTCAGGAGACTGCATTTCAATCAGGCTGTGGGAGTGCAGGAGGGCCTTCCAAGAAGCACCACAAGAATGATTCTGTTTGGAGAATGGACTTCACAGTGTGGCTGCTACAGCTCAAATGCTGTTCCTGAGCATGAAAAACGCTGCAGGTCCCTTCTTTTGTTGGGAGCCAAACAGGGATAGAGGGGAGGGCCTGGCCAGCTCATTTTTTGGCACCTCTTCTTGCAACACAGGCTCTGCAGATGGGCCCGGAGAGCAGTGTACTCACTGAGAACTGATTCAATTAGTGGGCTATAAAGTTGTGCGAGGAATATCCGTATGCGTGCCAGCATGGGGTGTGGTATATTACTACAAAAAAAGCCAAAACACTGACTGCAGTCAGCTCTTATTGATAAACAGCAATTAAAAGCATCATCTCCTCCTCAATGGCACGAGGTGCAATGATTAAGAGCACAAATTCTCTCTTTATTTCCCTTCATTCAGAGAAGCTCTCTGCTCCCTTTGGACAAGCACTCTTCTGCTCTGCTTTGAGTGTGTTTAACTTGCCATCCTTGAATACTTGGGCTTGGGAGGAGCTTTTGTAACAGCTTTACGCAGCAGGTTTACACACCAGGCTCTGCCCCACGCTGTTGAAACGCCACGGTCAGATGTGGCTGTGACACAAAGGGCTGCCGAGCTGAGAAAGACGCTCTCAGTGGATGGTGGGGATGCCTTCTGGATGCCAACAGCACTTATTTTGGCCACAGGAATGTTTATAAATAGCCCTGGGTTGAGACTCGAGGTCTCAGGGCACTGCATGCTGCACAAGTCTTTCACCCCAGGCAGACTTCAGCCGTTCGGTCTGGTACTCACCTGGTTGGGGAGGCAGAAGGGAAGAGCATCACTCCAGAAACCCTTGAGATGAGTGCTGCTGCAGTTGTGCTTGGTTAATACTTCTTACCCTCATTGCTTGTTTCCTTCCTGCTTTTCCCTGCGCGTGTCGGGGAGCTGCTTTGTGGATGCTTCACCTGTGGTCACCAGGCTTCAGCTCTTCACTTCCCAAACAGGTCCACCTGCCGCACAGTGATTAGGAAGAGGTTGCTTCCAAGTGGTTTGTTTGTGTTCTGCAGCAATTTGCAGAAGAACAAACACTGCGTGTAAATGCACGGTAATTGAGAGGTCAGAGAGGTGTATTAGCATCATGTACAGGTAGGAGCAGCTCCTTGATGTGCTTCCTTGTGACCAACGCATGGAACAGCTCATCCACAGCCGTGACTCAGTGCCCAAATCCACCTCGGGAGGAACTGCCAAGCTGCACAGCCCCGTGACTGCACACACAGCAGTCACACGAGTCCGTCCTCGGCCTCCCAGCATGGCAGAGAGTGGGTGAGAGCTGCTGGGGGTGGACGTTGCTACGTCTTTCCCTCAGCTACATGAAGCAAGGGCAGTGTTGCCATGAGGGTGCTGCTGGTGGAGTTGGCTCCTGGGATAAGAGGGAGGCTGAAGGTGACACAAAGCCTTAATATAACACAGTGACACCATCAAAACTGAAATTTGGCTTTTCTAAGGAAATCTGCCAGAAATCCCCAGGCACTTCTCACCGTTCAGAGATGTTGAGAGGAGATAACCCTGGGGGTTTGCTAATGGCTTTCAGGGGTCCTGCGATGAACCTGTGATGGTGGGAGCTGGTTGGTCAGTCCGGCAGCGGCGGGGAGCTGCAGAGGGCTGGAAATCACGAGCTGGCTGCGGGAAGGTCTGTAACAAAGATAGGAGCTATTTTGGGGAAGAAAGGAAAGAAGAAGAGGAAGTGCTTCCATTTGCTCATCTCTTTTGCTGCCCAGGCCTGGTTCTGCCTCTGATGGGGAGTTCCTCTGGTCTGTGACAGAGCAAGACTGGAAACTTCCCTCTGTGCTGACCTCTCTGCACACAGAGCTGCTCCTTTTCAGCCACTGCTGTGGTCAGCTAATCTAAGGCCCCACACTGCATTTTCTCAAGCAAGCACGTAGCCTGTAGAAAAACCCAGGACAGAAGTTCCAGACCCACAGCAGAGGGTTCCCCAGCTCTCTGCATGGGCAGCAGCATGGGTGGGGTAAGGAATTTCTGCCTTTGGTTCCTGGCTCATAGCCCACATGGCAAAGGCTTTGCCATCCCAGAGGATCCCACTGCTCCAAATCAAAGGGGATTGTGTGAAACCCGGTGTGATCCCCCGTGGCTCCATCTGTGCATCACCTGGGGGATAAGCTCTGAATTTTGTTTCTTCCTTGAGCATCCTTGCTGCAGGAATGCACTGAAAACACTGGCTGCGGATGGATCCCAAAGTAGTTCTTGAATAGTGGGATTTTAGGGCACTGGTGTCCCTGCTTGGGCCTGGGCTGCCTTTTAATAGCAGAAATCTTTGGAGACTGCTTCCTTCTAACACGAGTACGAGCTGCTGGGCTAGAACACGTCGACTCTCACGTAGGTGCAGTGAAAGTTTCTGTAAGCAAACCAATATGGCACATTGCCTTCCCCTGGGGATTCACCTCCTTACTGGGACGGGGACAGGATGCACTGCACTGTGCAGTCAGATGAAGGAATTTGGTTGCAAATCTTCCAGCTCAGCAGTTCTTTCCCACGTAAGGGCTGGGTCTGTGTAGGAACACGCCTGGCTCTCCTGTCTTACCTAAGAGCTGCCCTCCTCCACAGAGATGCAGAGATCTTCAGGCGAGGAGGGTGCTGAAGGTAGATGTATCCACAGTAATTCAAGAGGAGAAACCAGTTCCTGGATTCTGGGGTCAGGTCAGACTTGACAAGCACAACACTGAGTTTTTATAGCATATAAACCTGGTTCTTTATTGCTGTAGTTATGTGGAGCCTGGGTGACTGGTGAGGTTTGGCAAAGATGCATCAGGTTGCCAAAACGTGGCATGTAAGGGGGATGTGCTGTCATGGCTCAGCTGAACTGTCGCCAACCAGAGCAAATAAACATGGCATGAACAGCTGAGGTTACGTGAGTAATGTGCCTGCCTGGATGCCAAGTGCATGTGAGATGTGGACCTGAGTAGAGCTCTGAGCTGGAGGGGCGGGAGAGGGCCGTTGGGTCAGCTGTGAAGGCATGAGGTGGCTGTGAGGGGGTTGATGGGGTTTCTAGAACCAGTGTGGACCTCAGAGCTGACCTTACCAGTGCCTTGCAGCTGTGAACAGGTTAACTGAGATGGCTGTCCTGGTTTTTGAGAAAGTGGCAGCCGGATGACATAATGCCTGGTGGTGATGTGGCCTCACCCCACAGATGGCTCGAGATGAACCAGGCTGCCTTCGTCCTGTATTCACATGCCTCTGTCTTTGCCTGTGCTGCAGAAGCCCTCCGTCTCTTCCTGGGATGCTACCTAATGCTGTCTGTGAGCGTGCCAGCCTTTCCAGCTGTCTCTGTGGGGTGCTTCAGCCATCTGTCTCTTCTCCTTGCAGCTGCAGAGCTACTTTGCTGCCTGTGAGGATGAGACCCCGGCCATCAGAAATCATGACAAGGTCCTGCAGCGGCTCTGTGAGCACCTGGACCATGCTCTGCTCTATGGGTAAGCATTGCACCTACTTCTGGGTCTTCCTTTTCACTGCACGTTGCTTGTGAAAGCACACACAGCATGCTGCAAGGGCTTTCCTCAGCATGGGAAAAACATCCAGTTGGTAATTTGGATGGGGATAACAAAGTCCTTGCTTACATTTTCTCTGGACCTCCCTTTTCCAGGTTGCAAGATCTCTCCTCGGGTTACTGGGTGCTGGTTGTTCACTTCACCCGCCGTGAAGCCATCAAGCAGATAGAAGTGCTCCAACATGTGGCCACCAACCTGGGACGCAGTGAGTGTTTGCAGACACTGCCCTGGCTCTGAGGGCAGACATCAGGGTGGGGACATCTGGCAGAAAGCTTGGGAAGGCTGTAATGGCCACGTGTTCGAGGGCTGGGGACCTGGGCAGCCAGCTGGGCTGAGTCCATCTCACCCTGTTCAACCCCAGGAGGTGGCAGTCCTGTTGGAGCTGCTTTATGGCCCTAGAAATACTGCAGCCTGTCTCTAGCCATGCTTCTCCTGCTGCAAAACCAAAGCAATCTGCTGTACTGTGCTCTCAGGAAGGGCGTGTGGCAGACAGGAGGCATCAACTCTCTTGCCCCGCAGTGTCTTGCTGTAGCTGTTGTTTGCCTGATGTTGCTTCTCCTCAGCTGTGAGATGTCTGTAGCAGATGTTTGGGACCATCAAGGCCACAGGGTGGTACCCAGAGACCTCCTCTCTGCCTGATTCTCCCAGCATCCTTCGTCTCCCAAGCCTTGTACCGGTGAGAGTGGAGCTGAGTACAGATTCCACCATCACCTCTCTCTGCACCAACCTTTTTGTAATACCTCCAATTGCACCTGTGCTGATTTAGAGTGATTCTCCCTCTGCCTCTCCTGGCTGCTGATCCCACTGGAAATGCCAGCAGGGCCCCATCATGCAGTAGGGACCCAGTTGTGTGTCTGCTCCTCAACTGCCTACCACACAGTCTGTCATTCTTATTCCTACTCCAGATCATGAATCTTCCCATTCATCTCCCACTGGCATTTTTCCCACAGATTCATCCCACAGCCAGATGCCCCCTTCAAATTATATGAATGTGAATGAACAATCTGATGCATTGTAACTGACTCGTGATTATTTCCAGGCTTGCTTTGCTTTGCAGGTGTTTCCCTGCAGATAAATCTTTCTGCTGCTTTGCTTTCAGGCCGAGCATGGCTGTACCTTGCCCTCAATGAAAACTCCTTGGAGAGCTACTTGAGGCTGTTCCAGGAGAACCTAAGCCTGCTGCACAAGTATTATGTCAAGTGAGTATCTGAACTGGTTCTGGTTTTTGGGCTCTTGTTGGTATCCCTCCTTGTCAGAAACAAGAAGTGCCAATGAGAGAGCAAGAAGTTGGCCAGGGTCTCATCATCTACAGAAGAGTTGCATGTTTGATGCAGGGATCCCGGATGTGGAGGTACAGTTCTGTAAGAGGGCCTGCAAGCATCTCTTCTATTTCGTTCCCTTTTATTCCTCCTGTTATTCCCCAGACATACTCTTTATTCTCTTCCATGCCTTCCAAGAAGCTCTGGACCAGCTCTGGTGAATGCCTGGAAATTGGGACATAGCACAGTTTGGGGGCAGCATGTAGAAGATGTGCTTTTAGATCTCTGTCATTGCTCTTAAACAGGAGGCAAACAGCAGGCGTGCAGCTGTGGGGCTGTTTACAGCGCATCTCAGGGACACACCACCAAAACTAAGAAAACAGTAGGGTGCTTGTGGCTATTTCCTTTTCTTTTCCACAGCTCTAAAGCTCTTCTGTTTTATCCGTGTTGCAGGAATGCTCTGGTTTGCAGCCATGATCATCTGACCTTGTTCTTAACACTGGTGTCCGGGTTGGAGTTCATCCGCTTTGACTTGGATCTGGTGAGGGGACAGTTTGTTGTCTGCCTGTTGTAACCGGGGACAGTGGGTACATGGAGTGGGATGGGTGTCCTGGCTGTCACAGATCTCACTGCTTGGGCCAGGGCACCTTGTTGGCAGCCATCTCGTTCAGGTGAAAATGTGCAGCTTCCAGACAGGTGAGGATAAAGGAAAGTCGTGCTTCCAAACGTGCTATGAAGTGCTGGCATTCGTGCAGGGAAATGGAGGTGCTCACAAAGCATGAAGCTGACCCTCGGTGTTGCAGGAAAAAGAGGAGGGAGCCATTGGCTTTCCTATGAAAGGAACAGGAATAGACATCAGAAGACATTCAAGGGCAGTCCTATCATTTTGGCTGTGCTTTTACCTGTGTGCAGTGACTCAGAGCCTGACTGACTCCCTTTCTTCTTCCCTGCAGGACGCTCCTTACCTGGATCTGGCCCCTTACATGCCAGATTACTACAAACCTCAGTACCTGCTGGACTTTGAGGACCGCCTGCCCAGCTCCATGCACGGCTCAGACAGTCTCTCTCTCAACTCCTTCAACTCTGTCACCTCCACCAACCTGGAGTGGGACGACAGTGCCATTGCTCCATCCAGTGAAGGTAGGTGGTTCGGGAGGAGAAAGCACCAGCCTCCTGTTTTTTGAAACAGGTGAGATTGAGGGCTGCGTGTTCCCATACTGCCGTCAGCTGTGCTGCTGAACTGGACAAGGCACCAAATGATGTAGCAGATGATGGGCTGGAAGAGACCAAACAGCCCCAGAAGTAAGGCTGTGAGCCTCTTCATGTCTTTCATTGGGAGGTGCGGCCAGTGGAAATGAGAGGGCAGTGCAGCACTGGCATTTAAGCTGCAAACAGCCACATTGCCTCTGTCTGGGGAAGGAGAACCTTCCACGCCAATTACCTCAGGCCAAATTTCCATAATGGAGGGGTGTTTTTGCAAGAACTGGTGAAATGTCTCAAGGGATGAAGGCTGTGCTTTTTCTGGACACAGCTTCCAGCTCAGAGCAGGTACACAAGACTTCAGAGGACCTTTTCTAACTGCTTATTTTGCAGTTGAGAGACCTAAGTATGCTGGAGGAAGCAGGGAAGAGTTTCCTAAATCTTTTTCCATCTCTGCAGTCCTAGGGAAATGCAGGTGGTGGTCTCAGAGATGCCGTGATTTCTCTTTATGCATCTTGCCTCGAGCAGCCTGATAACTCGTGATACTCATATCCTTACACTCACCCTCCTGTCTGTGTCAGAAGGGGCTTGGCCGTGCTGGATGCTGTCCCTGACCAACTGAGATGTGCCTTATGTCTGCCTCCTTAACCCACCCCAGGCTGAAACAGGCAGTTCTTACACTGCAGGAAGCATGCTCACCTGAAGGAACATCTCTTCTGCTGCAGTTCCTAATCCAAACAAACCGACCCGCTTCCTTTTTCGGTTCCAGTTTGAGAAAAGTAGGACTGGAGGATTCTAGATGGTGCAGTGTGTATCATTAACTGGGTGCAGTGAATTTGGGACCGAGTCCTCCTGCAGTTGGGCTCTGTCTGAGACAGGGGTCTGCCAGTTACCTTTTATGTGCTTTTTAAGGACTGCAGTCCCTAAAGACACTGAAGAGGAACAGCTCTGGACACAAGGTGCAGGGATGGGTATTAGCATCATTTTAGCAAAGGGCTTTGAAGCACAGCGCTGCCTTGGGCTCCTCTGTGTTGTCCAGGTGCAGAAGGGTTTGCTTTCACAGAGAAAGCAGTGAGGTGTTTTGGTTTGCCAGGGAATGCAAAGCAGAACCTTTCCCTGCAGCATCACACAGAGCCTTTGTATCAAAGTGGTGTGTAGTCTTTCCTAAGTGACCCCCAAGTCCCCTAACCAGACATTTCAACAGGAGCATCTCTACCATGGGAATGCAGGTGAAGTTGGGGAATTTAGGATCAGAGGACAAGGTTTGCCCTTTAATCAGACCCTTGGCTTTGCAAACATTAATGAGTCAAACATCACAGTGTCTGTGGGAGACAAGTGTGAGGTGGGGAAATTGAGGCACAGAGCACTTAAATGATTTCCCAAAGGGGATTCCTGGTTAGGCACACAAGCCTGCTATGATACCCACCATTATTTTATTTATTTATTTTTAGCTTTCCAGCAGCTCACATACTGAGGCCTTCATCCCTTTGCATTGCAGTTCCTGCAATGCAAATATCCATCAGTAACAGCTGTTAGGGAAGCTGATTTCCATTTGCATCCATGTTCCCTAACTATTTTGTTATGCATTTCAGATATCAGTGGAAGATTGTTTTGTTTCTCACCCTTCTTATCCCTAAACCCCCTTCACACTGTCCCCTGTTCCCTTCCCTCCCCACTACTTGTTTTTCTAATCCTGAGTTTTATCCCTCATTTTTGTAGATTATGATTTTGGAGATGTCTTTCCAGCAATGCAGACCATGCCCAGCAGAGACTGGGAAGGTGGGACATACTCATGTGTTAACAACAGTTGGTTTTTCTCTATGCATTGCTGCCACCTGAAGCTTGCTGCATGCTCTCCTGTTCACTTCTTTAATATGCAAACGTCACACGTTGATGGAATTCAGTATAGGCAGAGGGGAGATAATATCTTGTCTCCTATAAGATCACATGCAGAGCGTTTCCCAGCTCCTAGTGTAGCCAGACAGAGGAATTTGTTCTCCTTCCTCTATATGCAGAGCCCACGTGTGGATTCTCTGCATATCCCAGGAGCAGGAAATCTCTTTGCTTTACCCCTGGGGGAAATGCACTCTGTCCTTTATAATTACAAACTGGATGGAGGTTGCAGTCAGAATTGTTTTGGCCAGAACTACGTGACTATTTGGGAAGACTGCTTGAATTCCATGCGGATGGCTCTCAGGCTCTAACACACTCCCTCTCATTTTCTTTCTCATCCAACACACACAAGTGCTCTACCACAGCACTTCCAGTCAGTCTGGACAAGGCTGGAGTGGAGCAGAAGCCTTTGGCTTCTCCTCTCTGCAGTGATGGCAATGGCCAGTGAGTTCCCCCAGATCCAGTTCTGTGCTCAAGCAGGGTCATGAGTGCTTCTGAGCACCTGGGTAATGTCACTAAAGGTTTCATTTTCCTCTTCAGACCCTCCACCCCTCAATCAGTCTCGCAGGGTTGTCATTCAGAAGGCCTTTTGCTGCCTACCGTGAGGCTTGTAGTTAGCTTGGGAATGAATGGTGCTGGGGAGGAGAAGGGCGCAATCACCTTCCTTTAACCTGTCTCTGTGGGTGGATAATGCTGAGCATGACTGCTGTACCCCATCTCTGCTGCTCCTTTTCCCTCTGCAGACTAACATGGGCTGGGCTGGTTGTGCTGTGACTTCTGCACAGCCTGCTGTCCTCCAGCCTGGGTGAATGCTGCGTTCCCTCTCCACACTCCCAGTGCCATGTGTGTGTCATGCAGGTGGCTGTGAGGGGCATTGCTTCATGGGTTGGTTCTGTGCCTGCCCTCCTAGCTGAGCATAGGACCCAGCTGTGAGGTTTCTGACCGTGCTGTGCAGCCATTTGGTGTAAAATGCTGCTGACCTCGAGGTGGATTGGATGGGAGCATTGCCCCCAGTACTTGTTAGCAGAGATAAGGAGTCCTGGTGACTCGACCACGCAAACCTGATGCCACACGAGTGCATCAATTTCCACCCAGGCATTTCCACCCTGGGCATTTCTGAGCCTCGTTAACCACTGTCATCTTGGTAATGAGCACCACAGCCCCAAGACCCACTGGTTCTTTCCTGGGGATGCTGCCTCTACTTCCTAATGCAGGTGCAGGCTCGTGGGTGACTGAGCTGTTATTTCTAGGCATTTTCTAAATTGCAGCAAGTGCCAGGCACGGAGTAATGCTGGTCTGCACGCTCTCTGTCCCTCCTTGCAAGGAGCCTGCTGTCAGTGCTAAGCTGGGCCAGCGGTGCTCTGCAAGTGCTCCGTGAGCAGTGGGGTGACCACACAGTGCCCTGAGCCCCCAGCACGCAGCTTTGCTTGACCTGACCCGATCCAGCCCTTGCAGGATGCCCAGGCTGATGTTAATCCCACGTTTCCTTTCTTGTCTTTGCAGATGGGGACCTCACAGACACGCTCAGCTGCCCGCACTCCACTGCCTCAGAAGCAAATGGCAGCAAAGCCTCTGTAAAAAGCCCAACGCAGCGCTACAACCCCTTCAACGAGGAGAAAGCAGATGTGCTGTCCTCCACTGAGACCACCCCGGTGCACACAGCTTCCCAGGAGAAGGCAGAAGCCACCCCCGAAGGAACGGACCAGTCTGAGAGCTGCACAGAGCTGGAGGTCATCAGGTGGGGATGGAACTGCCTGGCCTGGAAATATGCCCTGCAGTGTCAGCAGTAACTGGGGGCTGATGGTGCACCACTCCTTCCAACCCAGCATCTGTTGTGCAGCCTTTGTAAAATCAGGAGGCAATGGTTTTATGCTTTTGCACACCAAGTGATCCTCTGTAGGTGTTAACGGAGCTCCCTTGGGTCTGTAGAACTGCTTGGCATACATTCCTTTGCCCAGCGTTCTGCATCAGGGAGCTCAGAGGAAGCAGTAAGCTTGTGATTTAAGCTTTCTCCAGCTGGTGGCAGGTTTGCAGCAGTTCTGGGTCTCAGATTTTCCTTCCTTCCTCTTGTCTGTCAGTGAGCTGTGGCTAAACCTGCTGAGGGAGATGTGTCTGCAGACCTGTTGGCCTGTGTTTGACTTCTTGCAGAGGAGAGCCTTGGGGTTCCCTTGGAGTCCTTAAACCCAGACAGAGAGTGCAAGGCTTACTGCTCACAGCTGGGGACAGAGGCACCCCAAAACCAGACCAGCAGGCCTGGGCTTTGTTCTCACACCTGTTTTTCCTGGGAGGTGCAGAGGAGACGACTCTGAGATGAGTCACGTTGCACCCTGCTCTCCAGCAGTGTGGGAAGAGAAGCACCGTGCTTCCTTTTATAGGGAAAATCGCAGAGGAAGGTTGTCAGGAAAGGGTGGGACCCCAATCCCCTCCCTTTGCATTGCAGAAGTCCGAGCAGGCAAAGATAAGTGATGTTCATGACGGCCTCTTGCCCTGCAGGTTAGCCAAGAAGAAGAAAACAGGCAAGAAGAAGAAAACGAAGCCAGAGGAGCCAGTGAACACACCTGTGCCCGCAGTGCCCGAGACCAGCACACATCAGAGCAGCGGAGACAGCGATGTGAACGGGCTGAGTGACAGAGGAGACGTGCAGAGGGACGATGATCCCACTGCCCCAACTGGGGAGCCGAGCCCGGGAGGGCAGGAGGAGGGACACGAGCGTTCTGCCCTCAGCCAGCTGGCTTTGCGCATCCCCGAAATGAAGGACACGTCCATGGAGAGCGTGGGGCAGCCGCTGAGCAAGGTGATGGACAGGCTGAACGGGCAGCTGGACCCTGGCGGCTGGAGCGCGCCCCTGGAGCCGCCCAGGCAGTCCTTTCGGACCGGCACGCCAGGGGACACCCCGGATGGATCGTCCTCTGGCGACTTTAGCGAGGGGATTTCAGCCCCCATGGACTTCTACCGCTTTACCGTCGAGAGTCCAAATGCTGCTGCACCAGGTGGTGGCCACAATGACGCTCCAGGGGCTGGCCAACCGCCACATGTTTCTGGTAGCCCTGAGGCTCCTAAAGAAGAAGAAGAAAGCAGACAGGGAGAAGCAGCTGGGGCAGTAGAAGAGTCTGAAGGAGTGAGCAGTGAACCCCAAACTGCCCAGATGGAAACCATCAATCCTGAGGCTGTCGGTGAGCCAAAGAAGGAGCAGCCCAGCCCTTCCTTGAGCAGCGCTGAGGACTCTGGTGTGGAGGAAGGTCAGGGCAGCCCTTCAGAGCTCACCCATCCCTCGGAGTTCAGGTGAGGCTGGGTCTGCTCAGCTCAGCATACCGAGTTTGTGTGAGCACAGAACGTGTCTTCCAGATGTAAAGAGCTGCTGGTACTCAAGCTGATACTTTTCCCTTGTCCTCCAATTGTGGGGCAAAGCCCATCCTTTTCCAGGATGAAGGTGATGCTCAGGGATTCACAAGAAGGTCTTGTGGGCCAGCAGGTGCCCTAATCACACACACATTCGCTCAGAAAGATGACTGGACCCACTCAGCCCCACATATTTGTCTGTCCTTCAGCCTGTTCTGTCTCTCTTTGCAGGGTGGACAACAACCATCTGCTCCTGCTGATGATCCATGTCTTTCGGGAGAATGAGGAACAGTTGTTCAGGGTAAGACAGTCACATAGGGCGGGCATACAAATCAGTCTGCAAAGAGCCACCTCTGCCTGCTTTGGCCATGGGCTGAGGGCTTTCCTCCTTGCACACAGATGATCCGAATGAGCACCGGACACATGGAAGGGAACCTGCAGCTGGTCTACGTCCTGCTGACAGATTGCTACGTGTACCTGATCCGGAAAGGTATCTCAACAGCTCCTGCTCATCTGGGCTGCTACAATTCTCAGTTTAGCAAGGACAGCCCCTTGGAGGTCTGGGAGCTGGGGGAAGTGATGCTTGATCCATGGCTTGCTCAGTGATTAGGACATCGTAACTCATCCATGTTTACCAATTCCTTCGTGCTCCCAAGAGCAGTGACAATAGCAGCAGTGAGATCAGGTTGATATGGACCTGTGCCCTGTAGCTCCTTGCCCCTGGGACATGGCTTCCCTTGCTGGTTCCAGGCAGTGACAGGTTCCTTTGCCCCCCTTCATGCAGCTCTTTGTCTCTGTGGCAGGGGCAGCAGAGAAACCATACATGGTGGAGGAGGCCGTTTCCTATAATGAGCTCGACTACGTTTCGGTGAGTGCTGTCTGGGGAGGGAGCAGGAGGCAGGTTGGTGGTTACCCTCAACCTTTGGCTGCAGGGATGGCAGGAGCAGCACGGTGGAATGTTTCTGTGGGGCTCTTTGCTCATGAGGAGCATTTTGGACTGTGAATCTTTGAGATGGAGAGTTAGAAGTGTTGCTCTCAAAAGCCACCTCTGTTGGTGCTTGGCTTGCTGTGTCTCTGCGCGGGCAGCAGAGCACCTGCTGACCTTCTCCCCTGGGGCCAGGATGCCAGGTTCAGCCCTGCTCCACCACCCTTTGTCCTCTGTCTTGCTTCCTTACCCAGTCATGTGTGACACAGGTTGGGCTGGATCAGCAGACGGTGACGCTGGTGTGCACCAATCGGAGGAAGCAGTTCCTGCTCGACACTGCAGATGTGGCTCTCACAGAGTAAGTGGGCACCGACAGCCCCTCACGTCGTCATAAATCCTGCAGTCAGTGGAGGGACCCTTGGCTGTCAGGGCAGGTGAAGCTGACAAGGGCTGCCTCCATAGCTGCATCTCCCTCTCAGGTTCTTCCTGGTCTCCTTGAAGTCGGCCATGATCAAGGGGTGCCGGGAGCCCCCGTATCCCAGTATCCTCACAGATGCCACCATGGAGAAATTGGCACTTGCAAAATTTGTGGCTCAGGAGTCCAAGTGTGAGGTGAGTTCAGACATGGTGGCCATTGCTGCATGTGGCAGAGCATCACGCTGGACACCACCATCCTGATCACATCTCTGCCCATCCCACAGGCCTGTGATGTGGTTGTGCGTTTCTATGGCCTCGTACACTGGGAGGACCCCATGGATGAGACGCTGGGACCCTCTCCCAATAGCTACACCTCTGCTGAAAATGCAGTCACAAAGGATGGCATTCTGCACTACAAGGCGGGCACCTCATACCTGGGCAAGGAGCAGTGGAAGACCTGCTTTGTGGTGCTCAGGTGGGTCTGGGAGAAGATCACTGACCAGTTTTCTTTTGCTGACAGGAGCTGTCTGGGAGATGAGGAGGGCCCATCTCATCACCTGGGAGGCTGAGATAAAGTCCCTGTTGTGGCTGCCAGCAGCAGCAGCAGCAGCACGACCCCATGGGGCTGCGTGCACAGGGCTGGGCAGGAGTGTCTGTGTGACCAAAGCCATGGTGTGTTCGGTTGGCAGAGCTGAGCTGGCTCCACTGACTGTCTCTCATCTTTCCAAACGGCAGCAATGGGATCCTGTACCAGTACCCTGACCGCACAGATGTCACACCTCTGCTCTCCATCAACATGGGGTAAGCAGCTGGTAGGATGTAGTCCAAGCTGGGAAAATGGGACAGGGTGATGAACAGCACAGGGAAGGTGGGTGGGGGCAGGGCTTGTTGTCATCGGGACGGCTCTGCCAGTCCATCCTGATCTCCCTCCTCTCTCCCAGCGGTGAGCAGTGCGGGGGATGCCGGCGCTCCAACACCACCGACCGGCCCCACTCCTTCCAGGTGATCCTGACAGACCGGCCCTCCCTGGAGCTGAGTGCTGACAATGAGGAGGACATGGCTGACTGGATGCAGTATTTCTGCCAGGCCGTCTCCAAAGGGGTGAGCTGCACACGTGGGTGAAGGAATCCCTCCTGAGCCCCTTTGGGTCCAATCTCTATGGTCCTTTCCATGATGTTCCCCAAAGAGCGGGATAGAAAGTGATGCTTTAGGGCAGTTCCCTTCACCAGAAGCATGTGGCACCCGTGGATTTGGGGCTCCTTCATTCCAGAGTCTATCTCCCCTTCCCCACCCGCTGTGTGCAGGTCATCCCCCAGGGTGTAGCCCCTACGCCTTGTGTCCCGTGCTGCCTGGTGCTGACAGATGAGAAGGCCTTCACCTGTCATGAGGACTGCCAGACCAGCTTCTTCCGCTCGCTGGGCACGGTGGAGCTGACAGACATCACCTCCATCTCCACGGAAGCCAACAAGGAGTACTGCATCCTGGTGAGCAAGGTGATTTGTGGTGACCTGTGGGGCTGGGCAAGGCCGTGGTAGCAACACCCGATTTCTCTCATGTTCAGGAGTTTGCTCAGGACCACAAGCAGTTCCTGCCTCCCTGGGTGCTCTATTTCAGTTGCACTACAGAACTGGAGAGGTTCCTCTCAGCACTGAACGCCGCGTGGAGAAACAAATACCAGGTGAGCGTGCGCTCTGCGCAAACGTTTCCCTGCCTGTAGGCAAGGCAAGCCCTCCTTTCTGCAGAGGGCGTGCAGCCCCAATACATCCATGGGCTGTGGGATAGGGTGGGAGAAGGAGCCGTGGTGCCTCCCTGCCTGACTGCTCCACGCGTTGCAGGTCGACCTCCTGCACAAGGCCATTCTGGACGCAGCTGTCAAGAAGAAATGTGAGGACGCTCAGAGCCTCATCAACAGCGCCTGGCAGCGCAGCGACAGCCTGTGCCGTGGGCGGGCAGAGCGAGACCCCTGGTGTTAGCCCCGAGGGGGAGAACGGCTGACAGACACCCCAGATGCTCTCAGAGAGTGGGCACGGACAGCGCCTGTGGCCGGCGGCATCCCAACCTCTCCTGCCATCACACTGTCCCCGTGGCCGTGCTGGGGACGCAGCCAGCCTCGCCCTGCTGTGCAGCCTGCGCCCTCCTCGCCATGCAGCTGCTGTGGAGCAGAGCGCGTTGCCTTGAGAGGAATGCCCCGTTGTGTTGGAGTGGGGTGGGATGGGGTTGGGCGTCCACCGGGCACAGCACGGCTTTGCTCTGTGCAGAACAGAGCAGGTGGCAGCCGTGGTGAGATGGGCACTGAATCACATCGTGCATGTTTTCTCCTTGCTGATGCAATCACTGTGTATGGCACTGCTCCTTCTGAGCCCCCTCTGGGCACAGGGAATCTCACCACGGGCAACAACACATCCAGACGTGGCCAAACCGCACACCGAGCTGGCGCCAGGGCTGAGGCTGGAGGTGCTGAGCAGGGAACGATGGGGAAAGAAGAGGGAACGTGGCCAAAAGTTTGGCCTTGAATATCCTGGCCATGAGTGGTCTGGTTTTAGGAGGCGGCAGGAGCTCTGGGCTTGGATGTGTGATGGGACAAACCCCAGCAGGGAGAGATGGAGTCCAGAGCTCTTCAGGGGCCGAAGGGCTGCAGCTGCCCTGCCGTGCCCGGCTCCGTCACTGTGCCCAGAGGACAGGGGCAGCAGCCCCACGTCGGCCCCATCGCTCCCCCCTCTGCCACACACCCTGCAGGGCACAGTCTGAGCTTTTAAACAGTACTACGGAGATCTCATGTAATATACATCTGCGGGGCCTTTTTTCTGGGAGGAAATGTATGTGACTGAATGTATATATACATACATCTGCTTCCTTTCCCCTCCTCCCCAAATAAATATTCATTGGTAACTCAGCTCTGGCCCTGCAGTGTGCACAGGGCTGGGGTTCCCTTCCTGCCGGTTTTGGGGTTTGCCGGGCTCCGCTCGGTGCACCCCTCGCTCCTTCCCCCAACGTCCCTCTGCTGTACCCGCATTGGCGCCGCGTCCCGTAGCGGCAGGGCGCACCGCCGCCGGATGGGACGCGGGGAGGGGCGCGCCGTTGACCTTTGCTCCGCATCCCGCCCCCAAATCGGGGTCGGCATCGGGCTGGGCGGCGCTCGGTCGCCCCCCCCCCTCCGCCCCCCCAACTCCTCGTGTCCGCAGGACGAGGAAGGCGGAGCGCGGGGATATTGGCAGGGCGTGCAGGTGCTGCATGGCGGCGGGCACCGGGGCCCTCGGGCCCTTCCCCGCCGCCGAGCTGCACGATTTCCCCTACCCCCCCCAAACCGCGGCCCCCGTCTCGCACGGCTCCCCGGCGGGGGGGGGTTCCTCCGGCCGCCGATTTGGTGCTGGGAGCCGCGGCCGGCTGCATGGCCTGCGTGCTCACCAACCCGCTGGAGGTGGTCAAGACGCGGCTGCAGCTGCAGGGCGAGCTGCGGGCTCCCGGCACCTATCCGCGGCCGTACCGCGGCGTGCTGCGGGCGGTGGGAGCCGTGTGCCGCGCCGACGGGCTGCGGGGGCTGCAGAAGGGGCTGGCGGCGGGGCTGCTGTACCAGGGGCTGATGAACGGCGTCCGCTTCTATTGCTACTCCTGCGCGCTGGACGCCGGCTGGACCGGGTGGCCCGGGGGCACCGTGGTGGCCGGGGCGGTGGCCGGGGCGGTGGGAGCCTTCGTGGGCAGCCCCGCGTACCTGGTGAGTGCTGCGGGCCGGGGGGGGGGCGAGGAGCCCCCCGTCTCTGCGTGCTGCGCGTCCCCGTCCCCGCTCAGCTTTGCCCCCTGGAGCGCAGGGACGCGCTGTGCGCGCCGTGCCCCAGCCCTCCTGCTCGCCCCATCCCGAGCCCAGAGCTCCACTGCGAGGAAATCGGGATTTTCTCCCTTTCTGGGGTCTCTCCATCTTTTGGGGTGCTCAGAGGTGGAGCCGCTGCGGTGCCGCTGCGGCCCTTTGCTCCAGGGTGGGGGAGGGAAATGGGAGTTTGCAGAGTCTGGGGGGGCACGTAGGGGGGTGCCCCATAGAGGGCTCAGATGGCCCCCAAAGGCGCTTTCCTGATGCTGAGAAGGGATGCTGAAGCCCAGGGAGGGTATGCACAGGGCAGAGGGGAGTTCTGTCACCTGATGTCACCTGGCGTCGTCCATCCCCGCAGGTCAAGACCCACCTCCAAGCCCAGACGCTGTCAGCCATGGCCGTGGGCCACCAGCACAACCACGAGGTGAGAGGGTCCGGGCCCTGCAGGCAGCAGTTGTAGGGCTGGGAGAGGGGACACCATTTTGTCCTGCAGTATTTAAAGCTGTTGTCAGGCGGGTGCTATAAATATCAGCACGGCTCGGAAACAACGTGCGCGGCACTCAGGGATGCGGTGACATTGGGGTGACAGTGACGAGGTTGTGTGGGGGGTGGAGTACGGATGTGCTCACCCAGCGCTTCTCCCGCAGAGCATCTCGGACGCCTTCGGGAGCATCTACCGGCAGCACGGCGTGGCAGGGCTGTGGCGTGGGGTGTCGGGCGCGGTGCCACGCGTGGCGGTGGGCTCGGCTGCACAGCTTGCCACCTTCGCCTCAGCCAAGGACTGGGTCTGCCAGCACCAGGTGACCCCCGCGCCCCGACCTCAGCCCCGTGGTGCGGTGCCACCGCTGACGGCTGTGGATCCCCGCAGTGGTTCGGGGAGGGCAGCTGGGCAGCGGTGCTGGCGGGCGGCATGGTGAGCGGCGTGGCCGTGGCGGTGACGATGACGCCGTTCGACGTGGTCAGCACGCGGCTCTACAACCAGCCCGTGGAGGCTGACGGCACGGTGAGTGCGTGGCGTTGGGATGTGGGGTCATTTCCCGGCTCAGCTGGGCTGCATCCGGCGTCTCTCTCCGCAGGGCAAGCTGTACCGCGGGTTCCTGGACTGCTTTGCGCAAATCTCCAGCAAGGAGGGGCTGCTGGGGCTCTACAAGGGCATCGGCGCCGTCTACCTGCGCCTGGGCCCCCACACTGTGCTCAGCCTTTTCTTCTGGGATGAGCTCAGGAGGATGGTGCGGCCGCAGCCGCCGCCGGGGCCGTAGGACCCCACGGATGCAAATAAAGGGATGTATTTTTTTTTGTTTTGGTGGAGCTTTGGGGGTCTCTGGGGCACAGTGGGGCCGGGAGGGGTGATGGCAAAGCCGCGGGAACGCTGCGGCGTTCTGAGCCTCACCACCGCCTGAATGTCCCCTCCTGTGGGGCCAGAGGTGCAGACACAGGCAATGATTTACCAGCCCCCGCCCCCGCCCGCAGACCTTTGAGCTGGGCCTGGTGCTGCTCTGCGTGGCGATGCTGTCCCTGGGGTCCTGGCTGCCTGCATGGCCAGGGCTGGAGTGGGGCTGGGCGCTGCTGGATGCAGTGCTGAGAGGTGAGGCCACGGGGACGTGGGGATCTTGGGGTCATTGGGGACACGGTGACACGGCACTGCTTCTTCCTGCAGGGCTGGTGGGGGCCTGCGCCACCTCGGTGCTCTGCAGCCTGCTGAGGGTTTATCTCTTCATCCAGTGCCTGAAGTAAGCTCCCGCCCTGCAGCCACACGGGATCTGATTTTGGGATCCGTGTTGGGGGATCCACTTTTTGGGGGTCTGGTTTTGGGAGAATCCGCTTTTAGGGATCTGCCTTTGGGATCCACCATGTTTGGAGATCTGCTTTGGGAAGGCTCTGCTATGGAGATCTGCTCTTGGGGAGCTGCTTTTGAGTATCCACAGTTAGAGATCTGCTTCTGGGTTGACTACATTTGGCTATCTGCATTTTGGATCCAGGTCTGGGTGATGCACTTTTTGGGTATCTGTTTCGGGGGATCCACGTTTGGTGATCCAATTTTGTGTTATCTGCCTTTGGGATCCACTTTTTGGGTAGCCTCTTATGGAGGATCTACATTTGGGGATCCCCTCTTGGGGCATCCACTTTGGCTTTCCCCTTTTGGGGACTGTGCTTTTGGGAATCCTCTTTTGAGATTCCATTTGGGGGTCTACTCTTGTCCACCCACTTTTTGGGATCAGCTTTTAGCTATCTTCATTTGGGGATCCCCATTTTGGATGCTCTCCTTTTTGGATCCCCACTCTTTGGTTATCCACTTGGGGGTTCCCCATTTGGGTATTCATTTTTGAGGGATCCGCTTTTGGGATCCCCTTCGGGGTCTGCGTTTGGTCTCCATCCAGCACCCCCAGGTGTTGCCGCGGGCAGGGAGGTGACTCCATCCTGCTGTACCCCGCTGTCCCCAGCGACTCGGCGCGGCAGGACCTGCGGGTGGCCCTCAGAGCGCGGCGGTTGGTGCTGGAGCCGCTGCACGTGCTGGTGCTGACGGGCATCCTGGCGCTGGTGGGCTCCCGCGTGGCTGCGCTGGTGGTGCTGGAATTCTCCCTGCGCGCCATCTCCACCCTCCTCTCCCTCAGCAAGGTGAGTGGGGACAGGGAAACCGAGGTGTGGTGATGGGCGACTCACACATCCTCCTGACATTTGCATGACAGTGTTGGTGCTTTGCAACACCCTTGCTGAGGACAGGAGATGCAGCATGGAGGAAAGTATGCATGGCAGTACAACGGTGCATGGCTTGGCAGTGGTGTGTGGCTTTGCAGTGCTACGTGGTGTTGCGATGGTGCATCCCCTTGCTGCTTTGCACCCTCTCCTGATGCAGCTCCTGACGGCTCCATCCCACTCCTGCAGGGCGCCCACAGCATCCAGCTGCTCGTGCTGTGCCAGTTCTCACTGGGCTGCGGGCTGTCTGGCGGCCTCAGCTTCCTGCTGGAGGGAGCTCCCCATGCGACCTGCAACCTGGTGCTGGCGGCAGGGCTGGCAGGGCTGCTGGCCTTGCACGCCCGACGCTTGGCTGTACACACCTGCATCCTGTATGAGCTGCACAGCCAGCAACGGTACTGCGGTGTCTGCATGCTGCTGCTCACCTCTGGGCACGGTGTGCCCCGGCTGCTGCGCAAGGCTCTGGTTGTCGCCTTCGTCGTGGCTGACCTGGCTGCCATCGCGCTCATCAATCGTGATTTCCTCTCGACGGCAGAGGCCATGCGCTTCTGGACGCCGCTCACTATCTGCTACACGCTGCTCGTCATTTACATGCAAGGTGAGAGGGTGATGAAGGGCCGTAAGGACATGGAACATTTGGGGAAAACAAGTTTTGGAGATGACCCGACCAGGAGGCCATAGCCCCGTGGTTAGGATGACACAACTGAGATGACATTTTTCCAAGTCTTGGCTTTGCAAAAGGGTCCCCAAAGATTTTAGGGGTGACTCAAAAAGGTCATTGGGCCATCCCCAAAGCTTGGGGGATCGAAACCAGGAGGAAATTTCCCCACACAGTGGCTTTGCAATGGGGGCCTTGAATACTGTGAGAATGACCCAACCAGGAGTTTGTTTGGCTCCCTCAGATTCTGGGGATGACTCAGCTGTGATGTCATTCGGGTCCCCCAAGTTTTGAGGATGGCTCAGCCAGGATGTCTCCAAGTTGGATGAATTCCAGCTCTGCCTGGCTGCAGAGCATGCCGTCCATACAGGCATACCCTGATGCTGTGTCCCCACAGAGGAACAGCGGTCAGGCACGGGCAGGCAGTCAGCCTACCAGACGGTGCTGGTGCGCATGGGAGGCCTCTTCATCCTCCTCTTCACCGTGGGCCGCTGGACGGACGTACTTCACATCTTCTTCTCGCTGCTGGGAGAGCTCTGGTGCCTGCTCCACGCCAGCGTCCTGCTGGAAGCGTGCCGGCAGCAGGTGGGTGCCCCCAGTGCAGCCCTGAGGCCACAGTGAGGATCTGGTGCCCGCCTTTCCATTTCTCTCTCCTCTGTTTCCCATAGGATTTCTCCCAGCAGCATCGACGGATGTCAGGATCATCCTGAGGTGTAAGCAGGGATGAGGAACTCGGAGCAGCTCCCAAAGTCCTCCCTGCTGTGCTGGACAGCTGCTATAGGGACATGAGAACATGGGGGAAGGGGCTCCTGGAAGGGGCTGGATCCCATCCTGTTGGATATGTGGGTGCTTGTACAGCCCTGACTTTTAAGTCCCCCCCGCCCCATGGTTGTGATTGGGCTGGGGGTCATCTCCCTCGTCCTGCTGTGGGATGTGGGATGTAGACGGTTGCCCCCATCTTCAGAGGCTGCCAGGCTGCACCACCGAGATGCACCGAGGGACCCCTGGAGCTTTATAAATCATGAAAAATAAAAGTGTTTTATTCCCAGCAAATGCCTGGGCAAAGCAAGCTGGGGTCCTGTTGTGTTGGAGTCCGGCTCAGGGACAGTCAGGGCACAGCTTTCAAGGGGGGGGCACATGCTGCAAAGGGGGACAGAGGCTAAGAGAGGTGCCCCCAAATCCTTTCTGCTACGCTGGAGGGCACCCAGTCCTATGCCTGTGGGTGCAGGGTTTGGGGAAGGGTGTACAGCAGAAGAGGGGATGGGGCTGGCCAGAAACCTTGGTGTGTTTGGGGCATCTAGAGATGTATGGGACTGTAGGGGGATCCTGAGGGTGTATGGGGGCACTTGGGGTATCGTGGTGGTGTGGGACGTCGTGGGAGCTCTATAGGGTCACGGAATAACCTAGGGGTGTACGGGACAGCCTCAAGCACACGGTAGAACCCTGAGGGCGTTTGAGGCAGCTGGTGGGGGCTATGGGGCCGCCTGCCGGGGGGGGGGGGCGGGCCGTGGGGCAGGAAGGGGGGAGGAGGAGGAGGGAGGGGAGAGAGGAAGGGGCGGTGATGCCGCGGCTCTGCCCCCCCGCTGCCCCCGCTGCGCCGGGCAGGGCGCGCCCGCGGAGCGCACGGAGGGACCCGCAGCGCTGCCCAGGTAGGAGACAGGACAGACACGGGACAGCGGGCACCCCGGGGGACGCGGGGCTGCGGGGCCACCGCTGGGCTGGCAACGCCCCTTCGGAGCAGAGTCCCCACGCTTTCCCCAGGTAGGGGACAGGAGACACCCCCAGGTGCGGGGTTGAGGACATCCCCCGCTGGGACTGGGACACCCCAGTGTGGGACGCGGGACTCTGCAGAGCCCCCCCTCTATATAAAGGCGGCAGAAAACTGTCCTGGGATGGGACAGAGTACCGAGAACCTCCCGCAGGGAGGGGAACGGGGGTCCCATGTAGGGGAGGGGACACTGAGGTCACCGCCACAATCCCCACAGCGTCCTCCGAGGGCTGGGGGGTGCGTGCGGGATCTGTTGGGAGAGAGCGGGTGTAGGAGAGCTTTCTCCCACCCCAGTTTGGGGAGAGGTGCCCCATAAGCAACCTTCACCCCATTTATCCCACCCCCTCTGGCACCCATGATTTTGGGATATCTCTCATGGAATACCCCAGTCCCATCCCAGCACAGCCACAGCCACCCCAAAACAGGAAGGTGCTGTCCTCCTGTTGTACGGGCACCCCACAAAAAGCAGAGTGCAGACCCCAGAGCTGCCACCCTCCAGCTTTAGCCACCCTCCAGCTTTAGCCACCCCGGTGGGCAGCAGTGGGGCAGCAAAGGGGCCGCTGGCGGCTGGGCTGCCCCAGCACAAAGAGGAATGCGCCGAGCACATGGTTCACATTAGCCCTGCAGATTGATTTTTTTTTTTCCCTTTATTTTCCGCGGGGAGCAGGTGAAGGTTTGCGTGCAGGGCGAGGGCTGGCAGCGCTGGGACCCGTTTAGGTTCCGCCGGCGGGGAGGGAGGGAGCGCAGCCACTCCGGATTCTCCTTTTTCCTCCCTTTTCTTTGAGTCAGAGGCTGAAGTCAGCAGTGTGCCCGTCCCACAGCGATTTCCCCACTGCACAGGATGTGGGGATGCCCATGAGCAGGATTTAGGGAAGCAGAGCTGCCCCGCGCTGAATACGGAGTGCTGCATGAGACCAGGCAACTCATCACACAGGTATTGTTCTACAGCCCTGTGGGGATGGATGCAGTGCTGGATGAAGCCCGGGGGTCCCCGGGAGCTGTTTTGGAGGTGGAAGCAGGGAGGAAGCAGGTCCTGGCTGCTTTTCCCATTGCTGAGCACAGCCCTTTTCCTTCCCGACTGGGGTCAGCCAGGGTCGGGTGCATCCTGCCTGTGTGGTGGCCACTGTGCTCTTACAATCTCATTTTCCGCAGGTAAGGAGGGTTCCCCTGCTGCTTGATCCCAGGTAGGGTCAGTAAGAGAGGAATAAAAGAGGGTTACAATGCTTGCAAAAGGCTGGGGTTGGTAAGGAGTGCTTGGGACAAAATGGGAGATTTTGGGGGCTGGACATGCTGCCCGCAGCCAGGTGCTCTCCGGGTGCCCTCACCCCACCAGGCACGAGGCTGTTTATTGCTGTGACGTGGGGCGGGGATGCCCGTTCCTTATTGCCTATCCAGGAAGGGTTAGAGGAGGCGGGTTGAGGCTGAAGGACAACGGCAGCCACAGGCACACCGCACTGCTGGGGCACTGGCACATTTCTTTCTGCTTTCTTCTTTTTTTTTTCCTTATTTTTTCTTCTCCAAAACCCCAGCCCATGTCCAGCCCCTCTGCCGCTTCTGCGATGCTGCCCAGGAAGGCAGAGAAGAGGATGGCTTCATCTGTCTTCATCACCCTGGCGTCCCCACGGAGGGAGGCAGCCCCCAGGGAGCAGCCCTGCACAGGGGTGTCACTGGCTGTCCCCGACGGCAGCCCTCCCCCCCCGATGACCCCGGCACTGCCCAACGGAGGTGAGGAGCGGCTGTGAGGCACTGCGTGTGAGGACAGTTCTGGTGGTGGTGTGGAGACACTTTGCAAAAGGATGTGGGTGTCAGTGGAGGGAGGGTGTTTTCTGAGGGTCGTTCCCCAAATTCCCACACCCAGTGCAGGATGGATCCAGTTGCCAGGATAGGGTAATGTTTGCTCTTCATCAGCCAGCGCTTATCAGCGTTTGCTTTTGGGGCTGGTCGGTGGGGAGTGTTGCTGCAAGCTGTCGGGGCATTATTGCAGGGGGAGGGCTTGGGATGGGGCTGGCAGCACTCTCCCAATAACTCCACTTGGCTTTTGCTGCAGAATCCTGCCCTCGCTCCCCAGCAGTGCCTTCATCCCCACCAGCTCTCATCCTCTCCGAAGCACCGCAGCCCCTCTCTGTGGAGGCATTGGCTCCAGCTCTGCAGCAACTGGACCTTGCGGCACCCGCCAAGGTGCAGGTCAGGACCATGAGTGTGCCTCAGTTTCCCCATCCTCAAGGACTTGAATATAATGTGTGTTTTCCTCCTGCTTGCCAGGCTCCTTTTGCCTTCCCTGCTGAACTGAAGCCTCCCCAAGTTTACCAGGGACAAGCAGACAAGCTGCAGTGGCAGGATGCAAATGGGCACGTGGAGAGGGACAGCTCTCGAGGTAAGCACACGGACACCTGGCTGTGGTGGTCCCCCAGTGGGGCCACCAAGGCAGCTCCATGCCCTGCTCCCTTCCCACAGACATCTGCGCCTTCTGCCACAAAGCCGTGGGCCCACAGGAGCCAACGGTGGAGGCGATGCGGAAGCAGTACCACGCTGACTGCTTCACCTGCCGGACCTGCCAGCGACGCCTGGCCGGCCAGCGCTACTATCAGAGGGATGGCCGCCCCACCTGCGATACCTGCTACCAGGTATGGGGATGTTGGAGCATTTCAGGGAGCGATGGCATCTTGGGGAGCATTGGCATTCAGGGAGCAATGGCATCTCTCATGTCACGTCCCTGCCTGCAGGCCACGCTGGAGAAATGTGCCAAGTGCCAGGGGCTGATCACTGAGCGCATCGTGCGTGCTCTGGGCAAAGGCTTCCACCCCGGCTGCTTCGCCTGTGCTGCCTGCGGCCGGGCCATCGGTGCTGAGAGCTTTGCAGTGGACGAGCAGGGCAAGGTGTACTGCGTGGCTGACTTCTACAGGTGGGCCAGTACCAGCAGGGGGGTTCAGCTGATCTCTGTCACCCCGTGGGTCTCACATCACCTCCATTTTGTCCCACCAAGGAAATTTGCCCCAGTGTGCGGTGCCTGCAAGCGCCCCATCATCCCTGACGAGGACACCTACAAGATTGAGTGCCTGGGACGTAGCTTCCACGAGAGCTGCTACCGCTGTGAGGTATGGCCCCCAAACTCTACGTGTTGTCCCAGTGCCTCACAAAGGATATATGGGTTGGAGACAGGCACAAAGCATGGGTTGTTGGCGGGGTGCAGCAGTGCGGTGTCCTGCAGGCAGCATGGCGCAGGGCTGCAGGAAAGTCTTACACACGGCTGCACTGTTTGCAGAGCTGTGGGACACCGCTGTCACCAGAGCCGACGGAGGATGGCTGCTACCCGCTGGGCCTCCACCTGCTCTGCAAAGCCTGCCACATCTGCCGGCGGAACGAGTCGTCCTGCTGAACTACAGGCTGTGAGAAGGGCCGTGGCACTGGGATGGACCCACCGAGAGCAATGGGACCAGCGCGTCATCACCAGAGCGTGTCGGAACCCAAAACTGTGTAGCTCGGCCTCTGCCAGCTGCTCATCACAAGCAGAAAAAGCCCTGGAAGAGCAGTGGTGGTGGATGAGCTGAGGGTTTGTTCACTTTTTTTTTTTTTAATCCTTTTTTGAAGCTGTTTTGTTTTCTTCAGTGTTCTTCTTTCTTCTCAAGCTTTCTTGGGGTTTTGTTTAAACACTTCTCTCTGTGGCGATGCAGAGAGCA
>JAPSGF010000049.1:875579-955850 GCA_035772895.1 Perdix hodgsoniae | reverse complement strand
CGAGTCGCCGTGGGAAAAGCAGGCGGGAGCCGCGCCGCGCTGACGGACGGCGGCCCGGGCCGCGCTGCCGTGCGGTGCCCGCGGGGCCGCTGCCCGAGCGCGGCCGCCCCCAGCCAGGCCCTAAAATGGCGGCGGGGCCCGGGACGGGCCGTGCGTGCGGCCGGGGCTCCCCGGGACGGGCCGTGCGTGCGGCCGGAGCGGCGGAAGGCGGCGCGGAGCGCTGCGGGCTCAGCGCGGTTCCGAGCGCGGCGAGCCGAGCGCGAGCGGGAATTGGGCGCTCCGGAGCCTTATTTTCGTCCAGCCCTCCGCTTTTGTAAGGCTAAAGCAGGAAAAAGTTGCTATGGCACTGTTGCTTGGAGATGGATGTGAAAAAATGGCAGGCTCGGAATTGTGCGTTTCTCCCCTCCTTTTTTTTTTCCCTTTTTTTTTTTTTTTCGGTTGTTTTTACCCCTGCGAGTTTCCATTGGCGGCTGCAGGAGGAGGTTTGCTGCCAGGCAGAGCCCTCCGTTCCCAGCATCTCTCCACGGTTCGCCCAAAGATAAACGTTTCTCAGCGTTCGTGCTTTGGGAGGGAGGCTGATGTTGCACGGGTAAACGCGGGGCTACGATCCGCTCCGCACGGCTGGGTCCGGCTGCGGGGACCCGCAGGTGACGGGCAGCCGCAGGTACAGCCGCACAAAGCGGCCGGGCTCTTTGTGTGCCTACGGCCGCGACGTGGAAGCTGAGAGGCTGTGGAGTTGAGGCTGCGAGCCGTGCTGCGGGCACGGTGCTGCGCCCGCCTTCCCCCCGGCTGGATGAGCTCCTCGGCTTTGGCACGGCGTGGCTGGGGAGCGGCGCTGCCCCCGGAGCTCTGCTGCCCGCGGGGCTGTTTGCGTTCCCACTCGGCTGCAGTTTCCGTATCTGCTGCTGCTGCACAGGCTGTGCTTGGGAGCAAGTTTGAAACACAACCATTTTGTTTTGGAAGGAGCGAAAGCCAGGGGTGCCTCCTGAAACTTCAATCCATGCGCTCAGTGTGAGGGGGTGCTGTTTTATTTCTTCTTCCTGCTCTCATCCCGCTCAGTTTACTCCCATTTACTCTGGGAACCTTGCTTGGCTTTGCTATCTTACGGCTCTTTTTCTTTAAAAAAAAAAATAGGAGTAATTAAGGTGAAAAAGGTGTTTTGAGGGAATAAATACGTTTCTTTTTTTGTCTTGATAGTCAGAGGGGTGAAGAAGAGGGGTTTTGCCTGTATTGTAACAAACTGAAATCCAGGCTTTTGTTTTGTTCTCACCGGCTGTGCTCCCTTCTGAAAGACTTCATTCTAAGGCTCTGTATTTTCTTGCAGTGAGTTCCTAAGGCGTCCCTGAACACGAAAGCAATGCGTGCTGATGCACAGCAAACCCCAAACTGGCACTGGGGTGCAGGGAGGCAGTGGCTGCAATCACTTTGGGTTCCCCCAACTAACGGTGCCGTGACTCGCAGGAAGAGTCATTCACCATCACTGAAACAGATGCAGAACAACACAGCTGAACGTGGTAGTGTTTGTCCCCAGCATTAGTGCCAGCCTTCTGTAGTTTCTTTCCCCGTGTTTTCTCCCGGTTAAGAGCCTGGCTTTGTCCCTATATTGCTGTTTTAAAGGGTGAGAGGAGTGAAAGCCCTTTAATTGCAAGCCATGTGATTTCGGTATGCCATCCTGCCTTCTGTGGGAGAATTAAGACGTTCAGAGTGGCAACCAGGACTGTGAGACACCTTGGATTTCAGGAGCAGACGTTCTCCTTCCCAATTACTGCATTACACTGCAAATCAGAGCCCTCTTGGAACAGATAAATAGCCGTTAGCGTTTCCTTCTGGGAAAGCAGAGGGCTTTGTCCACCCTGCTCCCTGCTCTGAGGCATGCAGGCTGCCTTCTGCAGTGCGTTGTGTTGTCAGTGCTGCTCTGAGGAGCAAGATTTGGCCATGATGGAGAGTGTGTGTTTCTTTCAGTGGCTTCCAAGCAGCAGTCGGTCAGTTTACAAGAAACGTTGTGGCTGGGAGCGAGGAGCAGCTCCTGCTCCTGCCCTGTGCAGCACTGCTGAGGATGGGGATGGAATGGTAGCATTGTGTAGGGCAGAAGTGCAGCATCCCCGCTGCAGAACATTCCCAAGCTTTTAGTGCTTAGAATCTAGTTACGGTTGTTGGGTAGCCCTTGAGATGCAAACACGTGGGTAGTTACCCTAAATCAGCTTTGCACGTACAGATCCCCGTTCAGTTGTGACATTTATCCGGGGAAGAGGCTGAGGTATGGATACAGAATGTCCCATTCCTGGCTTCTTTCTGTCAGGTGTTCACTGTTTAGGTGCCAGTACTTCATAGCACAGATGCTGGCCTGCTCGCTCAGAGCCTTTGGAGGGAAGGTGGGATTTCTGCTTGTGCTTTGCTGAGGGCCTGGGCTACTGGGCAGC
The DNA here is from genome assembly GCA_035772895.1 of Perdix hodgsoniae. NCBI lineage: Eukaryota > Metazoa > Chordata > Aves > Galliformes > Phasianidae > Perdix > Perdix hodgsoniae. The sequence goes on along the minus strand of JAPSGF010000049.1, from coordinate 953,430 downwards.
ACTGAGGCCTGCTTACGCTGTGTTTGACCAACCCCTTGAGTGAGAGGTGTTGGTTTTGAGGAGTGTAAGCGGGATTCCTCAGTGCTGTGAGAGTCACTGCTCCCCAGGCTGCCCTATGCTCAGCTCTTTGCACACACTGGAGTGAGGTGGCAGCTTGGTGACGCCACGCTGGCCGGGGAAATGCCTGTAATTACTGCAGAGAAACTTAATGAAGAGCTGCACGGAGCGCAGATCTGGACTAAGCTTCAGTTGTAAGTTTCTGTAGGCCGGGCCGTGCTTGAGAGATAAGCGGACGGGTCACTTGGTTACAAAATTCTGCTCTCTGCTGAGCCTTTCCAGCATCGTTTGTTTGCTGAGGTTCCTTCAGAGGTCCAGGCTACGTTCATTTGTGATGTGAGGAAAGCGGCTTCTGTTATCTCTGAAACGGCGCTCTGAAGTTTTGCTGGCTTTTGGTGCTCCTTGTCATTGCTCTGAATTCCCTCGGTACGACGCTGAAGTAATCCTAACGCCCTTTCAGAGGGATTGCCTCTGTCTGTGCCACCTATGAGCAAAACCAGACCGTTCTACGCGTACGGGAGACGCTGCCGGAGCCCGATGGTTGTTGTGGCTGCATCTGGGTTGGTGGAAGCATTGGGTTCTGTCAGACCCCTTCCTGTGAGAGCTGAGAGCAGACTGGTGGATGGAGAACTTAACAGCCCTTGTGAGGAATACGCAGATATTAAACCCATTCATCAAGCTAAAATGGGACTAGAAAAGGCCCGGAGCTGTTCTTGATAGTCTTGTTGACTTTTTTTTTCCCCCAGTGCTTTTCATAGGACAGCGAGTTGTGCCAAGTCCTCCAGCGGATGACCTTATGTAGTCTTAAGGTGTGTCCAAAATTAGGTCCTTGTCTTTGCTGAGGGCCCAGCAGCACCGGCTGGCATTTCATGGGAAAGGAAGTCAGTGTCCATCTGTGCAGAGGGCAGGCTGCAGTTCTGAGACATGTTGGTGAGCCAAGATGAGCCCCCAGCTCTATTTTGCTGCACTAGCTTGCAGGAGGAGATGCTTGCTGCTTGCGAAGATTCACCTGATATATACCACGTATCAGAAAGTGGTGTTGGGAGGTGTTTTGAGAAGGACCAGTAGGTACAGGGGTTGGGACTGCCTTGAGCAGAGTGACCGTGGAATGGTGGAGTTCTCAAATCTTGGTGAAGCAAGGCTGCAACCTTGGGCTTCCAGGGCATGGCCTTCAAACTGTTAGGGCAGTGGTAGGGGGGGACCCTTGGGATTCAGTCCTGAAGGGTAAAGGGGTCCAGGAGGGCTGGGCGTTCCTCAAGAAGGAACTGCTGGAGGTGCAGCAGTAGGCTGTCTGCCTGTGTCATAAGATGAGCTGGTGGGGAAGAAGAGCAGGGTGGATGACCTGGGAACTTTTGCTGACACTCCAGTAGAGAAAGAGCCTGTCTCCTGTGGGAGAAGGGACAGGCAGCTTGGGGAGAGAACGGGGAAGTTGTTAGGATATGCAGGGAGAAAATTAGAAAGGCAACAGCCCAGCTTGAACTCAGTGTGACCACTGGGGTAAAAGAGAACAAAAAACTTCTTTACAACTACATTAACAGTAAAAGGAGGGCTGAGGAGAATCTCCGTTCTTTACTGGCTGCAACAGGAAACATGACCACTGATGATAAAAAAAAAAAGAAGGCTGAGATTCTCAATTCTTTCTTTACATCTGTCTTTAAAAGTCAGACCAGTGATCCCCAGGGTGCTCAATCCCCTGACCTGGAATAGGGAGCAGAATAAACCCCCCCGTGATTCAGGTGGAAGCAGGCACCCATTCATCCACCTGGATGGTCACAGGTCCTGGGGCCGGGTGGGATCCACCCGAGGGAGCTGGAGAAGGTGGTAGCCAAGCTGCTTTCCACCATCTGTCAGAGTTCCTGGTCAACTGGAAAGGCTCCAGAGTCTTGTAGACTCCTGTCTACGAGAAGTGTTACAAGGAGGATCTGGGAAGCTACAGGCCTGTCGGCCTGCCCTCAGTTCCAGGGAAGGTTATGGAGCAGGTTATCTCAAGTGAGATCACACAGACGTGTTGGAGGCAGCCTGGGGATGATAGGTTCATGAGACTCAGGTCCTGCTTGAGCAACCTGATGTCCTGTGATTGAGCGACCCACCTGGTGGATGAGGGAGAGGCTGTTGATGTAGTCTGCCTGGGCTTCAGAAAACCCTTTGACACTTGGTATTCTTGGTATATCCTTGGTATTCTTCTGGAGGAGCTGCAGCCCCTGGCTTGGACAGATACACTGCTGGTAAAGAAGTGGCTGGAGGGCTGGGCACAGAGGATGGCTGGGTTGTGGTTGGGGGGGGGTTGGCCTCTTCTCCTGTGTGACTGTGGTAGGACAAGAGGGAATGGCCACACGTTGCAGCAGGGGAGGTTCAGGTTGGGTGTTAGGAAATATTTCTTCTCCAAAGGAGTAGTCAGGTGCTGAGACTGGCTGGCCAGGACGGTGATTGAGTCACCATCCCTGGAGGTGTTCAGGAAAGGTTTGGATGTTGCACTCGGGGATATGGTTTAGTGGGGAAATATTGGTGGTGGGTGGGTGGTTGGACTGGATGATCTTGAAAGTCTTTTCCAACCTTGGTGATTCTGTGAGAAGTTGGGAAAGGGGCAAAAACTGAGGGTTGTCCCTCTTGGCTGGTATTTTTGGGAGGGCTGCTGGTGCTGAGGATGTAAGTGGTAAAGCTGCTTCTGGGGTGGGTGAGTTCTGATTTTGGTGGCTACCAAAAATAAGTGCTTGCAAGATGTGTTGTATGTGGTTTTTGTTGAGTGAATTTGCTGAGGTCTGTGAATGCCCTGAAACCAAAGACTGGAAAGGCAAACATTCTTAAACAGTGAACTAAGGAATAAACTAGAAAATACAATACTGTTCATAGTAAGGTTTTGAGTTTAGGGGGAAGAATACGAGCCTGAAGATGGGGGAATTGGCAGTGAACAGCCAACCAGGAGTCTTTAGTGTTAGGAAGGTGATTTGAGCAGTGAATGGGAGTCGGACAAAAGCTGTTTTTTGCAGGTTCTCACCTGATGACGGTTCGTGCCAGGGTCGCTTTGTCTCTCTGGCTGCCCAGCACTCCTGCTGTGGCCAAGTAATGTCAGCTCTGGGCTCCTTGAGCCTGAAAACCCATCTCCAGTGCTCAGCTGCAGTCATATTTTAAGACGCGATGACGACTTGTATGGAAGGAGTAAAACACAGCCGAGTGCTTTGGCTTCTGCATTTCCATAGTTATTGTTTGACCTGCTGACACTGTGTAATCATCACATGCAATCTGTAAAATTCTGTAGCGTGAAGATAACATCCTTTAATAAAAGATTAAACGTAGTCGCATACTTTTCATAAATCCACCACCATATATTCCAGGGATTGCTGCAGTCTGGTGCGTTAACAGGGCAGATTGATGGTCAAGGCAGTGTCTGTGAATTCAGTTGAAACAACACGCATCTCAGGGCAGGTTTTTGGAAGTGCACCCTGCAGCTCTGCGTGGTGCTGGCTCCGGACTCAGTTTTGTATATTCATGCATTGTCTGAGGTCCAAATATTCATGGTGACTTGAGTGATAATGCAGAATTGGGATGTGAAAGGAGCATAAATTTTCTGCTCAGACAAACTAATAATGAGAAAAGCAATAGCCTATCTCGGCGGCTGGTTTCTGTTTGAAAACCCAGGCATCTTTTAAGAACAAAAGGGAGCTTTTTCGCTTCCATTCTCTTCTTTTTAATTAAGCTTAACAACTTAAAGTTGAAAGCCCTTCTTTTGGTATGCTTAGATCTGTAGCCTGCACATCCAAATCTAATGAAAATGCACTGGAAGTGTCTGATCTCACAAAACTGAGCAGTGATAAACCCCAGCCTCCCTGGAAGCAGCGCAGATGGATGGTCGCAGTGCTCAGCACCAGAGATGCCCTGCAGATAGGTGCTGTTGAACTGCTTGCTTGTTCCTCTCAGATACCCTCCTGTCCACGTTAGAAAGCTTAACATGTCTTTTGTTATCCCCTGATGCCGCAGGAAATCAGAGCTGGGTTCACACCAAACCATTGCGAGGACATATTGGATATGTGATAAAGCTGCTTTGGAAGTGATCTTGGAGCTCACTAAATAGAGTGCTGCCAGACTGTAACTTCATTTTACTAAGCAGTGAATCGGTTTTGCTCCAGGTAGAAACCATAGCTGATGTTCTCAGCCCGTGGGCTTCGTTAGAAGTAACTTCTCCCCATCCTCAGCTTCCCCCTGTGCTGCAGGATCCTTTGGAAGGATGCGTGCTGCTTCTGCGCAGCACAGAGCCCTGAGCTGGGGTCCATCTGCTGCTGCTGTGGGCCTGAATGCCTCCTGTCCCTGTTTGTGGTGCCGGCTGCCAAAAAGCACACAGAGCCTTATTTCAGCCTTCCCTTTTCAGGCTCTCTGTGACAGCTGCGGGTGACCCATAACAGTCAGTAGGTCAAAATAAGAAAGATAAATGGCCAAGCTGTATGTTTAAAGTAGTCATTGCTGGAGGAAGAAGTCTTCCGGCCTCATCCATATCCTGGTTGTGAGAAGAATAAATGCTTGGAATGGATAACTGTCTCCCTTGTGTACGGAACCGAATCTGATGTAGGACTTGGTGGCTGTACACGTGAGATGCCGCTCTTGGAAAGCCATCTGAATGCACATCTAATGGCCACGATGCACACACTGGCTTCGTTGTAATCAAAGACAAAATGAACCTTTGGTCTTCTCTAAAACAACCTGCTGGGAGTGTCAGCAACACAGAAGCTTTGCTCTGTGTAGAAAACAAAAACGGTTTCAGCTCATTGTGGACCACTGTTTCCTGGAAAATGTACCAAAGCCTGTAAGAAGGCAGGTTATGAAGTTTGTTTCGCTTGAGAAGTACGAGCCAGTGATCACAGAGACTTGTTAAGCCTGAAGATGATACATATTTAAAGTACTTTACAGCATGGCAGGGAGACCATAATGTTATGACTCTGCATTTTCCTCCATCTGCTGCTGAATGCATGCAAAGCAGGGCTTGGAGGAGCAGAACCGAGGTGGGGATTTACCCTTTGATGTCAGAATGAAAAACGACTAATTGTGAGATTCCCCCACAGTTGCAGTGCAAGTGCATCCTTAAATCAGATCCAAACAAATCCTAAAAGCGTTCACTCAAAGCGAGGTTTGAACAATTCTCATTCAGAAAGCATTTAAGGCAGCTTAGCACCAGCAGTATTTTTGAAGAAAATCTGCAGGTTATGCCCCAGGGTGGAAGGAAAATGTCCTGGGGATGGAAGTTGGTGGCTGTGCATCTGTGTGGGTTGGAGGAGGAAGAATCGCAGCGCATCTCCCTTGGTACAGTGCTTTTGAGCGTGTGCTCTCCCTTGCACAGCTTCTACAAGATGCTGTAGCCTCCTCAGGCTTCTGTGAGCAGTTGTGCTGCTCAGGAGCAGCAGCGTTTTTATTTATTCTGATCTGCTAAGAGAGCAAGACCAGACCGACGTGATCTTACCGTGCATGCTTATCATCCCTGATCACTTCAGGGCCCGCCAGCCAGCTGGAGCTGAACTGCAGGGCTCAGGGGTGCTCCCAGCCTCGGTGGCGAGTCGTCCCTGTGAGTGTAATGGAAACGAGCAGTTCTAATAGAGGAGGGAGGCCTGATTAGCGGCCCCATGGAGAGAAAAGCTGCGGCGTGAGCGCAACCCTTATTAGACATTAAAGAATCCACACGGGAGAGAGGTGTTCCTAACCGTGGGAAAAGCTGCAGTGGGAACCGGCGTTTATTGGACACCGGGGAATTCGACCTCAAGACGTGCATCCATAAGAAATGAGTCTTTGTTATTTCTGCTCACAAAGCCGCTTTGATTTCTTGTCCTTAATAAGAAGAAGGTGGGTATACCAGTAAGCCCTGTTGTGGGTGCAGAAGCCTGCAGAGGTGGCTGCTGGTAAAGGTTCCTTAATGACAGAGCTGCTGTCTGTGAGCAAGAGCCGTGTGCTGTTGAGCTGCGCTGGTGCTGCTTTACCCGATGCAGTGGTGAGATAGCTTAAATTTGCCTTCTGCCTCAGCATCCTGCTGGAGGACTGAGCGGGACTGACCTGCTGAGGCTTTTCCCAGCTCACTGCAGGTGATCCCAATGTCCACACCAGGGCTTCTGCTTCCCCTTTGCCGTCATTGATCAGGGCAAGCTTTTCGGAAGCTCTTCCTGCAGCTTGTTCTGTGTGCAGTGGGACTGATGGGCACCTCGAGGAATGGGTGTCCCTGCAGTCAGGCTTCAGCAGGCACCCCGTGCATTCACACTTAAAGCAGAGCATTGGTAGCATTGCTGCTGGTGACATTTGTTGTCTTTGGCTCTGTAGAAAAATTTCCTGATGCACTGACTGTTGGAAGATGTAGTTGTACAAGTAGCAAATGGGAATAAATAGTTGAGAATATTCAGTTTCTTCCCTCTCTGGTGGGACACAATAATTTGTTTATATATTAATACCTTGGCAGCATCTGAGCGGTGACTTTGCCATAAAGGTGTAAATAAAATGACTTAATTATGAATCACTTTTTGTGTCTTAACGAAGCGTGCAGCTGAGCTGTAGGCAAGAGGCAAATGCTGATTTCAGCACAGAGCTACCTTCCAGACTATCTGATCTGCTGGACGCGTTGCTCTGAAATAGCAGAGGGCTGAGAAGTGAATGTGCCTGCGCTAGCTTTTTAATTTCCCACTTTGTCATCTCTTACGGAGGGATTACGAGCGCAGACAAAGCCTTTGCTGTTCTCGGTGCGTGGCAGAAACGCGTGCTGTGTCTCATTAACAACCCCTGTCTGCAGTCAGGGCCGGGGGATTCCCACGGAGTGCTGCTGGGGGCAAAAGGGAGCTGGGAAATGCAGGAGAGGACGGGCTTCGGCCGATCATTTTTGCTATACGAGGAAGGGGGTGGAATCATGGTGCTGGGGGTTCAGTCGGGTCACATCAGCACTTTGCCGTAACCTGGCTGATGGGTTTTGCTCCAGGTTTTTGAGACCGGTTTAAAGGTTTTGTGTTGCTATGAGGAGTGCTGGAGAGAACAGCCTGAATAACGTGTGTTTTTTTTTTTCCCCAAAAGTCGAGGAGCTGATAAAGATCACTAAGCAGGCTTTAAAGCATCTGAGATTGTAATCTAGAAAAGTGTGGGAGCTCAGTAATGAAGGCATTTCTGACTCACTGCTGTCACAAGCTCGGTTTGCCCTATGGTTTGGAAGCCAGCACTCCTTGTGAGATGAGGAGCTTTTATTTGCATGGCTTTGCAAAAGCGAAGACTTTCAAAGCTCACATCACGTGGATTTACTGCTCTCTGACAAGCCTTCCTACCTGTGATCATCCCGATTGTGATGACTTATCCTTGTAGGATTTTGTGCCGAGAAAGGTGGAATTCGAGAGGCATTGAATTTCTTTTATTTTTAGCCGTCTTTAACACGCTGTAGCAGCTGGAGACAGGGAGAGCCAACACCACCCTTTGCAACTCGGGAGCAACTCAGTGCTGGTACCCTCATTCCTGGTGGGCGTTCAGATGTGTTGGGAGCCATCGGGTTCCTTTTAGGGCTGTCCGTGTAGCTGCATGAGGTCAGTACTCTGAAACATCACAGCATTTTCACTGCAGTCCCCAATTGCAAGCTGCTGCTCGGAGATGCTGGGCGCCAAGCAATGTTTTTGTGGGTTGGTTCTGCTCCGGAGCAGCCGTGTGTGAGGGCAGGTGGCTGTGAGCACGTTCCCACCTTTGTCGGCAGGCGCTTGGGATTCTGTTTGACAAACTCTCCTGGTTTGAGTGACAGCTGTACAGAGATGAGTGGTTGTGGCTCATCAGGTTCCCTGCGTGCAGTTGTTCCTTTTAAGCCTAGTTTCCCAGCACTGTGGAATTCAGCTTGCTCTCTATTGAGATTATGTTTCAATTAACACACGTTATTTTCATCTCAGCCCTGCACACACGCATTTATGGACTGCCTCTGGGTGTGCTTTCTGTTACAGCTCAGTTTTTATGAAAGAACCCAAACCCAGCCATGCAGTCTGTGCTTTGTTTGAGTTCGTTTTAGTTTTTGTCCTCCATTTGTAAGCTCTCAAGTCTTCTTTCTGTTGACCCATCCCTGGAGGCGTTCAGGGTTGGGTTGGAGCCAGATGGACTTTAAGGAGCCTTCCAACACAAGCTATTCTGTGGTTCTGTGATTCTAGATGTATGATGACATTTGATCAAAGATTTGATCGGGTTTGGTCCTCTGCCCAAAGCATGACCTGAGTAGCATCCTAGGGATGCTCAGTGGTGGAATGAATTGTGGGGCTGAGAACCAGCAAAAAGCCTAGAGGGGGTCTCAGTGGAGGTGCTGGGTTCTACAAACGTGAGTAACTTGGCTGCAGACCCTCTGAAGCTGGTGGTGGGAGCCTGCTTTGGGGCAGCACATCCAGCACCTCACGTGCCTGGAGCAGCTCTGCCGTGTGTGGGGGAAGAGAGGAGTGGGATGCACGCAGGCAGACATCTGGCTGAGGACTATTTCAGGTCACGTTATTTCCTTATGAAATAACAGCACGGCCAGAGGAGGCTGGTTGGCAGGGGAGCTCCTCACCGCGCTGCACTGGAAAACGTAATTGTATAATAGCTCAGAGCACAAAAACCCACCCGTGCTTCCCGGCAACTAAAGATAGCTGGCTTCAGTCGGCGTGAATCTGAGCTGATCGTCCCGTTCAGGTGAGCTGTGTCTGCTCAGATGCTGCTCATAATGAGCGGTGCAGAAACCAGCACTGAAAGTTCTGCGTTGGTTTTGGTCTCGCAGTGTCTGGCATGCAGTAGGACTTGTCGCGCAGCATCGTGCCAAGGTCCCCGCAGGAGGAAGGGGATGATGCTCAATGGGCTGGGATGCGGCTGACCCGCAGTGTGGCTGTGGGGGTTGTATGAGCTTGGGGGGAGAGAGAAGGGAAGAGAGAAAACAACAAAAAAGTGCCTGCTCCTCTGATTTCTTACGGAGTGTATCAGTTTGTAAAGATCCTAATCAGGTTATAAAATCATGCAGCTGAGCAGTAACATTTGCTTACTAAATATTTGCTGGCCAGCTCTGTCGTTGTGTCCTTTGTTCCCAATGCTTGTGCTGGAGGAGGGCAGAGGCTGCGCGTGGCTGCGGTGCCCAGGGAGGGGCCGGGGTTTGGGGCTGGAGTGCTGGAGCCCAGGGACACCCCGGCACTGAGGGTAGGGGAGCTTTGATCCGCAGAGAACAAACCCGTCATGTTGAAATGACAAATTCGTGTCCTTTGTCTAACAAGCTGGATTAGCGTGGCTTTGTGGAGCGGCGATTAGCTAGCAACTTTTGTTTTGTGAAAGGGCCTCCAGATCTCTGTTCATAGCGTGCTGCAGCTGCGTGCTGGTGGAGGGGCTCACTGACATTACAGCTCTGCGCCCCGGCTGGGATTCAGCTGAACTGTAAACCCCTCTGGAAACATGACTTCATTCAATGCAGAGCTAATGATTAACCGCCTTGAGTTCCACACGAGGAGGCACTGTGCCTGGCATTCCTCAGGCTCCGGATGCACGGCTCAGCCTCTTTGTTTTCAGCCGGCTCTGCCAGCGCCAGCAGAAGGCAGGCAGGGTTGGGTGGGCAGGAGCCGCTCTCCTGTCTCCCCTTCACCCCCCGTTCCCAGTACTCAGACCCACACCGAGGTTACGCTCGCCCTTCGCCTCCATCTTGGCTCCCCAGCGCGGCGCTGCAGCATCCGCCAGCCTCGCCATGCGGCACTGCGGCTCTCCTCTCCCCCGGGGATGGGATGTGGAGCATTGCGGGCGCAGGGCACGGACCCAGCGGGGCTCCTTCAGCCTCTCTGCCTCTCGCTTTCCTCCCCTGCCGCCTCCCTGCCTCGCAGCAAAGGCGATTGTCACAGATTATCCCAGGGGCTCATCAAGGACACGGCGCAGGACGGCAGAGATCCGTGCTCTGGATTACCGCGCCGTCACCAAGCGAGGTGATGGAGGGCTGTGCTTGCAGCGGAATGCAGGATGAGCCTCCCCACTCATGTTTTATTTAGGAAAAAAAACATACGTTATCCTTCATTTTTCATCATTTGTTTTCTTCTTTATTTTTCTCCTTATTTAGCCATCGGCCAAAGCAGCTTCCTTGCTACGGAACCTGAGCTCTGCCCGCGAGCGCTGTGCGTTCGCTGCGTTCTGTTGGTACACAGGGAGCACATGATGCTCATCTCCTGCTGCCTTTTTTTGTGCGTTCCGAGCAGCCTCGGTTTGAGCAGCTAGACGTTTGAACTCGTTTCTGGATCTTCTGCAGGAAAAGAAAATAGTGGAGGTCCGTGTGTGTATTACAATAACACAAACGTGCTACGATTGCAGGAGTGGGAAATAAAAGAATTATCAGGCTGGCGAGTGGGAACAGTCAGAGCTTCTTTCTGATGTAACTGGCAGGCAGCGCTTCATATTAAGTAGGCTCTGGTGATTGCAGCCAGAAAGGTCAATTAGGATTTCAGGTTTTTTGAGGAATATTAAGACATTTAAGGTGTTTTTTTTCTTGCTGAAGATTGCAGACAAAGTAGTGCCTTGCGTTGCTAGAAACTGGATGTGTAAACAGTGAGCGCAGCACAGTGCGTGTTGGAACCAGTCAGCTCCATAGCAGCGGCGCTGGGGAGAGCAGCTCGACAGAAAGGAGAGTTAGAGATCTCCAGCAGCTTTCTTCTTCTGTCTGAAGGGAGCTGGCACTGAAATGCGCGTGGATGGCTCTCCGGTGACACCAGATAACGTCCCCAGTTATTGTTCGGATTTTGGTTGTGTCCGTTCGTGGCAGTCTCATTTTTCAAACAGGCTCTTTCCTGTTTTCCTTCCCCCTTATTCCGTTGCTGTTGCTTCTCCCTTTGCACATCCCATATCTAATTAGGTTCAATTTTTTTTCCTTCGTACAAATTTTATTACGCATGTCCTCTTTTTTTTTTTTTCTAAACTTCACCTTGAGATTCAGTAACCTCACCCAGCTCCAGAAGAGCTCAGACCTGGGCAAGTCTCCTTCCTGCATCACCATTATTTGCTCCTTGCCGCTCTGATTAAAATAAAGCATAACCAGCACTGCAGTTTGGTGTCACAGGTTTGAAAGCCCCTCTGGGAATGAGCACCAAGTCCTGGGCAGTGTCCAGGCACAAATGCGTGCCATACGCGCCCCTGCCTTTTTATGGCTAACAAGGAGCTTTTTCATTCACTTGAAAGATGCTCTTGTTTGTGCACACATTCCTTAATGACCACTGTGCTGTATTTGGAGGGGGAGAAAATAGAGAGAAACAGAAGTGAAATCCGAAGCAGATGATGTGCAAAGCTCAGTGGGCCGGGTTGGAACGAGGAGCCAGCAGTCGGTGAGGCAGGTTTTCAGATCGTGTTTACCAATTAGTCATCCAGTAAGAATGATGAAATCTTAAGGTGTGCTGAAAGCCGTGCGCAAACCAGATGTGGGCTCCGGCAGCACTTGCTCCTCGCACAGACAGTCGTGTTGGCTTTTATTTGTGCACACACAGCTGAAAACAGCTTTTCTTGTCTAAGATCAGCTTACATCTGTTCAGCATCGTGCTGCCTTTGGGAATAGAAGAATTTTGCAGTAATTCTTTGTTCGTTTTACTGATACTTCGTGATTATTTTTTTCCTTCATTTACCCCCACTTTGCCAGTACATTCCAAAGTAAAGGTTTTGTTCCTTTTAGTCACGGATTAACATTGAAGTCAAAAGCCCTTACCTGCTCTGCTGACCCTGCTGGCTGCCTCAGAGCGATCTGACTGCTATGTGCAGTTCTCAGCCATTGCAAAACATTGCTGTGTTCATCTTTCCATCTTATCCTTTTTGCCACGAGTCCTCGAGTGTTAGAAAGCCCTATTCCATCGTGTTGGCTTGTGTGCAAAAATGTGTTTTTTGTTTTTCTTTTCATGGACTTGTTGTCATCCCTGCGTGTGGGGCAGGCAGCACGTGTATTGTGTGGGGTGTTCTGAATAAGTGGGCTACGGAACGGCAGCAGGGATGAGAGTGAAGACTTACTGTGGTGCTGAATGGATTAAATATAGATCAGAGTAATGGAATTGCTGTGTCAAGGTCATTTTTTCTTAAGGAGATTTCTGAGATGTCTTTATTTTTACTTGTTGTGACACAGTTTTGCTTTAATTATGTCTTGCTCATCGGAATAAAAATTAGAAGGGCTGCTCTAATTGCAAATACCTTTCTATTTCTTTGGCTTCTGCTGCTCTGTTATTTTAAAAACAGAGACCTTGTGGTAGGCTAAGGGAAGGAGGGGGGTTGGATTTATTCTGGAAAGTGCATGTGCCTTTGTTTCCCTTCTTAAAACGCCTCCTCCAGCCTCTGATGGATGGTTGATGATGTTGAGATGGGTTTTCCCATGCAAATTGTTTGAAACTGATGTTTTCACTTGGTAATGTTATTAAGCGTGGTCTTTTTCTCCTTGCATTAATATTTTTGCTTTGCTTTGCTTTTCTTCCAGATATGGACGTGTCGAAAGCGTCAAAATACTCCCTAAGAGGGGGTCGGAAGGCGGAGTGGCTGCGTTTGTGGATTTTGTGGACATCAAAAGTGCGCAGAAGGCGCACAACTCTGTCAACAAAATGGGCGATAGAGACCTACGGACGGATTATAATGAACCAGGAACCATTCCCAGTGCTGCTCGGGGATTGGATGATACAGTTTCCATAGCATCTCGTAGTAGAGAGGTTTCTGGGTTCAGAGGAGGTGGGGGGGGGCCCACTTATGGCCCCCCACCATCGCTTCATGCACGGGAAGGACGTTATGAGCGGAGACTTGATGGGTAAGTTCCAAGGTTTCTCTAGGCAGGTATTTTGTATTTGATATGGTGAGAAACACAAACTCATATATAGGGCCCCCAGATGGATTTAAAATTTTGGGAATTATCTATGCTTCCTATTTTGGGTTGGAAACGGAAGTGATTTCTATCCCAGTGGCTGGTACCTGGTGGATCCATAAAGGATGTTTTCTGCAGCTGGTTGGATATCTACACTTGAAATAAGGTGGTTTTAAGATGGAAGATTTCCTTTGGCCAGCATCGATATTGGAGTTACTCTTTTCTAGAAGTAACGATTCCATTTCTTGGATAATATTAAGGCCTTATTCGGATGTATCCCTACTGCCAGATGGAGTTATCTTACTACAACATGTGGTGAAGTTCTGTATGGAGTATCTTCGGAATACTAGAACCTAAAATTCTGTGAAAGCTTGATGCCTAGTTCTCATTTCTCACTATACGCAGTTTATGTGTTAATTGGATTGTCACCAAAAATTTCCTAGTAGAATTTAATGATGCAGTCCCTTGGATTCTACAAACAACACTTAGCCATGGAAATAACGCTTGGATGGAGAAGACCGAAGGCAGCTTGTGATGTTTCCATTTTGGATCTACATCATTTCCAAGCTATTGGGATTATTCTTTCTGATGGTATTGGCAAAAATGTGCTGATGGACATGACTAAATTTTGGAAATTATAGTTTTTTTTTAAATGCTGGGATGAGAACTACTGCCTTGAATTTACTGGATGGTATACAGTCAAGACGTCAGTAGCCATGGGGAGTGGATTACTATCTAGTCTCTTAAAAGCTCTTTGTTGCTCCACATTAAGTGTACTTTAGTTTTAAGGACGTGGCGCTAACAATCAGTTTGTGGATACACCAACCAAAAACTGACGGGGCTGGATGGTTACAAGGCGGCTCGAGGATGCCTGCTGGCCAACAGCGATGAGTGCCCTCGTGCATTGGGTCAACTACCAGCTGCTTGATTCAGACATAGGGCTGGAAATTAAAATAATGGATCTATTTAAGTGCCTTCTGTCTCAAGAAAGAAGTCTGGGGGTTTCAGAGTTACGGTTTCAGTCTGGGACTACTTGCTTCCAGTGGAATTTTTTTTTTAATTTTTTTTTTTGTCTTGTCAATAAGATTTTTTTTTTTTCTTGTTGGTTCATCCAAAATATCATTTGACACCCTTGCCCATTAAGAAGGTGGATTACCCCTGTAAGAGGGGCCAAAATTGGGGAAGTTATGTTCACAATTCTCTCCCTAGATTTAATTGGGAATATAGGTCGTGTTTCCACACTTGAAAAAGGTTGGTATGTCCTGCCCTGTGTATATTAGCCCCTCTCCTAACCCAAGTCAAACCCTCTCTTTCCACTAACTCCAGTAGTACTTAGTACTAATAGATAAATCAAAAAAGCACTGTAGCCATTAGTTTTTCAGCTCTGCTAGCTCCTCTGTCTGTCTTCTGTGTCCTTTTCATGGAAGGACTTTGTTCTTTTATCTCAGCTATAGCAGTAACCCTTTAGAAAATACTGCTTTTTCTCTTACCTGATTAAATCAGCTTTCTCTGATTAACACTTTGTAGGATGCTAAATGCAATCATTTATGAAAATGTTGATCGTGGTCCTTCAAAAGGGGGGAAAAGAGAGACATGTTTCTGTGTTAGACCCTGAAATGTCTTTAGAAATGCTATTGTTGCCAGCAAGAGATAAGGCAAGAATGAATTTTAAGCACGTATACACATCAATGAAATTTTCTACTGCATCAGCTAGGGAGTTTTTTATATATAATTTTTGAGGGAAAAAAAATGCAGGCAAGACGTGAGTTAGCTCTGAAAATAACTCTGAAAATGAGTTATAATTGAACAACAGAGGGTGAATGTATTTAGAGGATGATGGATCCTGTGATTCATTGCAGAAGGAATTAAACTTCCTGAGACGCTAATGAAAAAAGATTCAAATCTGATTTTGAGTTTATAAAAGATATCTGGAATGGTTCTGCCATTTTAAATGGGAGACAGACCCATGATGCAGGAGGGGAGGAGGAAGGGCAGGGAAGAATTGGGTTATTAGGATTCAGGGGGCTGAAGTGACTAATAATTGATTCTGAGAAGGCTGAGAAAAAGGTTGAAATGTCCTTCATAAGGTGGATAATTAAATTTTTAAATTAACTCTGGCTCTCCTGCCATATTTAGAATTTTGCAAGTATTTTTTAAGAGTTCGATGTAATCGTTCTTGATCTGCCATTTTGCAGAAGTAATTTAGACATCCCATACTGGTGTTTGTCTAAATTAGACTGCTATACTATTTATAATGGTCCTGCATCTGTTAGTTTTACTTTATCTTTGTTTGAGAGATTACACTAACATTCTTAGAACACGAAGCTTTCCTTAGGTGACGTACAAAATATTTCAAATACTGAAACAAAATGGATCTTCAGACTAGCCTGCTTACACAGATACAAATTCTGTGATTGCAGTAGCAACAATCTCAACAAACACTTACAGAAAAATTAACTTCTGCTCTTCCTGTAGATTTTTAGTGTATTTTGGGGGCCTGCATCTTTTTAGGTGTTAGGAATACTTGCAATTTAAGTATTCTGATGTTATCAGTTAGAGTATGCAGCTTTAACAAGAACTGAGTGTAGCTCTCCAATTAAAAGAAAAAATCTTTCTGAAAGAATGAAATATTTTACAACAACAAGAAGAAAACCCCTAATTTTCTGGGCTTTTGTGTGGGTAATACTACCCCTTTTGAAAGCAGCTTCTTACCTCTGGGTCATGCTTTGCACTGAGGCTTTCATGGCTACAGCCCAATTTGTGATGCCATTTGTGCAGAGGGATAATTACATGAGTTCTAGTCATTACCAAATCCAGGAAAAATTTTTGAAGCTCTCAAAGCAAAAAATGGAAAAAAAAGTTTATTGTGATGTTCCAAACCATGAAGTTTTTTTCGGTGTTTGCTGAATTTTAAAGAAAAAAAAAAAGAAAAAAAAAAAAGAAAACCCAGCAACCAGACCCAAACCAACGGTTTACATGATGATTCTGCACTGGAAAGCTTTATTTTTTCCTGTGCAGACAAGATGCTGGTCATGAAAGCCCAATCTGTGATTAAAACAAAGCGATTGCTCAGCTTTATTGTATATGAATATAACTTTGGAGTTAAGTAAAATGTTTTAAGTTTGTCAATGTTTGCTTGGTAGGTTATTGCTCTTTAGCAGAAAAGCAGTTGCAAGAATAAATTCAGTGCTGAAGTGAATGTGTGCATGATTTGCTTTTAGTTGTGCTTTCCCCTTGCTGATGGATTAAATATTTTTCCCTCCTCCTAAATGCAGGGCTTCAGATAACAGGGAGCGTGCTTATGAACATAGTGCCTATGGACACCATGAACGGGGGACGGGAGGATTTGATCGGACAAGGCATTACGATCAGGATTACTATAGAGATCCTCGAGAGCGGACTTTACAACATGGGCTCTATTATACTTCTCGGAGTCGAAGTCCAAACCGTTTTGATGCTCACGACCCCCGTTACGAACCTAGGGCCCGGGAACAGTTTACATTGCCCAGTGTGGTACACAGGGATATCTACAGGGATGATATTACACGGGAGGTACGAGGCAGAAGGCCAGAACGGAATTACCAGCACAGCAGGAGCCGCTCGCCGCATTCGTCCCAGTCCCGGACCCAGTCCCCGCAGCGGCTGGCCAGCCAGGCCTCCAGGCCCACGCGCTCCCCCAGCGGCAGCGGCTCCAGGAGTCGGTCTTCCAGCAGCGACTCCATCAGCAGCAGCAGCAGTACCAGCAGTGACAGGTAGGCCTCTTGTGGCTGCAGCGGACGCGGTGTCACCCAATCCAATGCGCCGTAACTCAGCCCAATGTGCCATCACCCGATCCAACATGTCATCACCCAATCCAGCATGCCGTCACCCAATCCAGCGTGCTGTAACCCACCCCAGTGTGCCATCACCCAATCCAATGCGCTGTAACTCAACCCAGTGTGCCATCACCCAACCCAACGTGCCATTACCCAACCCAGTGTGCCATCACCCAACCCAACGTGCCATTACCCAACCCAGTGTGCCATCACCCAACCCAATGTGCCGTAACCCAACTCAGCATGCCACCACTCCAACCCAACATGCCATCTCCCAGCCCAGCGCACCATAACCCAGCTCAGTGTGTCATCTCCCAACCCAACGTGTCATCTCCCAAGCTAATGCGCCGTAACCCAACTCAGTGCGCTATCTCCCAACTCAGTGTGCTGCTTCCCAACCCAGTGTGCCAACTCTGTGTTCCTGGTGCCTCATCTTTGTGCTGCAGACTGATGGCAGTTTGTTAGTCACGGTGCAGGGTCGCGAGCCTCTGAACCAGAAGGTGTTTGGTGGCAGCTATTCACTGATGTAGAAGTAAGCTGACGTGAAAGAAAGAGAGGCTGAGTTGGTGCAAAACAAAGTTGAGGTCTGTGCTGTTGATGGTGTTCACTGTTTGCCATGTTGGATATGTGCAGGGTCCTTGAGGTGCTAGCTAGATGAAACACAGTGTGCAAGAGCCTTTCTGCAGACTGGGCTGCTCTCAACATGATTGGAGAACGGGTTAATAATTTTCCTGTTTTAAATTAGGGCATGAGTTAATTTTAAGGTCCATCTACTTTACACAGGGTGAATTTTATAGTATTTTTAGAAATGATGAGTATTATTGGCCTGCTTCCTCTTCATTCCCTCTTACCGCTGACATTTAAAAGATGAATGTATTGCCTTTCCAATTTCTTCCTATGTTTCCTTGCAGCAAAAGTTGTAGACTTGGAAGAATTTTTAAAATCCAGATGCATTTCCCTAGTGATAAGAGCCTGTCCTTGGTTCTGTAATTTCTGTGGCTTCATTAACCACATAAAGGGGAAAAAAAAAGTACTAGAGCTAGCCACTGGATTTCTTTAAGTAAGTGGAAAATTCATCTTGAAATGCCTCTCAGATACGTAACTTTCTGAGAGCAAATCCAGCCTAAGTGTGGAAACAAAGAAGTTGCTGCTGTACCTGTGGTTGTTCCATGTTATTTGGTGAAGGCTTTCCAGAGTTGGAAACATTTCCTTTGCAGATCGGTTCTTTTTAAAAAAAACTGAAATATGTAATAAGTAAATGTATATAGCAGTATGATAAATATTTAGTGTTTGGTTGTTACCTTGAATTTTACCAGTTGTAATTCTCAAATAGTTCTTCTCATAAAGTCTTTCTTGCTTGGATATGGACCAGAAGGGTTCGATGGGCGGTGTGAAGAGAAGTTAGTTCTCTTGTATGCTGTTTTCTCCTCCTGGATGCAGAAATCCAGGTCCTTCAGACTTCAGAGGTCTCAACAAATGAGAGATGAACTGAAAAAGTCCTGGTTACATTAAAGGTTTAAAAAAAAAAAAGCACAAGCAGGAAAAATCCTCTCTTCTGGTGCTTCTTTGCTCTCAATGTGGATGGAATGGAGTCCGAAGAACTTGTAATATTCATAAAACGCCGCTGTTAGGATGTTGAGACTGGGGGAAATAGAGTGTGAGTTTTAGATATTATCCCTCTGGAACAAGGTTTGCAGATTTAATCAGGAGATAAGTGCTGTCTGCTCTTTGGGCATTTCATTTTCTTGACAGTCTGTAGTTCTGGTAATGGAAAATGAGGTGATGCTCTGGAAGGAAAGGGAAACAAACGTGTTTTTTTTTGTCTTTGTAATAAAGTTAATTCAAATTCAGTGGAACAAATAATAGACTCTTGGAGGTAGTTTTCATGTTGAAGGATGGGAAAGGAGTTTTACGTGTCTGTAAGCATGAGGCTAGATAGATAAGCATTTAACCACACATTTACCTTGTAAAGCAAAGTCCCATCTGGCCTTGAAGTCATGAAGTGGGACTTCCATGTTCTCAGCACACGTTGAGCTTGGCAACGTAAACACATGAGTGCCTTGTGAGGTAGAAAAAGTCCATTCTGTCATGCTGAGCATATTTAGGTCTTCATTGATCGGAAGTCACTGGGCACTGGGAGAAATGCCTTCACTGTGATGGTGATGAAACCACAGGGCGGTTGGTTCCAGAAAGGGAATGGAGAATGCCTTGAATTGTGTGTTCAGCTTCCAGTTAGCCCTGAGCATGGCGGGCAGCAGGATGGGATGTGATTGGATTCTGCTCCGCTCGGTCTGACGCTGAGCTACTGTGATTGTTTGTATTGCAGGGCACTTTGTCACCGTGTTTGCCTACGGAGGTGGGTCGCTCACCCACGCCCCAAAAGCACTGTGGTCAAACAGTGGGGCTGTGAGGAGTGCAGATGTTAAACACCATGGGAATTGTGTGTGCCAGCGCCACTCCTTTGGGCTGGGAAGGAGGAGCAAAAGGGCAGCAAGTGAGAAAGCATGGCTGCATTCCTTGTGATGTGCTTTCCTGAGGGCTGTGCGGAGTAAATACAGTTTCCATGGCATGGAGATGGTTTTCCTGGGCCATAATGGGAGGGAAGATGCTCTGCAGACTGTTTAAAAAAAAAATAAAAAGGAACAAAGCTTTTATTTTATCAGGGTTTAGATGGAGATGCCTGAAATGCATGTGGGGGATTTGTGATGGGAACTGCAAAGGGGTCACTGAGAAGATGAGCAGCCGTGCGGGATTTCCAGCACGTGGACGTGTGGGCAGTGCTGTTGTGCCTTCAGGTTTGCACTCAGCAGCCCGGGGTTCCCTTAGAAAGGAACATGCCTGTGCTGTTCCATTTGTAATGCTGCGAGGGCAGCTTGCAATCAGCTCAGCCTTTGCTTAATGATCGTAAGGTCAAGGATGCTGGCAGCAGAACCCCAGCCCTCAGGTGCTCCTGACCCCCAGCCTGCAACGAGCAGGAAGGCTTGGAGGTGTCTGCAAGGCCGGATTTTCCTCCCCTGCCTTTTGGGAGCAGCGGGAAGACCCCACATGGCACAGATACCCTGCTGTTGTCATGGCAGCTCCATCCCCGTGAGTTCCACGCTGCAGTGTCTCGATCCCACGCACGCCGCAGCAGCGCGGATTTCCTGCTCTGCAGCCCGGGGAAGGGCTGGCTG
This sequence comes from Perdix hodgsoniae, assembly GCA_035772895.1. NCBI lineage: Eukaryota > Metazoa > Chordata > Aves > Galliformes > Phasianidae > Perdix > Perdix hodgsoniae. The sequence goes on along the minus strand of JAPSGF010000049.1, from coordinate 933,598 downwards.
CCCTGTGCTGGTGGATGGGGCTGTGCCTTAGCAGAACGGTCACTTCTCAGTGCGTTTTGAAGTCTTTGATTTCCTTCCAAGTGTTTTGCTTAATCATCTCGAGTAGGCTGAGGGAAGGAAAGAATTAGCTGAGGTCAGGGAAGTTGAAGCTGCCCGTCTTCCTTCTCAGCAGCGAGGCTGAGGCATGGAGAAAGCCGCCTCCTTTTGCTGCCATGCTCTGAGAATCAAAGGAAATCAAAAGCTAAAACAAGACAAAACAGAAAACGCCAGGAGTGGTGGCTCTGCAGTGCTGGGGGTCCGAGTTCTGCTGTCTTGGAGGGAAATAGGCCCGGGATGTGAGTGGCAGAGGATGAGAGGCGCTGCAGCACCTGCTGTGCGCTCCGCCATGGAGCGTCTGGGCGCTCAGGTGGAGCCGAGGCATGGCAGGCACCAACAGGTAGGGGAGGGTATTCCCATCATAAAGACCTCTGGAATAAGGAGCAGTTTAATAATTTCTAATGAATATTCACGTGGGGGAATGAATGGAACGAAGGAAGGTCGTATTAAACGCTTCCTGAAGAAATGCTGGTCATTATGATGATCAAAGGAAGAGCCCCAGCCGGCGTCTGTGTTCAGCCGTATGTATGGCCATTAAAGCACAGACACAGAGTCACTTCACGTCTTCAAAGGTGGAGTTTGCAAATACAGCAATGTATTTTTTTCCCCAAGGAGAGCGTTTTTGGCTGTGCCAGGGGCACTGTGGTGCCTTCCTTAAAGAACTGAAGGGACACGGCTCTGTTTGGGAGACCCTGCCATTAACCTTAAAAACAACCCGAGTTGTTTATGCTATGTTTAAACTAAGGTGACCCAGGTGAGGATTAATGGCAAATAAACCTTACTGGAAAAAGACTGAATATCCTCCCTTGATCTTTAGCCACCGATTTAGCTGTGTAACTGATGCACTTAGGCTTGGCCTTAACTTCCACGCATCGGGCATAGCCTGCCTGTGACTCTGCTGCTGCCGAAACCACTAATGATGGCATCAGGGTTTTAAGCAGGAAAGCTTCTTAACGAGCGATTAGATCTGCCTCTGAGATCCTTCCAGTCAGCCAGGAATGCAGTTTGCAGAAAGAGAACGCATTGGTTATGAGTGGCAAATGACAGTGTGAGGGAGAAGTGAGGGCTGTGTGAAGGGGAAGCAGTTTGCGTGGGCCAGGATGTAGTCATAATTTCTTAAATGCCAAAGGCATGACTGCATGCTTTGTTTAAAGGGAAGCAGAAGGTGAGTTTCTAAAGGGAAGAGTAAGGAAGCATGCTGTATAGATAGCGTGTTAATAAAAAGCAGACCCTTATGTCGCCATTTATTAAATGCTCAACTGGTAGGAGAACAAAACCAGCCCTTTCAGTGTCTGGCATGGAGAAATCGGGCTTCTCCGAGCATCCTTCCTTCTTGTGAGATTCTGGTGATAAAAGCAGGGAGACCTATTTTTTCTTTCCTGCTACGTGCTGGATTTAGAAACGAGCAGCCTGTCTGCCTGCGATCATAAGTGCTCCTGGCTGCAGGAGTGAAATGTGGAGCCTTCCAAGTATCTCTCTGAAAAATGCCCTTAGCTGAGTGCACGGTTGCTTTTTGTAGCTCCTGGTGAGGAGCTCCAGGTTATTTTAGCTAGAAGATGCTTAAAAATGGAGGATTGCAGCAAGAGCACCTTCTGGAGGATCCTTTCTGTGAGAGGGAAGTGGTTTTCAGGTCTGTCTTGTTTCTTCCCCAGCTGCTTTGTGTTTTCCCAATGCCCAGAAACCTTCATTGTTTTTATGCCTGGGCAAAATGAATAAAAAGTCACGGAACACTTCAGGAGTCAGTAGTCCAGGCACAAACCCACCCCATCCAGAGGAGGTTCGCATGATTTATCATCACACTTCCATTTGAGAGTCCAAAAGTCAAAGGTGTTGCTGGCCCGCCCTGTGATAAGGTGTGAAAGAGCAGCTTTGTTCTCTGCCTGTCGATTCCCAGCCCCAGCAGCCCCGTGGCTCCTGGCCGTGGGGAGCTGCAGAGCGCCCTGCTTGTTGCGGCTGCTCCAGCTCTGACCTCCTTGTATCATCTGACACCTGGTTTGGTAAGAGTGCCGCAAGACCTCAAACCCTTCCATTATGGCAGGCTTACCCAGCTGCTTGGAAGTTAGCCCCTCCCTAACGTGTTTGTTTACCGCCTGGCGCGTCCTGTTGTCTGGATTGTGAAGGATGAATAGTCAAAGAAAGGAAGCTGTCAGGTTCGTACCCACTTTCTGTCCCCCCTCACTTTCCCAAGGCGTGCGGGGCGGCGTTCGGCCCAGTTGGGGAGCAGGAGGTGCCCTGCACTGCTGTGCTGTGCTGTGCTGCTGTAAGTCTGCCCTGGGTTGGTTGTTCTGAGGGGGGAGGTGAGGAGCGGCTGTTTGGTGGTTACAGAGGAACTCAGATGCTATCTCATGCTGATCTCACTTGTAGCTTTTGTGGAGTTTGCTTTTTAATATTAATATTTCCCTTGACTTTTTTCAAACCACGTGCAAAGAAAAGGAAGAAGCTTAATGAACGTTGTGCGTCTTGCTGGATGTGGATGGGAGGCTTAATCCTGCTCCCCACCAGGACAGCGAGCAGTGGGGCCTGCCAGCCTGCGTGGGAATTGCTCGGGCTGAGGGTGTCCACGTGGGTGATGTTTTTCATTTGCATTTTTCTGCACTTTTGCATTTTTCCCACAAGTATCCAAGTCCTCACCCTCCTCACTTCACGGCCCTGTTGGGCACTGCTGGGCTTTTTGGGGAAGGGGAGCGGGATGGTCGCAGAGAAGTGCTGTGTGTGTCCCCAGGCTCCCAGCCACGCTGATGTTTCATCACCGCATCACAGCAAATACTGCTGACAGAATTTGCAGTAGGGGACTGTCAGATGTTGTCTGAGAGAGGAACTCGAGGGCTGCTCCATCATGTGATGCTGCGTTTGGTTTGTGGACGTTTAAGTCTGGCATAACTCTGTGCGGTTGCTTAATAGATAGAAAGACACGTTTTTCCTATGACGTGATACTACGCTGTAGCACTTTACCTGTTCCAGAGACTGTGTTTTGTTTTGTTTTAACTTTTGTGGCTGAAGTGTTTTCTATTCATGAGAAATTTCACTGAAAGTTCTACTTTTAGTTTTATTTTTGTTTGCACGTGGGCAGCAAGTGAAGTCATTTCCAAATATAGTCCTAGCCAAGAGATCCATCTGTTCTTTGCATTTTCAAACGACAGATTAATCCTCAGCATACAACTCATCACACGGCTTCTTTTTTCTGTCACACACCTCCTGCAATCACAGGAGCGACGTGGTTTTCCCATGCCTTCCTTTTGCAGTAGCCCTGTGCAGGAGGGCAGCGCTCACCTTCTGCTCCAGCTGCTGTGGTTGGTGTAAAACAAGGGTGAAATAAAGAAGCCTGGGAGACCAGTCCGCCTTTGATGTAGCTGGCATTTCTTTAACAAGCTAGATGAGGTGTCGGGCAATAGAACTTGTTTCCAAACCACCCTGAGTACAGTCCTCGTTTCTGATTGAGCAGTGGCGCTGCTTTGTCCATTCTCACCCCTGGGACGATGGTGGCCGTTTTTAGAAGTCCCAAACTCGCACTGCGTTACCCGTCAGAAATGGAATTTCTATATTAAGCTCTGCGTGCTCCCAGTTTTACTGAAGCAGCAGCGTTTATCAGCTGTGTGTCTTGGCTCAGCTTTCACTGCAGCTCCCATCGACAGAACAATGCTGTTTGTTGATAAGAGAGGGCGCGCGATTTCCAAACAGCCCCAAATCCCAGCAAATGAACGGCACTTTGATACCCAGGTTGTACTCAGGGTAGGTTTCTCTGACAGCCCTTGGTCGGTGCTTTCACGAAAGCACTGCAGCCACTGTTCAGGAAACCACCTTCTCATGTCTTTTCCTCAGGGTTTTGGAAAGCTCTGGCCTGCCGTGAGCCTCAGCCTGCTGCCTGGGTGATCACTGCACAACCTTGGGCCAAACCCGTGCCCTCCGCTTCCCTTGTTTTTCCATCTGCAGTGCAGGGCTGTGAGGCTGTACCTGAGCTCATTCCGTTCTCTCCCAGGTGGGGTTGCAACATATCCATTTAGATCGTCTGTAGATAGCTGGCAAAAGTTGTTTACTTTAACAGCCTGACGGTAATTCTGGCCAGAAGGTTGAGAGGAGATTTTTCCTGCAGACGGTGCAAGCTGCAGCAGCGAGCCCTGCCCCGCTGGCGTCTGTAAAAGCAGCTGTGATCACAGGCAGCACGCAGCAGCACGGGGACGTTCCCAGATCTGGAAGGGAAAACGGCTCCGGTTCACACTGGTGGAAGCTGAATCGTGGGAACGTGACGGCACAGAGCTGTTCTGCACTTCACCCTCGAGGCCTCTCTGGCTTCAGCCTCCCCAGCTCAGTGCATGCAGACTTTCGCCTTTCCTCTGCCTCTCAGGACTTTCGTTTTGGCACCGGCGCCGTGCGTTGTCCCCAGGGGACCCTGTGTGCAGCAGGTGGGTGGGCAGCACCTCCAGGTGGCCCCGTCCCAGCACAGGGCTGCACCTCCTGGCCTCGGCAGGCTGCTGCTGGGCCCGTACCCAGTGTGTGTTTTCCAGGTTAGCTGTTTTCTTCTTGCTCGTACAAAGTTCACCCCCCACGCAGCCCAGAGGGATGAGGTCAGGGAGTGGTGCTGGCGCTGCGTTGGGCACCGTTCTCAGCTAGATGTGGATTAATGCAGAGTAAATGTTCGTATGGCCCATGCTGGAAATGGTATCGTAACCTTCATGACCAGACACTTGATTTGGGTTAAACACACAGGAACCGTACCTTAAAACCGTACTGGTCCGAGGCTGAAAAAGCCCTTCTGACAGCCTGTGTGAGTGGGCTGCCTAACACATCCAGGGTTGTCGTGGCTGTGCTACTTTCCCATGGCCTTTAAACATCATTTTACTTCTTTCAGTTTAGGATTCCAGCCCAGCAGGAGATTGCTCAAGTCTCCTTTCTGGGCGTGGTAAGGCAGAAAAAGTTGATTAAAAGAGGTCGTCCTGATTTCATTTGTCTGCAGTTTGTAATGATCTGTCTTGGAGCAGTAAATACTTCTATATCTGCTGAGCTCTGATTTTTCACTACTGTTTTCTGCTTACATGTAGCAGGTCTTTTTTTTTCTTTTTTTTTTCTTCTTTTTTTTTTTTTTCCCCTTCTCCGTAGATTGTTTTCTCATAGCTGTGTGTTGTTAAATAGTTCTGAGGGTGACATGCACAGACCAAAGTTCCCTGGGTGGCAAGTTTTCAGCGGCTTGACACGATGCCAGGAGTGTGGTGCAATCGCTGCCTCCCAGCACAGGCTCGGAGGTACCATGAGGCACAGGGTAATGACACAGAGGCGCTGTTTGGTGTAGCTCTGCTCTGGCTTTCTCCACCCTCGCATGCCAGGCAGCTCATGTGTTGATATGAAAATGGAAAAGGTTGTTATGAAATGGAAAAGGAGGGCTTGGGCTCGCTGCGGTATGTGTGTGTGTGGGCTGAGCCCGCCCAGCTGCGGGCCTGCAGTCTGCAGAGCATGGTAATGGCTTGTTAACTCAATGCAAACAAACTTGGGATGTCTGCCTCGCTTCTCTGATGCCTTTTACTCAGGCAACTCCTTGTAGCAGGGGAAAAACCCACGCCTCTCTGTTCATTTCCACGAAGCTGAGAGATGGTTTTGTCGTGCACGCCTGCTGACACGGCCTCGTGTCGCACAGCACACACCATGCGCGCCAAGCAACCTGCAGGGCTGGGGGTCCGTGGTGGTGGGCCGTGCACCAGCTGTGAGGAAGGGATGCTCAGAGCTCTGGGTTCCCACGGAGGCCCATAAATGCAGCAGGACAGCCGTGTGGATCCTCTGACTGGTGTCTGAGCTTTGCTGTGGGGCAGGCACTGGTGGGTGCTCCGTTCCCTTGGAGGATGCTCAAAGAGTGCAGGTCTGCTTTGGCTTGCTTTCAGGGAGGCAGAGGGTTGGTTGTTGGTGACCTTGCTCCCAGTTTCCAGCTGGAGCCCCATGTGCACGGTGGGTGAGTGCTGATGATGGTTGATTAAAAAAGATTTACAGGTGGAATTTAGTATTAGCAAGAGCGTTTTGAGCCCGCTGACACAAAAGAAGACAAAGTCTGAATAACTCAGTAATCTGCTTGTTCCAACTTATTGACAAAGGCAAGGGACTTTGAGAGGCAGAAATAGCAGCTTAAAATAAACCTATATCAGAAAAGAAGGCATTTCCAAGGGCAAGCCACTTTGCTGTGTGGTCAGAATGTGACACGTTTCCTCATGTTGTTCGTGGTGACCATGATAGCTTTTGCAGAGTGTTGGCCACCAATAACCAGGACTCCAGAACTGCTTTTCCAAACAGTGATTTTTGCACTCAGGGTCTGTTGGCCATTCCTCTGCTGCTGTTTTCCCAGAGCTGACACCATTATGCCCAAGAAATCTCATCTTGTGCCTGGAGCCCATGGACAATAAAAAAACACCACGAGGATTTGTGTCTTCTGGCTCAGCACGCGGCGCTGTGCAGGCCGTGTTCTCTGCATGCAGGTCATCTCCTGCGGCTGAGGTGGGACCTGAAGAGGGAAGGGCGAGATAAAGGAGTTCCTGCTATTTCCTTTTAGAGATTGCTCCATGTTAAATGTGAATCCCCTGGGCTGTGCTGCTGCCATGGGCTGTGGGCAGCCTGCTGGTGGGGCAGGGCTCCCTGCCCTGAGCAGATCATTGCTGCTGGGAGGTGATTCTGGCAGGGTGTTGAATCATGGCTGACCCAGGCAGGGCTCCTGCTTCTGGTTCATCCCGGCAGAAACAAGAAAAGTGGCTTTGAATAGTTCTCTAAAAGAGCTCTGGGTCGTTTTCCAGTTCTGCTTCCACATTTTTGTGAAGGAAGCTGTTACAAAAAACCACCTCATTTTTACCTTTTCCTGCTGAAATTTTGCATAGGCTTTCCCCTCAAACAATTGTAGGCATCTTACCTTCTAACTCACCCTGGCCGCTAGGGCTGCCTTTGTTGCCTTTTGTCCCCAGAGCTGCCGTTCAGCTGCCTGCTGCACGCACACACATTAGCGCTTCTGCTTTCTTTTGCAGGAGGCCTCCCTGCTTCCTGCTCACTGCACTACAGCTGACTCACACTTCTCAAATCAGTGCTCAGAAATGACAGCCGTCCCACATTTTAGAACTGCGGGAGGGTAAAGCGGGCTGTGGGATCCCTTGATTCAGCTCAGCAGCAGGGATCCTTTCACATGGGCTGCCTCGGAGCCCGCTTTTATCTCTGCTGTGCTGGGAACAAAGAGAGCGGCTGCCTTTGTGTGCTTCGCTTGGGAGCTTTCATTTATCATACATAAATAGCACATAACTTCGTCGTTGGTTAGAACTGCAAAATGCAATTAGTTGAAAACGAGGTGTATTTCAGAGGGAGGGAGAGGTGTGCTGCGTGTGCCAGGATCTGGAGCATCATCTTTGCAGTTACAAATGGGAAAAGCAACATCTGTGTGCTGAGAACCAGCCGTGCTCGGGCTCACTGTTGTGGTCTGAGCCCCAGAGCTCAGTTCTGTGCATGGTGAGGACTGTGCCCACATGGATCCGGGCAGAGCACTGGGCTGCTGTTAGGTTTATCCTGATTATTAGAGAATAGATGCAGAGATAAATACTGTGAGTAAGAACACAGGCATCCTGAGTGCTTGTAAAACCCTGTAGACAATTGGATTAATGTTTTAAAAGGGCTCATAAATTATGCTTGTAGCAGAGAGCGTGTGGGAGAGGAAGGCTCCACGTCTGCCTCCTTAAAGAGCCGTCTCCTTACAGCCCCCATGTTCATCCGGTTTTGCTAACAGCAAAATCCAAACCCTGTTTTGTGTCAGGCCAGGATAAAAGCCGCAGCAGAACTCGTTGCAGAGCTCTGTGCAGATCTGAGCTCGGTGAGCGAGCGTCTGAAAGCTGCCTCTTCCCAAATGAGCATACGTCACAAGCAAACCTCCTAAAAGGCAAATGAAGCTGTAAGCCTGAGATGTTTAAAAAAGCAAATTCCCAGCGCAGGCTGCCTCTATGTGAGACGTGTGTGTTGTGACAGCTCAGGAGATTAGTCGTGCTGGCATTCTGCTCGGCTGAGTTTACATGGACGTTGAGGAGCAGGTTTCCCTGTGCTGGGAGGAGGCTGCGTGCCAGGCAGGGAACCGCCGAGGGCAGGCACTGAGCTGTTCCTTCGGATGCTCCCAGCTAAGGGTGAGTATTTTCCAAATACAAGGAAAAAAGCAGCCATGTTAGCAGCGTTCTGGGAACGTATCTGCATGCAGCACCCATGCTTTAGTTTTGTGTGAAAGTGTTCTGTTGTTCCGGTTGAGACTTCCTACAGCTCACTGTCACATGCTTGTTTTGATTCTGCTGCGGCTGTAACTTCATGACACAGCAGCTGTAATTAACTCTTCCATCAATCTCCCATTCACGCAGCAGAAAACCTTTGGCTTAAGCTCTTGAATGATTATATCCATGTTTCTTCAGTTGGAAAAGGGACGAGCCTCTACTGAAAGAAAGGGGAATTGTTCCCGCTGCCGTTTTTTTCCTCCCTGAAAACTGAATAGAGAAAGCACAGTTTTTTTCCTGGAACGCCTCGAAGCCTCCATTTGCCCTGGGACACAAATCCCTGAAGCTCCATGCACGCAGTAGAAGTTAGCAGTGCGTTCCCCCTTTCCCAGAGCCCCCTTAGGTAAAAACCAGAGCCGTGCTGTGTGATTCATCCCATTCAGTGCCGTGGTTGGGGCACGGCTGTGCTCTGCCGCTCCGATGTCTCACCACGTTACCCACGGAGGAGTGCTGCCATTCCAACAGCTTGCTCTTCTTAAATGCTAAAAATATCCCATTCCCATTTTAAAGCACCACTCAGATAGAAATCCAGCTCTGCCACTTACTTCAAAGATACGATCTCTCGGCAAAGGCGGATATTTGAAATGTTTGGCTGGTGGTACCGAGCAAAGACGTGCAAAGAGGCAGAGTTTTGCTGCAGCCCTGATGCCTATTTTCACTTCCCTGGGGTATGGCACAGCACCTGGGGCTGCTCGCCGTTTGGGAATTATTTTCAGACTCTCCCCCTTCACCTTCTGGTGACGTTTGTGTTTTCAAAGCATTCCTGTTGCCCATTTTGCTCCGTGCTGATGGAGAAGCAAAGTGCGCGGCCACAGAAGTGCAGAGCGTGGTGGGAGAGGTCTCTGCATCAGATGGTTAAAATGGTCAGGAACACAAAACCATTTCCCTGTGATAAGAGGAAGAGAAAATGCATTGTAACAGGCTGCCCAAGGAGGCTGTGGATGCCCCATCCTGCAGGCATTCAAGGCCAGGCTGGATGTGGCTCTGGGCACCTGGGCTGCTGGTTGGTGACCTGCACACGGCAGGGGGTTGGAACCAGATGATCACTGTGGTCCTTTTTAACCTAGGCCATTTTATGATATGATACGGAGTCAGATGGTTTAACGTGATGAGGGAATGCAGGAAACCTGCGAAATAATGTCAGATACAAAAAAAAGATGAGCTTGTTTCTCATTTCTAACAGGATACAGAGACAAATGTGAAAGGCAATGAACTTCAAAGCACGGCTGTTATTTCTGTACGTGGCAGATCCTCCTCCCAGTGCTCACTGAAATTGAAATTCCAGCGGAATTTTTTAGAAAGTCGCTTGTGTAATGGAGCCTCTCCAGGGTTATGTCAGACACAATTATTTTTAGCTGTGTTAGAAGCCCTTGTGCCTCCGGGAAGAAACCAGCCACTGAAGAAGCTGACGTGTCCCCACTGGGCAGGCTGCAGTCACGTTATTTTCTACATTTCGTATTCTCTGCAAAGGTGATGGCTGTGGTTCCTTTGCAGGGATATCCTATGGTTCTGGGATCCGTCCCTGGGAGATGTGGGGCCTTGGGAGACATTAAGGGGCTGCCCATCAGCTTGGCAGTGGGTGTCTTGTTGTGCTGTGGGGGATTCTGCGATGTGCCCTGTGTGTTTTGCCATCCTTCGCACGCTGTGCCCAGGCTGATAAGCTCTGTCATTCTGTTTCCCCTGTTGTCCTGGAGCACAACAGGATCCTTCTGATGTTTTACCTGTATTCCATTTCCTAGGCCTTCACCTCTCAGGGTTCTGTGGGGTGGTTGTGGAGCATCTCTGAGCTCCCATGTGTACTGGGAGCAGCTCTTCTGCCTCAGATGAGGAAGATAAGAAGGCTTCAGGAGAGCCCTGTCCCTGTGGTTTGATATCAGCACGGTCCCAACCAGCTGTGTGCTGCCACAGACTGCCAGCATGCTCCAAGAGCAAGGACAGTTCTGAGAGCTAACCAGAAACCCACCACAGCTCAGGCAAGGTTTGCTTTCTAATTCCATCCCCACTGTCCTTCTGACTGTTCCCCTTGTGCCTTTTGCAGCAGTGACTCCAGCAGCAGTTCGAGTGACGAGTCGCCGGCACGCTCAGTGCAGTCCACAGCGGTCCCCGCGCCTGCATCCCAGCTGCTTCCATCTCTGGAGAAAGATGAACCCAGGAAAAGTTTTGGGATCAAGGTCCAAAATCTTCCAGTGCGCTCAACAGGTACGGTCACGTGCAGGAGTGTTTCTTCAGTGTTCCAGAAAAAGGGAAAAAAAAGAAGTCAGGGTGGATTATTGACTGGTTAAATAATTTTTATCCTATATCCTTGGTGTTAAATATCTTTTTGAACTCTTTCACTGTTGAATGGGAAGATGTCTCGTTTGATGAACCAGCTTGTATGAAACCTGGTTTGTATGCTGTCATCACAGCACAAGACAGTTTGCAGGTTACGTATGGAAAGCATTAAGTTGTGGTGCTACACTGAAGAGATTTCATTGTTATTCTGACAGAGGTGGAAATGTGAGGGGTTCATGTACGTTAGGACTTTCCCCTGTATAAATTCTAAGTACGAGGGTGGACAGTGATAGAACAAGGGGGAATGGTTTTAAACTGAGACAGGGGAGGTTTAGGTTGGATATGAGGAGGAAGTTTTCCACCCAGGGGGTGGTGAGGCACTGGAACAGGTTGCCCAAGGAGGCTGTGATGCCCCATCCTGCAGGCATTGAAGGCCAGGCTGGATGTGGCTCTGGGCACCTGGGCTGCTGGTTGGTGACCTGCACACAGCAGGGGGTTGGAACCAGATGAGTGTTGTGGGCTTTTTCAACCCAGGCCATTCTGTGATTCTTTGGCCAAAGGAGCAGTCCCACTGTGGCTTTTATAATTTGGGCCAGGAATTTAATGTTTTGCATCCATGAAAGAAAGCTGTGGTTATGATAAAAGCTGAGCAGTGCTTTTCCCTCAGATTCTTTCAGCATCGCCAAACTAAAACTGTTGAGACAGAAATTTCCGCAGTTTTATTCCATTTGCTGTCTGCCTCAGCACAGTTTCATTCTGATGCAGTTAAAGAACACTTCAGATGTTGCTTAACAGTTTCTGAAGGCGTTTTGTAGGCAGAGAAGTACTGCCATGCTTCGGACATCCAAACTGACGTTGGGTACAGGGCTGTGGTTTTGTCAGAGGTGTGCATTTTTTTCACCTCAGGAAGAAAAATGCATTCTAGGTTTGGCTGCTGGTCTTAAAAATGCCCTGCAGCTTATTGCTGTGTGCAGGGAAGATGGAAGGAAGTTCTTCAAATGGAATTGTAACAAAGACTGGACAGGAATGGGTAGAAAGATTAGCCTGCAAGGATAAAGTTCAGGACAGCTTTGATCAGGCTTCTAGTGCCATAGATGTTATGAAGTGGCAGCATATGAGGTTTGTCCCCCAAAGCCCTGCCTCATTTAGAGCAGAAAATGGCTGTTGCCCAGGGGAGGAGCGCAGAGTGCTGAGAGAGCATCCTCTGTGGCCCGGAGCCTTGCTGTAGGAGCAGAGATGTGTGTGCTGAATGGGACAGCAGCATGGTGCCTTCCACGAGGCAGCTGTGTGCTGCCCCTGCAGACGGGGTTCTCTCACGGCTTCTGTCTCAGCTCTGGTGCAACGGTGGGAAAATTGCTTAATTAGTGACCATCTGTGAGAAACCCAGCATGTCCCATCACCACAGCTACTGGAGCTGGTGCTTAGAAACAGCGATTTGGATTTCCAGGGTTAGGTTTGAAGCATCTCCAGTGTTCCGCTTAGAACTGGTGGGCAGCTTTGGCTGTTAATTCTCACCGTGCCTCAGCTTCTTGTTTGTATAATACAAGAACTTAAGGTTTTCTATTGCAGCACCGAGTGCTGAGTCATATTGCAGAAAGAGTATTGGATTTCTTAACATTCTCCCAAGTCGTTACAAAATGTGTGTTGGTGCTACTGACGCATGTTTGTTGGTTTAGATACAAGCCTTAAAGATGGACTTTTCCACGAATTCAAGAAGTATGGGAAGGTGACGTCGGTGCAGATTCATGGGGCCTCTGAGGAACGGTATGGACTGGTGTTCTTCCGACAGCAGGAGGACCAGGAAAAAGCACTGAATGCCTCCAAAGGAAAGCTTTTCTTTGGCATGCAGATTGAAGTGACAGCTTGGATAGGACCAGGTGAGGCCTGTGCCGGACGTGTTGCTGCCCTGGGCACAGTCACTGCTGAGGCACTGTAGAAATGAGAAATCTTAAAACCGCCTTCGTGAAGAAATGTAGTTTTAAGAAACTGGGAAATAGGCCAGAGTGAATTCCAGAGGTAGGAGAGTGGATACTGTAGGTCAGACAGGGAGAGAATTCCAGTCTTAAACCTCAGAGAAGGAAAGCTGCCATCCTCTCAGACAGTGGGATCTGCTGCTGCTGCTGGGAGGAGCAGTCAGATCTTCCATATCTCAGTGGAGCAGGAGCCAGCAGTGTGCTGTAAGCGTAGAACAGAGTCCCCACAGCCACCTTTTTTCAGCTTTTAATTAAAACAGCTAATAACGGCTTAGGCAGCGTAGTGTGAATGACTAATCAGTGAAAGCTGTGGCATTGAGCACGTCGATTTCACACTGTACTTCAATTGTTTGTTTAAAAATAAACTTGTGAAAATCAACTTTTTCCATATGTTGTTCCCCAAGTGCGATGAAGCCTCATTTAAATTCTTGACAGACATTAATATTTGTAAAAGAGTTAAGTTTCTAGGGAAGCTAGGAATACAGAATGGAGCAGTTCTCCATCTGAGGATGCTCCCATGCCATAGTGCTCACCCAGTGGTGTGATGTTTTGAATCGCACCTAAAGAGGGCAGTTCACAAGCTGTATTTTTGTTAAAGACATTGGTTAGCCTCATTCAGATCATATCTGCTTGTCAGGAAGTAGACTTTGAACAAACAAATCAGTGTGAACCAAACCCACATGAAAAACACTCTGATGTGTTAAAAATTTCTCACTCTTCTGCTTCTAGAAACAGAAAGTGAGAATGAATTTCGTCCTTTGGATGAAAGGATAGATGAGTTTCACCCCAAAGCAACAAGAACTCTCTTCATTGGCAACCTGGAGAAGACAACCACCTATCATGACCTTCGCAACATCTTTCAGCGCTTTGGTGGCATAGTGGTATGTGAATTCCTTTTCTGCTCTGGAGGGTATCATTGCCCATTCTTTCTGTACAGACCTATAAAATGCTGCGAGTGATGGAACATCATGCTGCTGATAACAGATAATTCAGTCTTTCTATGATAATCTGAGTCATTCATCTTGCTGAAATATACCTGAAAGCTTTTCTTTGCATTTTGAGTGAAATCTTAGCACATGTGTGTTGAGGAGATAATTCAGCAGTACAAACAGTCTTGGGAGCGTTTGTAAGAAATGTACCTTCTGCCAGCCCAGAATATTTGCAGAAGAGCATAGTTGAATAGTTGGGATATAAATACTCCTAGTGCTGCTTTCGTATTTAATCAGTACCACTCTGTGAAGTCTGCATTTCCTATTCATGTCTGAAACAAAGTGTTGAGCTGCTGCATGTGGCAGTAGCCATCAGCTATGGCAGTCTGTTCCCTGACAATAGGGCAGAGGAGGCACTGAACAGATGGGGTAGTGATGACACATGTGGGATTTGGGTTTTTGGCAGAGCAGGCTTATCTGCATGAGGTAAAGCAGGAATCGTTCCCCTCTCCTCTCCTCATGCCACCAAGTCATATCAGTACTGCATTTATGAGAGATTTGCCAGAAAATTACAGTGAATATAATTAGTTGAATCTGAGCTTCTGCACTCACAGTTTATTCTGCATGCTCACTGCACAATTCTTTGGAGGCTGTGGCTGCATTATCTGTTTGGCTCTGGAATACTGCTGTAGCTGTTGAGGTATCAGTGAAAGGAAGGGACAGCGTGCTTCTGTGTGTTGTGGACAAACACAAAATGTACATTTTATTATGGCTGGCAGCTCTTGTGCATCCTACCTCTTGAAATCGGTGCTGATTTATGAATTCACACAGTGCCTGTGGCTTCAAACCTTTTCTAGTGTTCTACCAGCTGAGCTGTCCCGATAAAGATGCTTATCAGTAATACTGCACTGTCTTGTAAATTGGATTTTCTATGAAACAGTGCTGTATTGTCAACATTATTAATTGGTCAGAATTCAGCAGCAGTGCTGCCTTGCTGAATTTCCATGAAAACTTACAAGCTCAGGTGCAAAAGGGACCAGCTTTATAACCTTTCCAGTGGATAATGAGCAAAATGATGGTGTTTGTTTGCTTGCCAGAAGAAATTGTTTGCCCAGAGTGAGTGGTCAGGTATAATTTGCCACAGTTGCAGTAGTTATATGCAATAGTTATATATAGCTGCTTCAGACGCTTGGGAATGTAGTCCTCGATTAGCATTCCACTTAAATCATTAGGTCAAGGCTATAGAATTCCAATAGTTGTGTAAATCTCTCTGTTCACTTCTGTTTTCCCAGCTGAAGATTTCTTAGGTGAGACCATTTCAGACCGCTGCCTTTGCTCTAAATTTATGAACCACGGAATCAGTCTATCCTGACTGCTGGAACGTTTGTGCTTGAAGTCGTGCTGTAGCATTGGCATGCAGCACACAAAGGAAGCTTCTGCGATTTAAACAAATAAACCCCAGCGCTCTACCTTCTATTTTCAGCTTGGAATGAATCATAACATCATGAGTTTGTTCAGAGGCTTTTGGTACATTTGCTAGTATGAGCGCTGAGCTTGAATGTTAACCAAATGTCAGCTGCAAGCTTGCTGCTTTTATTTTTAAATCAATTAAAATGAGCCTTAATTAGACTTTCATTGCTTTCTTGTGTCTGCATCTGCTTTTGAATGGGCTCGTGATGGCTTAAGGTTAAATATCAGCAGTGATAGAAATCTGGGGCCTTTTTGGTCTGTCACATCAATGCCAGACTGGCTCAGGAGATGTGTCCGGCACCCCTCTCTGCCTCCAGGAACACGATGGATCAGGTTTATTTGGAGGAGGAACCCTGTGTGGCTTTTGGCTCAGAAGTGGGGATCGGAGCAGGCTGTTTTCTCTCAAGCCTTTGCAAGCAGAAATTTAGACAATTCTTGGTATTGTCTCTTCTTGACATAATATTAGCAAAGCAAAGCTGCTGTTCGTTGATCAGGTCAGGCTGGCTTCTGTGGGGTTGAATTTCGAATCTGCATTATAAAGAGCTCTCCCTGTGTCAGTAAGGATTTGGTTTTATCAGTGAATGAGATACTGCAGAACAGCAAAGTTTTCAACTATCTACTAATGTTTAAATCCTCTCTTTGAAAGAAGCATTAATTAAACAATGATTGTGAGTATCAGAAGTCCATTTAGATCCAGTTACATTGTTGAATGTCCTTTTCAGCCTGTAGCTGACTGTTATTTCCTTTCGCTCCCCAGGATATTGACATTAAGAAAGTGAACGGTGTTCCTCAGTATGCATTCCTGCAATACTGTGATATTGCAAGTGTCTGTAAAGCAATTAAGAAGATGGATGGGGAGTATCTTGGAAACAACCGGCTCAAGGTAAGGAAATCTTACCATGGATGGTATCCTTTTGGTTACTTTGGTTTGCAGCATCTTAGGATATTTTGGATCAGCTTAGGCCATGCAAGTGAGAATTTTTTTTAATGCATAGACCAGATTAGAGCGCAGTATTTTCACCACCAGCATTGGGGGTAACCATCATTTTTGCTGGCTGCCTGAACAAGGAGGCCCAGCATGGAGCAGACCTGGAGACTGCCATTCTTTGGTTTGCCCCTTGAAGGCAGAGCTGGGGAGCTGCCCTGGTACTGTCGAGAAACGGTGGCTGAGAGTCCCCAGAGCCATCAATCTGTCACCTTCCAGAAGCATTCAGATTGCACAAGAAACAAATGTTGTCAAACACTGTATTTGTTTAAGCATGCAGAATTATTTTCATTAATTGCTGTTTGATTTTTTGTCTTGCTTGCACCTGTGCAAGATGCTAATTTTAGAAAACCCATACAAACGCCTAGCTTTTTTCAAATGACTCTTAATTAAGCCTGCTCTGTTCAGTGAGTTTAATGCTTGTGAATTGTACTGATGGACGTTTTGCCCTTTTGTGTTCAGCTGGGTTTTGGAAAGAGCATGCCTACAAACTGCGTGTGGTTAGATGGTCTTTCTACAAACGTTACGGATCAGTATTTAACTCGACATTTCTGCCGATACGGGCCTGTGGTGAAGGTAGGTGGGAGGCTTTGGTGTATGGTTTGAAGTTGTTACTGTCTTCCTTTCTTCACATCCTGTCCTTTCAACCCCGGCTGTCCAGGGCTTTATAGCTCCGATAGAGAAATTCTCTCTGGGGTGCAATTTGGCTGACAGGGCTCTTCTAGCTTTGCATCTCGTCCATCTGATCCATAGAGCAGTTGTTGCTGGTGTTTGGAGTGAGCCGAGATAACGAGTATTGGAACCCATGTGTAGCACTTGTGCAGTACAGCCTCACCCCAACGAAATTTCTTTAGGCTGCTCACACCGTAGGAATAGCAACCTAATCAAGTAGTTACACTGATGCATGCTAATTACATGAATAGACATGACTACGTTTTTTCATTAGACAAAAAAATGACTTCTGAAGTGCAGTTAGGACAGTCACAAAAGCATGTGAACGAAAAGAAGAAAGGCAGTGACTGTGGAACATGCCCCGCAGCAGTGGCACATCACCCAGCCCCTCCATGAGTGAGATCTGTGCACGTGCTTCACCTTAAGCATGTGAGTTGTCCCTGTCCTTCTGTTGGACATTGATGTGCTTAAAGTGAAGCTGTGCATGTACATCTTCTCAGGATATCGGGGTCTTGCCTCCTGAAGGAACTCTGTGGATTTGTGTTGCAGCTTTGACATTCTTTATTGTAGCTGTTGTTGCTTGAATAATAAGTCTGTGTTGCTGAAGGAAGCTGATATTTGGAAACTGGGTGGTTAGCAACTGAGCGGTACTGCAGACTGTCATAACAAAAACTGTTTCCATTTTGTGATTAAATGTTCCCTTTACCTTTTTTCCCCCCTAAGACATATTGGAAATTTTTTGAAAAACTCAAAAGTAAACCAAGTGAAACTGCAAAACTCAGTCACCAAAGAAAAAAAAAAAAAAGTAAAATACAGAAAAACAAAATAAAGGCATAATATACCTCAAGCCACAAGATCCACAATTCAAAGCAGTCCCGTGTGCTTTTATTGTCTCTTCATTACAATATGCCTCATCAGAAAAGAATGGAAATTTACTTTGCTAAAAATCATTTTCTTACTGGTATCCTCATGACTTAGGATTTTGTTGGGACTGACGTTAAGTCCTGTGGATGAGGCTCTTATTTGGTTTTTGTTTTGTTTTTTTGTTTTTTACAGGTGGTGTTTGACCGCTTAAAAGGCATGGCCCTGGTTCTCTACAATGAGATTGAATATGCACAAGCAGCTGTAAAAGAGACCAAGGGGAGGAAAATCGGTGGGAATAAAATTAAGGTGTGCAGAATGACCTCCAAAACAAAAGCAGAAACAAATTGTCTTTAGGCCTTATCCCTTGAACACTGGCACTTGCAGGCTGCCAGTCAGAAGGACTCTCAGTGGGACAAGCATGTCCCGTTTACCTAAGGCTTAAACTATTTTTCACACTCGGCTTATCAAGCTGTTAGGGTATCTCAAACTGTTACCTGCAGAGCCTTTTCCAGTGTCCTGCCGTTTGTTTTGCTGAACTTGTCTCTCTAAGCTCCTGAGTGTTGGTGTCCGTGTTACTGCCTTATTTACCCGAATCCAAGGCGAGATTTGCTTTCATGTTAGAAAAGTCCAAGCTGGAGGCTGCAGCTGCACGGGGTGGCAGAGCGCTGCCGTGTGGCTGCTGCATGTCAGTGCCCTGGCCCACAGTGTCACAGCCTGCTCCTTGAGGAAGCCTGGCCAAACCTGCCATCTGCTCCTCTTCGCAACTAAAAACTCCTCTTAAAAAAAGAATGGATGGAGAGTACTTTTTCCTGGAGCAGCACTTAGCACCTGCAGAGCCATCTTGGATTTGGGTGAATATGGTAAAACCTGTTCTCAGTGTCCCATCAGTGCCACTAAATGGGACATGAGGTGTTAGCCACCCTCTGAATCGCCTTCTTCCTCCTCCTTTCTTCTCTCCTAAAGAGTGGGTGATGATTTCAAGCATGGTCTCTCATCCGGTACGTTAACCTAGCAACTTCATACCCCTTGGGGTTAGGAGTTGGATATACTTCAGTTTCTAAATGTGGTGGTTGAATATAAATAGTCTTCATCCAGAATAAAATACATGTCCATTCAGAAGTTTCCTATCACGGGTCTGTGGGTCTTACTCCTTAGCGACCCTGGAGTAAGCAATGCCCTTAGTATCTGTATATCTGCTCCACTGGTGTGGTTATACAAAAATCTAGGCAGATTTAGGAAAAAAACAAACCCTCAAGATTGTTTAAAAAAATAATAATTTCATTAATGTGATATACGATTCATTAAATCCATTTTAATCATTAATTTTTGGCATCAGTTATGCCATTGGCTTCTTAATATTCGCACACTTAGCTGGAAGACACAATCTTGAAGCAGCTAGAGTAGGGAGCTGCAATTTTTGGTTCCTTGCCCATCCCCACTGTTGCCTTGGTGTATAAACTCAGGCAAATAATGTAGAGTCTGAAAAGAATAATACTAACCATGTGGAGATATAAGGCACTATTTCAAATGGAGCTGCAGGAGTGGAAGCATCAATACCATGAGAATAACGTGTTTTTCTTGCTGGCTTACTGAACAGAAGCTTCTCATGTGCTTCTGGTCTTGCACCTAAAACCCCAGCAAGGAAGTGGTCACACAGATCCACACAGCAGCGCTGAGCTGAGAGAGAAAGGTGTTTTATCCTGGGGATGTGTAAGGTCGGCCAGTCCCAAGAAACACTTGGCTTTTTTATTGTTAAATAGGATAATCCCCATTTTCAGTTCAGCTCCCATGGTCAGATTCCCCAGCAGACTTGAAGCAATGTTAAAATGGGTTGTTTCTCATACTGAATGTGATTAACCTTTTGTTTTTCAGGTGGATTTTGCGAATCGAGAAAGTCAGTTGGCGTTTTATCATTCCATGGAGAAAACAGGTCAAGATATCAGAGACTTCTATGAAATGCTGGCAGAAAGAAGGCAAGTGTCTAATGCAATGATTATTGTTTCTTACTTCTTCAGTATCATATTAAACTTTCTTCAGGCCAAGTTTTAAACACTGGGTTTTGTTCTTACCAACTTTATCCTTTTAAAGTTTTGTTAAAAACATTTTAGCATATTTTTATCATCTTCTACCTTCTCGACTTTAAAACATAAAACCTCCTCCCTCAGAAAAAAACCCACCCACACAAAAAATCCCCAGCAAATTGTGGTGGCTGAGCTTAAGCTCTGCATTAAGGTAGACAGGATATCACACATCTGAAGTGTAGACAGTTACTAAAACTCATATGTAAGGTGGAGGCTTCTGCTATCTGCATGGCGTATATTTAGTATTCAGGTTATGGTGACGGGTCATCAGGATGCAGTTATGAGTCATTCGTTGTTTCCTAAGAATACAGAGACTAGTTCATCTGTAATGCCTTAACCCTCAGGTGTAATTAGATCATAACTATTGTTTGCATATAGTCTGATCAGCTACTGCTGCTCATCTCTTGAACAAAGTAAAATTTAGTCTTCTACCTATGCCTTGTCGAGAGGTTAGTTCATTAATTCGATAAAACTATAAAAAAGAGCAAGGATGCTTTCATTTTTTCACAGAAAAATGTATTCTGTGTTGATGTCCATCTACAGCATTGGTTTCATTTTGTGTAGGTTGCAAAATCTTGTGCTGCCTCAGAAGAGCCTTTTTTATTTGTATGCCCTGGCTGAAAGCAGCCTTGCACAGAAGCACTCATTTTTGTTTTTTTCCTCCTGCAGTGACTGAATGGAACATCAGTGTTTTTATTACTAGTGACAGCAGTGAAGGCTGAAAAACAGAACGTTTTGGTTTTGTGTGGGTGCATTTTTGTTATCTTCAGATGCTGGCTACACTGTTAGGGTTCTACCTATGAATATTTCAGTGTGACTTGGGCTTTGATTGTACCTATCTGCTATATAAATCTAATGTTTATTTTTTTTAACAGCAAAATAGATTGGACTAACATGCATCCAAAATTGCCAGATGTATAAGTGGAGAGAGTTTAGAAATTGGCAATCAGGATTTGCATAATGGAAATAAGTACATTCATTCTCTGGTCCTTGCCAGATGTTGTGATGTGCCAGCAAGAAGTCAGTAGTCATTTTCTCTGAGCTACACCAAACTGAGGAAAGAGTAGTGCATTTTCAGATGTCTTTTAGTGCACAGAAGTCAGCTTGGGCTTGTCTTCAGTGTGAAATAATTCTGAGCTGCACATTTATTCCTGGAACAACTTGATAGTTGAGTACATGTAAGACTTGTTTTTCCATTTCTGTCATTACATTCACATTGTCATTACTGGATAGTTAGGAGTAATGAATCATGGAGTGATTGAACGAGATCTGCAGTGCGTCTTGTAATTCTGGTCTTCTGCATTTTCTGGTCTCCCAGGCTCCTTCTGGCACTTCAGTGTCTCTGGCAATGTTGCTGAGAATTGCACCAGACAGATTTCCTTAGGTTTTATTTGTACTCAGTCTGAATAGAACTCAAACCAAAACGTGTTTTTTAACTTCAGAGAAGTTGCATTGATACAACGTAGGGAGTAATCTCACCAGGTCAGTGCATCATTAATCTCAGATCTTTGCAAAACCAGACTGCTTCAGAAAATCTGGAAGCTTTCTTTACAACCATTATTATTACAACCACATGGTGTGGTGTTTCACCTGCAATAGACCCACATGAATGTGAGCATATCCAGTTCTGCAGTCTGTGAAATTATAAATGGGATTTCTTGAGTAGGAGGCTGGAGGCTGGGTTGTCTCTGGGATATTGTGTGGAGTTGAATTGTGTAATATCGCAACTGTTCAAAGCTGCCTAAGGTTTCTTGCTGTTAAAGCTCTGAAGGAGTGACGACTTTGGGGCAGAGTGCAGGTGGAGCAGTGTGTGCTGCAGGAGAAAGGCCATTTATCCTCGAGCATCCTAATGGTTCATAAATTATTTAGAAATGGATGAGACTGCTTTGGTGTGTGGAGTAGCCATTGTCCCTATTTCTTCCTCTTAGTAAATGGTTACTGAATACAAATGGTACATTTTGTGTATTTGTTGATTAAAACGGAAAATTAACAAACATGGCAACTTCCTTCTTCCTATGTGTTTACCTACAACTGCCTTTCACAGCATCCATTGTTGCTTGCAGAGTGAGGTGGTTGGGTTTTTGTCTTCCATGTAAAGCCCTGTGTTTTTTGTTATTATTATTTATTTATTATTATTTTGTACATTTTTTACAACGTGGAAGCTACTAAATTTCAGAATAAAACACAGACTGTGAGGCTAAGTTACTGTATGTGAAATGGAGTGTGCAAAACACTCTGTAGTGGTGGAGAACAGGAACATGAGCTCTGTACCATCTCTGTATCCTACCCCTCTGCCAAACAGTCGCATTCACTGTTAGGAATTGCTTCTTTTTGCAGTTGAGGGTTATCAAGATGCTAATTGCTTGACTTTGCTGAGTGCTTCCTAAGAATTTGCGTGCTCTTACAAGTGGGCTGATATTTTGGTGTTTAAATAGGCAGTGTCAGCATATCACAGTAAAAGAGCTAATTTTAGAATTAGAAGTTCATTTAAGAGGTTTAGGATTTTTAAAGATCCGATATTACCTTTTCACTGCTTAGAAATGGAGACAATCCAGCCTTGACTTTTGACTTAACTCATGTTTTCAAAGGTAGGTAGGGACTGTCTCTGCTCCATGAGGTGGAGTGGTCTCTACCATGGCTGTGTGTGTCCACAAGTGCTAGGTAGGTTTTAACTTAATGTTACAAGATACTTGAATTTGGCAAAACAATGCAGTAAGGCTAATGAAAAGATACTTGGCAGAGTTGTCACTAAATGACTGATTTACTAACTGCATACAGTATTTGAAGCTAACAAAGCATTTAATCATCTGTGTACTGATATATTGTTGTTAAATCTCTGTATGCAGCTGTGTACAGTTACCTTAGTACACATATAGATAAACTGCTGTAAAATGCTTCACCTGCATGACAAAGGTGGTAATGCAGCATTCTGGTTGAGAGAGAAAACTGATTGCCCCGTTTTTTCGTATTTTTAGCAGGGATGAAAGAAGAGGATCTTACGAATACGCCCCTGATCGTACTTACTATGAGACTGTTAGGACTCCTGGGACCTATCCTGAAGATCCTCGTCGAGAATACCCAGCTCGAGGCAGAGAATTTTATGCAGAATGGGATCCTTACCAAGGAGACTACTATGACCCACGATACTATGATGACCCGCGCGAGTACCGGGATTACAGAGGTGATCCATATGAGCAAGACATAAGGGAGTACAGCTACAGACAGCGAGAGAGAGAGAGGGAGAGGGAACGGTTTGAATCCGATCGCGACAGAGATCATGAGAGGAGACCAATTGAACGTAGCCAGAGTCCCACGCACTCCAGGCGTCCACAGAGTCCTGGAGCATCTCCCTCCCAGTCAGAAAGGCTGCAGAGTGATTCAGAGAGGAGGATCTACAGCAGGTCATCAGATCGCAGTGGAAGTTGCAGCTCTCTGTCTCCTCCACGATACGACAAGCTTGACAAAGCCCGTGTGGAACGTTATGCAAAAAACGAAAAAACAGAGAAAGAAAGAGCTTTTGACCAGGAGAGAGCTGACAAAGACAAACGCTTGGTGAGAAAGGAGAAGCCGGAAAAACTAGAAAAGGAGAAAACGGATAAACAGAAACGAAAAGCAAAAATCCATTCACCCAGCTCTCAGTCTTCTGAAACTGATCAAGAGAATGAGAGGGAGCCCAGCCCTGAAAAATTAAAGGGCAATAGTAAACAGAGTAAAGAAAGAGGTGACAAAGAAGGGACAGCTAAAAACCGTCTAGAGCTAATGCCTTGTGTAGTGTTGACCCGAGTAAAAGAAAAGGAAGGGAAAGTTATTGATCAGCCTACTTTGGAGAAACTGAGAGCAAAGCTTGAAAATGACACTATGAAGTCCCCACTTCTTGAGCAGAAAACACAAACATCTCAAGCTGAGCAAACAAAGTCTGATCAGTCTAAACTGGAACCTATCAGAACCAAGGTACAAAAAGAGAAAGCCCTTGCCAGTCACATAGAAGTGGTTGATAAGGAGGGAAAACTGAAACCCAAAAAGCACTTGAAGACAGAGCAGACTTCTGAGGGGACAAATGCAGTAGATTTAGACAAGCTGGAGGCTCGTAAAAGGCGTTTTGCTGATGCCAATCTGAAGCTTGACAGGCAAAAACTGGAAGCAAAAAGAGGCAGCCAAGACGAGGAAGACACACGTGTAGCTTTGAAAAAACAACTTGATGCAACAGCTTCATCTAGAGAACCTACAATGTTAAGGGAAGGAGAATTGGAGAGAAAGCCCCTGAGGAAGGAGATGCTTAAAAGGGAATCTAAAAAAATGAGACTGGAAAGACTTATTCCTGGTACTAGTCCCAAAGAAATTCAGGAGACTCTTAATGTTGGTGGGATTGGCATGCGTCCCACTCTAGATTTGCAGGCAAGGCTAATTGAGGCAGCTGATGAGCCAGTGGAAATTCAAGAGCTCCCTTCTAAGAAATTGAATCCAGTAAAATCCCAGCATAAACAAGCACCGTTACTAGATGATCATGGAACAGAGAGAGAAGATGCAAAGAAGAATTACTCTGGTCTTCCAGAAGACACACCTGACCACAAGCTTGGCCAAGAGAAACCACAGTCAGCTGAAACGGAGGAGAAAATTGGCATTGACATTGACCACACGCAAAGTTATAGGAAGCAAATGGAACAAAGTCGCAGGTTAAAACAGCAACTGGAAATGGAGATTGCAAAATCTGAGAAGTTTGGCAGTCCAAAGAAAGATGTCGATGAGTATGAAAGACGGAGCTTGGTCCACGAGGTGGGAAAACCTCCGCAAGATGTCACCGATGACTCTCCACCAAGTAAAAGGAAAAAGGCTGACCAGTTTGACTTCGAAATTAGCACTAAGAGAGAAAGAAACTACAGAAGTTCCCGTCAGGTGAGTGAAGACTCTGAAAGGACATCATGTTCGCCTAGTATCAGACAATTCCCTTTCCACGAAGATGATGACACACTAGATTCTCCAAGGCTCATACCATTAAAGGAAACCAAAGAGTCACCTAAAATAGAAGAAAAAGGTCTTTCCTATTCCAATATGACAGTGAGGGAGGACTCCCTGAAATTCAATCCTTACGATTCCAGCAGAAGGGAGCAGATGGCAGAAATGGCTAAAATAAAATTGTCTGTCCTGAGTTCTGAAGATGACTCAAGTAGATGGGAAACACAAGTGAAGCAGGAGCCTGGGAGAGTTGATATTAGCTTTCCAAGTAGCATTGTGAAAAGAGATGGCATACGCAAGCGGTCTGTACGAGACCTGGAACCTGGGGAGGTGCCTTCAGATTCGGATGATGACAATGAAAATAAACCCCATTCTCCAAAAGCCTCATCTTTGCTAGAGGGTTCCAGGTTATCTTTTTTATTGAGGGACAGAGAAGAGAAATTACGTGAAAGGGAGGAAAGACTGTCGAGTTCTTTAGAAAGAAACAAATTTTATTCTTTCGCATTGGACAAGACAATCACACCAGACACAAAGGCCTTGCTTGAAAGAGCCAAATCTCTGTCTTCCTCCAGAGAAGAAAACTGGTCCTTTCTAGACTGGGATTCAAGGTTTGCTAGTTTTAGAAATAATAAAGATAAAGAGAAGGTTGACTCAGCCCCTAGACCTATTCCGTCTTGGTATATGAAAAAGAAAAAAATCAGGACTGATTCAGAAGGTGGAAAACTGGATGATAAGAAAGAAGATCATAAAGAAGAAGAACAAGAGAGACAGGAACTATTTGCTTCTCGTTTTTTGCATAGTTCTATCTTTGAACAGGACTCTAAGCGACTGCAGCACTTAGAGAGAAAAGATGATGATCTTGACTTCATTTCTGGTAGGTTGTACGGGAGACAGTCTTCCTCTGATGGGACTAACAGCGCAGCTGACTTGGTGCAAGAACCAGTTGTTCTTTTCCACAGTAGATTTATTGAACTAACACGAATGCAGCAAAAAGAAAAAGAGAAAGATCAGAAACCAAAAGAAGTGGAAAAACAGGAAGATAAAGAGAGTCGGCCTAAGACACCAGAAACAGTTCCTGATAGTAAAGAACCAGAACATAAAACTTCCTCAGTAGCTGGTCCCTCCTCTGTTGCTGCCCTACCACAGGAACCAACACCAATTGCTTCTGATAAGGTCGTAGAAAAAATAATAGTGGAAACGACTTCTGTGAAAGAAGAAAAACCATCTGAGCCTGTTTCTACAGCAGAGGAACAAAAACCTTTTCCTGAACTTGCTGCTCCTGTCAAAGTGGAACCACCTGAGCAAACTGAACCCCCACCAGTCAGTGAAGCTAGTAAAGATGTTGCTACAGTGGTGGCACCAGAAGAAGATGCAGTAACAGCAGAACATCCTTCATACTTGGATACCAAACCTCCTACTCCTGGAGCTTCGTTTTCCCAAGTGGACATCGGTGTAGATCCAGAACCTGAGAGTGCTCAGTTGATTCCGCCTCCACCGAAACAAGTTCAGAAGTCTGATGAGGCTGCAGAACTGAAGGAAGAAAATCCTCTGCCACCTGCCAGCGCTGATGCTGGAGCAAGTCAAAAGGCTGAGGCAGCTGCTGAGGTCTTGCCTCCTGTTTCTGACAACGATATGGAAGTTGAACCTCCAGTTGTTGTAAAAGATAAAAAGTCTTACAAGAGTAAACGTTCCAAGACCCCTGTACAGTCGGCAGCAGCTAGCGTCACAGAAAAGCCCGTCACAAGGAAGAGTGAAAGAATTGATCGTGAAAAACTCAAAAGGTCGAGCTCTCCTCGAGGAGAAGTGCAGAAACTTTCTGAATTGAAAGTGGAAGCAGAGAAAGTTTCAAGGAATGCTGCTAAGTCCCCTAGTTCTGCTGCAGAGCCAGAAAGCGTGGAGCCAAGCTTGCCCATAAGCCGAACGAGGCGCAGAAATGTCCGTTCAGTCTATGCTACCACAGGAGACAACGAGGGTCCATCTCCAGTGAAGGACTTTGTGGAGGTCACCAGATCCACCAGGAAGAGAGGGGAAAAGGAACCGCAGGAAATGGTGACAGCTGTTCCTACAACACCAAGAAGAGGAAGACCTCCCAAAACCCGCCGTAAGCCAGAGGAGGACATCTCTCCTATAAAGACAGAACCGGTACAACAAGAAGTGGAGGAGACTGAAGCTAAGGAGGCTGTGGAAGCTCCTAAGCCTGTGGAGGGATGGAGGTCTCCTCGATCCCAGAAGCTGACACACAGTCACTCATCTGCTGCTACAGGCCAGCAGGGGAAGAAAGGGAAGAATGAACCAAAAGCTGATACCTCTGCTGAATCTGAGGATGCTACTGAAAGAAGTGGTCAGGAATCAACTGTTAGTGACAACAGCAATAAGACAAAAGCAAATGAGAAAGAGTTGGCAGCAAGTGAACAGAAACGTGATAGGAAAGAAGTGGATTCAGAGAAAAATCAGCTAGAAATCTCCACTGGTGAGATGACAGAGAAGAAGCCAGCACCAGAAAAGGTTACGAAATCCAAAAGGGGAAGGTACAAAAATACCAAAACTGTTGTAGATAAAGCATCAGTGTGTCTCAAAAATGTAGAAATACGCCTCAATGTTGATGAAGTCAAGGGCGCCTTGCGGCCAGCTGAGGAGGAAGCAGAGCCTATGGCGGTGTCACCAGCAAAAATCAAAAGCCCACAGAAAGAGGACATCTTGCCACCCCACTTTGCTAAGAATGAGGTTGAAGATTCGTTCCAGGAGACAGAAAAAGAGGTGATGCGGGAGCCGAAGCAATCCCCTGAGGCTGCCCAATTAGCAAAACAGATTGAGCTCGAGCAGGCTGTGGAGCATATTGCAAAACTCACCGAAACGCCTCCGTCGATCACCGCCTACAAGGAGCCGACAGCAGATGTGCATGAGGTTCGTCAGGAGGAGGAAGGAGACAAACCGGCCCATCAGGCCAGTGAAACAGAGCTGGCAGCAGCTATCGGATCCATCATCAATGATATTTCTGGGGAGACGGAAAGCTTTCCTGCACCCCCAACCTATCCCACTGAATCAGAAGCAGAAATCCCATCTGAGCCACTGGTGTTACCGTCACCTCGGGAGGAAATGGAACCTGAAACTGATCAGGCAGTGAACAACATCCTTGAGGCAGAAGCTGCTGTCGAGGCCCCGGTGCAGCCGGTTGCCAGCTCTGCCCCACTGGCTGTGGAGACAGAGAGCAAGGACACGGAGGTCAGCTTCAGCGAGTCGTCCAACTCCGCACAGGAGATGGAGACCCTGCAGGAGGCTGAAGTTGCACGGAAGGAAAAGGGCCGTCAGAAGGCCACACGACAGAGACGCAAAAGGAGCACGGGCAGGAAGGGCGACGTTGCTGAAGTCAATGCCTATGAGCCAGAAAGGGTACAGAGCAGGTCTCCTCCTGCCAACGAGATAAAGGCAAAACCTGAAGACGCCCTGAAGGAGGAAAAGCAACCTAAAGCTGCCACTCAGGTGTCTGTGGAGCCGAGCGCTGCTGAAGGCAGCAAGGCTACATCTGCAGACATCATTGTGGATGTGCCTGAAGCCACTGCTGAGAGCAGTGCCTCTCCCAAAGCCCCTGCACCCGCTCCTCTGGACCTGCCAGCCCCGCTGGCTTCTGCCGACGAGGGGAGTCAGAGCAGCTTCAAGATACGGTCACCCATTGAGAACACACCCATCACACCACCCAGTGTCCCCAGTGCTGCCGTTCCCACCATTCCTTCGGCAGCCGTGGCCAAGCTGCCCGCCGCGGTGCCCGCCACAATCGTACCCCTTCACTCCAGTGCTGCCAAGGTTCCTGAGTGGATTGTAAGGCATGAGGAGCCCCGTGCCCGCTCCACGCCACCGCCTGCTCTCCCCCCTGACACCAAGGCCTCAGACATCGATACCAATTCGAGCACTTTGAGGAAGATACTCATGGAACCCAAGTATGTCTCGGCAACGAGCATAACCTCCACGCATGTAACGACAACACACATGGAGCCGGTGAGCGCGCCCCGCTTGGAGGAGGCCCCTCTCCACCCTGTTGTAGAGGCCATCAAACCAGTTTCGGAGGAGAAGCCGGCCGTGCCCATCACTAATGCCTTGGACCCACCAGTGGCTGAAGCGCCTGTTTTCAGCGAGAAGGAAAAGATAAGTACTGTGATTGCCCCCAAAGCCACTTCTGTCATAAGCAGAATGCCCCACAGCGTAGACCTGGAGGAGGCTCCGAGGATCACTTTGGTGAAGCAAGCCCCCCAAACCCAGACGTGTCTTGTTAATGCCCCATCGCCTAAATTTAAGCAGAGGTCAAGCACCAACGACAACAGTAGGTTTCATCCAGGATCAATGTCCATCATTGAGGATCGGCCTGTAGAGACTGGCTCCAGTCCCGGGCTACGGGTGAACACGTCGGAAGGCGTTGTGCTGCTCAGTTACTCAGGACAGAAGACCGAAGGCCCACAGCGAATTAGTGCTAAGATCAGTCAGATCCCCCCAGCCAGTGCCGTTGACATTGAATTCCAGCAGTCCGTGTCTAAGTCTCAGATCAAACAGGAACCTATCACACCGTCGCAGCCGACACCAAAAGGCTCTCAGACCTCCACGGGCTACGGGACTGTTTCCACCCATTCTCCTTTGGTACTGGGAACGCAGCCATACAATATGTCTCCCGTGATCTCCTCTGTCAAACAGGAGCGCGTTGCATTGGAGAAATCCGACTCGGCTCACCTGCCTGCGCAGCCCGCAGCCTCTCAGCCTGGCAAAGTTCTCACACAGACTGTCAACACTCCTCCCGTGCTTGTTGTGAACAAAAAACTGCCCGATCCGGCAGCTCTGAAAGTGGAGACCAAGACTCTGCAGCCCTCCAACCTGAGTCCTGGGGTCAGTCCTCACCACCCTTCCCTTTCTGGGAAGATGCACTCGGAAGCAAACCACGTCAGCTCGGGGCCCAGCACCCCAACCGACCGGGCGATTTCCCACCTGGCAGTCACCAAACAGGAGCCGCATTCGCCGCGGACCAGCGGGCACTCGCCGTCACCGTTCCCACGCACGTGTCATCCCGGCAGCACGTCGTCTCCAGCTTTGTCGAGCAGCACCCCGGTCATGCTGGCACCAGGGATCCCCGTGCCTCAGTACATCTCCAGCATGCACCCCGAGCAGTCCGTCATCATGCCCCCGCACAGCGTCACACAGACTGTGTCCCTGGGCCACCTGTCCCAAGGGGAGGTGAGGATGAACACTCCTCCCCTCTCCGGAATTTCTTACAGCATCCGCCCCGAAGCGCTCCACTCCCCCAGAGCCGCTCTGCAACCTCAGATAGAAATGAAACCTCAGCGATCCAGCACGCCCCAACCAGCGCCGATACGAGATATCGTCATGCCCCCTCTGTCCTCTCAGCATCCCCCCGAGGAGGAGATGCACTACCACCACACCACAGTGTGCAGGGGGCCGGCCCCCGTGCAGCCCGACGTGCTGGTGATGCAGCCGGATTACCGCATGCACCCCACCAGCATCAGGCTGGAGCAGTACAACGTGCCACGGGACGTGCGGATGATCATGCATCCCCACATGGCTGCTGTGGGCGAGCACCACTCGGAAAGCAGGCAATCCCGGACACCTGAAGGGGCCGGAAAAACGCCGCCTGTTAGCAAGACCCCGCAGCCTGGCAAAGAGACACCAAAATCCTCCGAAGGCAAGATGGCCCACTCCCCGCACAGCGAGCCCCGGCTGCTCAGCGTCCCTTCCAGCAGCCAGCTCCCTGGCTTGCCGCTGACGCAGCCGGTGGTGGTGCCGCACGGCGTGCAGATCATGCACCCCACGGGCAGCTCCTTCCACGACTACCGCTCGGTGTATGGCGACATGAGGAATTACCACACTGCGGCACAGCTTGGCCATCCGCAGTTCCCCGGTGCGTCGCCCATCGGGCTGCCTTCCCGGAGCATGACCCCATCACAGGTGAGAAGTGAGGCTGGCTGTTCCTTCTGCCCGAAATCATGAGTGTTTTGAGCTGAGTGGCCTCGCTGCAGTTCTTTGTGACCGAGAGCTGAGCTCTGGGTTGTCCCAGCCCAATTTAAGTTGGTTTCCAAAATCATAGAGCTGTTTTTGTTTGGGCAGTGGAAGTTAAACATCGCTTATCATTAACAGACACTAGAGAAACTTGATGTGTGGTGCAAAGCTTCCGTTGGTTTCTAGAGGCAGAGGTGTTGGGGAGAATAGTCAACATCAAGATATTGAACGAGGCAGATGGGCTCCTGTGTTGGGGCTGAGGGCAGCCCTGTGAATCTGGGCAGCAAAGCAGGGCCTGGGGAGGCGGCTGCAGCAGCAGCATGGAGACATGTTCAAGTTATGCTGCCCCTGACTGATGGTGTCCCAGTGGCCTCATTGGTGCATTAGCAAGCTCAGATATGCCTGTGGTCTAAAGCTTTTCCTTTTTCTCCCATTGCCTGCTTCCCAGGGTCTCCCAGAGGGTGAACACTCGCACCCCAGCCAGCCTGGACGCAGCAAGACTCCCCAGATCTCCCAGGATCCCAAGGGCCCATCGGCATCGGGACCTGAACAGAGTCACCACCCCACTGTAAATAGGCATGCAGCACAGATAGACCCTCACGTCCACCTTCAGAGGGCACAAGCTGACACGGGCCAGACCTCCTACCCTTCGCCTGTTGCCATTTCCATGAAACAGGAGCTTCCGTCACCGCACCAAGCTCAGGCAGTTCCCAAGCAATCACTGTTCATCCCAACAACGTCGGGCCCTGGGGCGCCGCCAGGGCTGCCCCTCAACCGCCCCGAGCCCCAGGCTGCTCTGAAACAGGAGCCATCTCCTCACCCTGTGTCACAGAGACCTGTGGATATGGTTCAGCTTCTCACGGTAAGCACCATGCTGTCGTCTTCAGGCCAGAAGCCTTGGGCTGCTTGCTTCCTGCTGGGAGAAATATGATCAGGAGATGGGTTCTGCCTATCTCCTCCCATGTGTAGCATCAGAATCCAGCATCTCCCATGGAAGTATTAGAGGCAAACTCAGTCCAGATGGGATTTCCATCACAATTAAGACCCTTCTTTAGGAGAGAGAAGCATTTCTCGCAAGTTCGCTTTGTTCATCCATCTTATTAAGGTTTCTTTTCCCTCTCCCTACAGAAATACCCGATCGTGTGGCAGGGCCTCTTGGCTCTAAAAAACGACACGGCCGCCGTTCAGCTTCACTTTGTCTCTGGAAACAACGTGCTGGCACACCGCTCCCTGCCTGCCCCCGAGGGAGGGCCGCCACTGCGCATCGCCCAGCGCATGCGGCTCGAGGCCTCGCAGCTGGAGGGCGTCGCACGCAGGATGATGGTATGGGCTGCAGCCTTCGTTCTCTCTTTGCATTTCTGTAAGGTTCTGGGAGCTCCTTCGTTTGGCGCATCAGGAGGAGTGGGTATTTTCAGCTGGGAGAGCAGAGCGTTGAAGCCAACCAGGCCCGTTCCAAGCAAACATTTGACTGAATGTTGGTTGATTTTCTTTCCAGGTGGAAAGCGATTACTGCCTGCTCCTGGCCTTGCCTTGTGGACGAGACCAGGAAGATGTTGTGAATCAGACTGAGTCACTGAAGGCTGCGTTCATCAGCTACCTGCAGGCTAAACAAGCAGCAGGAATCATCAACGTTCCCAACCCTGGCTCTAATCAGGTATGGGCAGGGAGAGCGGGGTCACTTTGCAGATGAAAGCTGTGTGTAGATACTGGACCTGCAAACCTCACAGCCCAGGTCTTCACTCAGGGTTGCAGTTGAGGTCTTTCATTTAATCACTGAAACAACCCCCATTACTGCTGCTGCTCAGAAGAGAACCCCAAACTGTGGTTTTGTTCTTCACAGCCCCAGGCTGAAATGAGAGCAAAGCCATTTTTCATCTCTTTTTCACCGTAGCTGATAACATTTGTCCCTCTGCTTTTCAAGACGAGAAGAGGGGGGGATTCTCACTCAATACATTGCTGTCTCACTGCATTCCCTCTCTCCCCAACAGCCTGCCTACGTTCTGCAGATCTTCCCACCCTGTGAGTTCTCAGAAAGCCACCTGTCCCGCCTGGCCCCCGACCTCCTCGCCAGCATCTCCAACATCTCTCCTCACCTGATGATCGTCATTGCGTCGGTATGAGCTGTTTACTGGTTACTGACTCTTTTTTTTTTTTTTTTCCAAGCCCCTGCAGAAAAAAAAAAAAAAAAAAAAAAAACAAAAAAAAAAAAACCCTCAAAAAAAACCACAAAACAAAAAAATACAAAAAAAAAAAAACCAACACAAAAAAAAAACCCCACAAAAACACACAAAAAAAAATCACAAAAAAAATTAAAAATAAATAAAAAGAGAGAGAGAAAGTAAAGAAACAAGAAAATGCTGCCAGACTACCAGCCTCCTGCCCTAACAGGCCTCGATCAAACTGTTGCTGGGTAGTGGTTCTGCTACCTTGTATGTTTACATATTGCTTTAGCTTATGGACAACTGATGCACTCAACAGGCGGACTGGTATTGGGTTTCCGTGCCTCCTTTTGGGGAAAATAAAGGACGGCTATTTTTTTTAACAAAAAGAAAATAAATAAAAAAGAACCTGAACTGCCTTTGCACTAAATTAGTGACTCGGACCTTTGCACAGTTGGAGACATGCTGTGACGTTCTGGATGTCTTGACACACACGAACACGCGCCGTGGACTAAACGCAGGACCTGGGAACTTCTGCTGAATTCTGTGGGTCAAGGATCATTTCACACATTATCCTTTTTGTTGTTGTTGTTGTTGGTTTTTTCGTTGTTTTGTTTCGTTTTGGGTTTTTTTTTCTTTTTTTTCTTTTTTTTTCTGGATGTGAACCTTCCTCTCCTCCACCCACCCCTGCTGCAGCCGTCTTCTCTTCATCTGGGATGTACAGTTTACACTGAAAAAAAAAAAAAAAAGAAAAAAAAAGAAAAAAAGCAAAACAAAAGGGAGAGCTATTTTCCTTCCTGGTGGGATATGCAGAACTCAGTGGGTGTGTGTATATATAAATATATATATAATATATATAAATATATATAATACTGACTTTAAAAAAAAAAAAATCAAATCCCCACAACATACATTTTTTTTTAATCTGTGCCAAAAATGTGTTTTCAGAGAAAATCTTATTTTCATACTCAGACTTTGTATTGTCACTCATTTGTAAGTGCGCTTCATTTAAACATGCCCCCCTCCCTCGTCTCATGAGCTGTGGAAGTGTTATACACTTGTACAAAGACTTTTTACCCTTCTCCCTTCACCTCCCCTAACACTTATTAATTTATGGAACTGTTTTTCTCAGCGCAGTTTTGTTTTGTGTGTCCATTGGATTACAAACTTTATTAAAAAATACAAAACACCTCGCGCCGGCTGTGCTCCCTGCTGCGCCGGGGGCGGGCAGGGTGTTCCTCAGTGCAGCTCTTCTTGGTGTTCCTTTGAGCGTTGGTAAAGCACTCGGGTACAGGATGCTGCTGTCACCGTTGTCTTAGCAATGGGCATTTCTAGCTTGGATGAGAACAGATCCTTCGTGCCCCGAGTACTTCTGCACTGGATGCAGCGCGCTCGCTGTTGTCAGCCTGGGTTGGTTTGGAAGCTGCTGTGTTGAATCCTTCAAACCCACAGCCACAGGGGGGGGTTGTGCTGTTTCCTCCCAGCAGCCCGCAGGTGTGTGGCTGCACTGCACGGCGCTCCCTGGGCACTCGGCATCATCATCCCTGGTGCAGGGGGGTGGATGGGGAGTGCCAGCCCCCATCCCCATCCTGCCTCTGGGCAGAGTAAACCCCTCAGCCCCAACCTCATCATCCCCCGTGGATCTGGGATGCAGGGACAGCTCCATGCATCTGTCTCTATTACCCCACGCCCTACCCTGCTGGCCCCCCTACCCCTGAGCAGCAGGAAGAGATGTGCACAGCCCCAGCCCTGAGCAGGTGGGAGCATCCAGCTGCACCTCTTAGCACGCACTGCAGTACCGCCAGCCCTGCAGCACCTGTCCGAGGCAGTGGGCTCCACAACCTGCTTTAGAAAATATTGCAATTTATTCCTTCTCTTTCTCTCCATCCAGAAATACACTTTTTACACCATTTCCAAGCAGCTGACTTTAAATAAAAGGCGAGGGGCACGGGTGGGTCACTCAGCAGGTGCCTGGCCCTCCCCAGCGAGGGGCACAGGAGCCAGGGGGGCGGCGGGGGCCTCTTGGGGGCTGTCGCGGGCACGGAAAAGCAGCTCGGTGGCTGGGATGACCTGCTCGGTCTGCCAGGTGGCAGCAGCGGCCCCGTACTGCTGGTAAAAGTCCGTGTCGGCCTGGAACATGACGAGCGCCTGGGCCGTGTGGATGCGGACGTGCTGTGCCAGGCTGGTGGCATCCAGAAATTTCTCCCCGCAGGAATCGCAGGCGTAAAGGATCTGAGTGTTGGGGTCTGCAAGGGCAGAGGGGAGGCCCGGGGTGTGGCAGCAGCAGGGTGGGAGCCAGGTGAGCGCAATGCCGGCCCCCTCCCCTCCTCACCTGCTTCCTGCACTTGTTTGACGGCTTTGGTGATCTCCGCTTTAAGAGCTTCGGTCTCATCTGCTGTCACAGCAGCTGCCACGGGGACCACTGGAAGAAAAGAGAGAGAAGTGATGCTGAGGGCACCACAAGGACACGAGGCCAGGCAAGTCTCAGCCTGTGAGGGATCCGACCCACAGCAAAGTGCCCCACGGCCAAAGCCCAGAGCTCACCCGTGAGCTGTGTGACAGCGGTGGCAGCCAGCGCCTCGGTGGCCAGCGTCACCATGTCATCTGAGGCCACCGTGACAATGTTGAGCTCGCTGCCATCTTCTGGCTCCAGGATCTTCATGCCTGCCTTGCCCTGGTGCACCGTCTTGACGTGGGAGCGCAGGTTGTCCACCCGGTTGAAGCCACGGCCGCATTTGTCACAGAGGAACGGCTTCTCCCCTGGGGATGAGGCGAAGCAGGAGGTTAACCATGGGTTCAGGCACACGGGACAGCGTGGGGAACCCTGGGGGCACTCACCGGTGTGGATGATGATGTGTTTGGAGAGATCACCCACGTTGACGAAGGCTTTGTTGCAGACAGTGCACTTGTGAGGTCGGATGTTGTCGTGGTGCCGGATGTGGTTGGCCAGCTGGCTTGACTGCACGAACCTGAAGGGGACAGGGATGAGGACAGCGGTGGCACTGCCCCAGTACCACTATGTGCAATAACAAGGCCACTCACCTCTTGCCACAGCGCTCACAGACATAGGGCTTCTCCCCCGTGTGCTGGCGCACGTGGGCAATGAGGGAGCTGGCTTGGGTGAACGCCTTCCCACAGATGAGGCACTGGCACGGCTTCTCTCCTGGGGAGGCAGCAGGAGGGCTCAGCCACACGGGGATCAACGTGGAACCCCTCAGCCCTCCAGGGAAAAGCAGTGCAGAGGCTGAGCTGTGTCCCTACCCGTGTGGATGCGGACGTGCCGCTGCAGCGCCCCAGGGTCGGCAAACTGTCGCTGGCAGTGCACACAGACGTAGGGCTTCTCCCCGCTGTGGATCCGGAGGTGCC
This sequence comes from Perdix hodgsoniae, assembly GCA_035772895.1. NCBI lineage: Eukaryota > Metazoa > Chordata > Aves > Galliformes > Phasianidae > Perdix > Perdix hodgsoniae. Next base: position 897,524 of record JAPSGF010000049.1, on the reverse strand, counting down.
GCTTCAGGTTGCCTGCGTGCAGCTGCATCTCAGACAGCAGCACGGGGACACCAGAGCACCCCCATCCCTCCCCGTGCCACATGCAGCAGGAACTCTGCAACAGCTTGGGGAGATGGGAGGGACACCTCTGTCCCGCAGATCAGCTCCTTTCAGGAGCAGCCCCAGGGAGTGAGGCAGAGGTTTAAACCCTTCTTCTCTGTTCCCTGTGGACAGTGGATACCCTGCTCAGGGAGCTCCCCACCTACCCGCCCCGTGCTACCTGAGGTGGTGAACTGCTTGCCACACTCCCGACACTTCAGGGGCCCATCCGCAATGTGAATCTTCAAGTGAGCTTTCAAGTTCCCCACCTGGGAACAAACATCGGGATGCAGAGAGCTCCCCACCATCCCCAGCAGCCCCCATGGCGGGCATTGAGCCGTGACTGCTCCAGCCCCTTCCCCAGCTGACCTGGTTGAATTTCTTGTCACAGTGGGGACACTTGTGCTCCTTGTCAGTGTCATGGGTCTCCAGGTGCCTCATTTTGGAGGTGGGGTCAGAGAAGGAGCGCCCGCAGTAGTCACACTGGTAGGGCTTTTCCCCACTGTGCACCAGTTGGTGCCGCTTGAGGTTGCCCGAGGTGGTGAAGAGCTTTCCGCAGTCGTCACAGCGGTACTTGGCCTCCCCTGTGTGCCGCTTCTTGTGCAGGTTCAGCAGGCTGATGAGGCGGTAGCTCTTCCCACACTCCTCACAGCCATAGGGCTTCAGTGGGCTGCAAGGCACACGCGGCTGTCAGGTGAGGGAAGCAGCGAAGCAAGTCCCCACCGACCTCTGGCTCCGCTGGCACTGTCACAGCTCCAACAGCTGAGCCAGGTGGCAGCTGTCACCATACCTGTGCGTCTTCTCATGGGCTTTGCATGCAGCTGGGTCTGAGAAGGCTTTATTGCACTCCCTGCAGGAGAAGGGTTTCTCGCCGGTGTGGATGCGGATGTGCCGCTTGAAGTTCCCAGTGTGGGTGAACTCCTTTCCGCAGTCCTACGGGCAGAGAGATGCACAGTGATGCCAGTGGCACCAAGGAATGGGAACCCTGCTGTGGCTCCAGCCACCCTCACCTCACACTTGTGTGTGACGGAGCCGTAGGCTTTCGACTCGGTCCTGTCGCTGTAAGTACCCGAACGCAGCAGCCGCGTTTCGCCTGAGTTCTCCTGTCCAGAGTCAGTGCTCCCTGATTCATTATCCTCAGCATTTTCTCTGCTTTCTAATTTGGGTTGTGCTGCCTTGCGAATTTTAGCCTCCTCTTCATCCTCCGCAATCACCTCCCCCTCTTTCTCTTTCCCTTCCAGCTCCATCTCTGCATGCATTCAAAAAACAGGGACACAAAGGATTGAGAGCAGCATCAACGACATAAAACCCATCTGCACTAATGCCAAGTTTAAGCTGATGCAGCTTAGACCCTGCCCTACACCCAGGAAGGGAAAACATCAAAGTCCCTGCTGCTGTGCTCACCACAACGCACCTCTTGCCTCAGTGCTTGGAGCATCACTGCCCTTCTCCGTGGGGCTGCTGTTGCCCAGCTCGCTCTCTGCTGGCTGCAGGTGGATGGGGGATGTGGCAGCAGGGCTGGCTTCAGCAGCACCGTCCACGCCTACAAGCAGCAGAGTGTCTCAGCCACGTTCAAGAAATAATGGGCAGCAGGACAGGGCATCTGGGGGGAGTTCAGACCTCACCTCCTGGCTGCTGACCTTCTGCAGGACCCTCTTTGGCATCCGGTTGCTCTACTGGCTTCTTGGGCTCTGCTGCTGTGGCCTCAGGCACCTCTTCTTTCCCCTCCTGGTTGAGAGGAACTTGTTTTGGTTTGTCAGAATCACCTAGCGTTACTGCTGCTGGTGTTTTGCCCTCAACAATCACCTTCTCAACCCCTGCAAGGAAAGAAAACTATGTCATCAGGCCTCTGTGGCTTGCTGGATGAGGCAAAGCAAGACAAGAAAGTTACGTACCAAGATCATTGAGGAGCTCCCGGCTCTCTACAGGGCTTTCTGCCAGCACTGTGAGGGATTTGAGTGCATTGCAAGCGTTGACAATCTCCCGCATCTGGAGGAATCCTGCCACAGCCAGCACATCTTCCACATTGTCAGGGTTCAGGCTCAGCTTGGCTGTGTACATGAACTCCAAAACCTGCCCCAACCCTGCAAAAGACACAGCACGTGCTGCAAGCTCTCACCTGCGCCACCCATCTGACTGTGGGATTTCCAGAAGCCTTGGATCCTACCTGCCACGTTGCTGATGTCAAGGTGCACCACGTCCTCCTTCTGGTCCACAAAGAGCATCCTGAAATATTCACTGCATGCTGCCAGCACAGCTTTGTGGGCCTTGAAGTTGATGCCATCCACCACAAAGGTGCAGTCGCACAGCAAGCCCAGCTGCCGCAGCTGGTTCAGCTGCTCCAAAACCTGCCTGCTGTGCTGAGGGAAATCCATGGCTGTGGGCAGAAAGCAGAGCTGTAGTGAGGTGGTGCTAAAACCCAAAAGGGGAGGGAATGGGGCAGAGCATGAAGCCAGGAATCCTAAGAAGCAGAAGGCAGAGGGTCAGCGGACCAAGGGAGGTGGGATCACTGCAGACATCTGCAGGCAGTGGGAGCTCACATACTCCGTAAGGGCTGGGCAGGCCAGTTCAACTGGGGCAGCTGCTGCAAGCCACAAACGTGTTCCTTCAGCTGCTAAGCACAGGATGGGCGTGCAGTGTGATGAGGGAGCCTCCTCCTGTCTGCAGTCAGTCGTAGCAATGAGCTCACAGCGGTCTTCTGCCTTGCTCTGCAGCCTTGGGTCTCCCTTGATTGCAATTACCCCTTGGAGAGGAGCAGCAAGAAGAAACCTGCAGGAAGGAGTTATTGGGAGCTTAGTTTGTTCAGCTAAGAGGTCAGAAAGATAGAGGCTGGAAAGGAACCATTTAGGAAAACCACACAAGATTGCAAGTTTGCTCCCCTTTGCGCAAAGATGCTCTCTGTGTCTCCTTCCCCTGCCTCTCCCAAAACACAGGATGATTTTCAACCAAACACCAACAAACCACCTGCCCCCAAACACATCTATCAACAGCCAGAAACAGCAATACTTGCATCAAGATCTGTCTAAGCCCTCATATATATGTGTGTGTGTGTGTATATACATATATATACACACACATACATACATATATATATATACACACACATACATACATATATATATATATAAAAGAGTCATTAAAGTTTGCAAGGGAAACTTTGCTTCACTGGAAAAAGAACACTTTCCCAGCAGCACAAGCAATGCTGCCTTACGTACTTAGAAAGCTCTGAGCCACATGCAAACACAATGGGAGAGGACTGAGAGCAGAAAAAAAAAAGGAATACAGTCAGTACTGCTCAAGAAAGAGGCTGACATTGGCATAAACCCTATTCTATTGGTGCTGTGACACACAAAGATGTATCAAAGCCCCTTCACTCAGCTCTGTGCCTGAAAAACAATGATAAAAGAGGAGTGGTGCTTGGTTGCAACCGTACGCTGCAGAGAGATCTCAGGAACAGAATTGGGAACCATAGAATCATAGAATGATGGCCTGGGTTGAAAAGGACCACAATGATCATCTAGTTTCAACCCTTCTGCTATGTGCAGGGTCACCAACCAGCAGACCAGGAATGAGAAATTTGTGGCTCTCCTTCAGGACCCGCCCCTCCCTGGTGCCGAAGTCAGACTCTACACAGCCCTCTGGGGAGAAATGCACTGCAACCCTCTGTTTTAAACTACAAAACCTCACTGCTTCAGAGCTGTGCAAAACCCACAGTGGTTTCTTGCTGCTTTTTTTCCTACCCCACACTAAGGGGCTGTGACCTCCATGCAGACAACACGCAGCCAGAACCAGACGCCTTCTGATTCCACCTTGTCAGAAGGGCGTGGGTGCTGCTTTCCCTTCCTATCTCTCCCTGATACAGCTGACAAGCCCCTCATTACCCGATCCATCATAGAGATGGAAAGCTCTGCTACCAGAGCACCCACACACACAGCAGTAACCACAGCCAGGTCCCGGGGAGCAGCCCACACAAATGTGCTCCCCAGGGTGTGAAACTGCGGGGAGAAAGGGAGGAAAAACCGAGGGAGCAAGAGGTGCTCAGCAACAGGAGACGCAAAGCAAAGGTTTTATGCCTTCCTCCCTCCTTCAGCGCCCAGAAGTTCTCACTGCCAGGGGCTGGGAGCTCTCCTGTTTATTAACAAGGGTTCGTACGACGCAGTGGAGCAGAGAAACTGCTTTTTTGTTGTTGTTTTGTTAAGTTTCTGAGGTGCTCAGAGATCCCCTCAGCTCTGGGGCCGGGCAGGCACCAGCCAGGTTCAGCGCAGGGCCTCACCTCAGAGCCGGCTTCAACGCAAAGGGGGACTGCACCCCAAAACCAAGGCCTCCTCCTAGGCCCGCCCCCAGGCCCCTACCAAGAGGCTCTGAGCCTCCTACCAAGCCCCCTCCCGGCCCCACCAGGCTCTCCCCCACCGTCCTCGGCCCTACCTGCCATGCCGAGCCCGCCGGCGGCCTCACATCACCGCCCGTGACACGGCCCAGACAAAGGGCGCCGCCATCTTGGCAGCGGGCGGAAGCGGCGTCGCCCCTTCCCGCCCACCGCCGGCGGCACCGCGCATGCGCGCCCGGATCGGGGCGGGGACGCGCACGCGCGAAGCGCAGGAGGCCGTCGGGTCACGTGACGCGGGTGTTTCCCTCTCTCTCCGGCCCGGCGCCATGTTGGCTGGCGTTGGGATGGGGCTGTGAGGGTGGGGCGGGCGGCCGGGTCCTGAGGCGTTGTGTGGAACAGGGGGCGTCCCGTGCGTCCGTGGGGGCTGGTGTTCCTTCCGTGGGTGTCTCTAAGCCGGGGGAGGAGGAGGGTGTGCCGGCGGTGGCGGCCGAGTGGCCACGCAAGGAGCTGTGCTATGGGGATGAAAGGCAGCGGAATGATCCAGGCGAGGCCCTGCGTGCTGAAGGAGCTGAGCGGGTGGGGTTGAGGGCGGTGCTCAGGTCTCTAACAGCCCAAACGATTCTCTGCTCTGCTCCCCGTAGGAGAGCTGTGCTGCAGGGACGGCCGCTTCAGTGTGCGTCGAGGCAGTGTTGTTCTAAACAAGACGCTGGTGAGGCAAGGACGGCCCAGCTGCCACAGCCGTGCAGGCAGCAGCCTCTGCTGTTCCTCGTGTCCCAGCTGCCCTGCCGGGTGCATGTGGCAAAGCCAGCCTGCCAGCAGCGAGCTCCTCGCAGGGCCATGTTCAGCGTTGGAGCTCTGGGCTGCCTTTCAGTCTCTCCCCAACTCCCACCCCAAAACCAGGCAGCTTTGGGGAGAAAACCCCTTTTTTCATCCCCTTGGGTCTTTCACCTGTACCCCTCGCCACTAGATGGCACCGTGTGACTGCAGTGTGTGGGTGCCAGGTGCCATGGGGTGGCATTTGGGGGGCACAGCGGGTGCATCCTGCCACTCTTATCCCTATAGATGTGCGGTTCCAATTTTCTGAGCCGTGCTGGGCTCTTTGGGGGCTTTTTTGATACCGCTTAAACATTTTTCCTTGCAGCGAGGAGTCCACCGAGCCCTGCAGCAGCTCCTGCCTCACCCGAGGTGAGTGTGGGACAGAAATAAAACAGCGAAAGGCACCAGCTAGATCCCTTTGAATGTCCTTGTGGCATTACAGGCACGTCAGTGCTGATCACAAGCCATTATGGGGCAAGCCAACCTCACTCCCGTGCCAAGGTAACATGAGCTGTGTGGTCGCTATAAACAGCCCTGTGCTGTGTTTGTACACATGGGGTGGCTTCGGGGCAGCGTTTGGTCCCACAAAGGAAGGAACCCTGGGTTTGGCAGCCTCTCTGCCCCAGCCTGCTGCCGTCTAGGGCTTGGTGATGGGCAAAAGGAGAAGGGGGTTTGGTGACCTTCCAAGGTGGGCTGGCAGCCGAGCAGCTGAGGGAAGGGCTTAGAAATAGAGCGGCCAGGAAGAAGTGAGTCACTGAGACTGGAAATAAACAAGGAGGTGAGCATGGAGCAGGGATGCTCAGGCCAGCTTTTTGTTTGCATCCAGGAGGAATTGTGGTCCCTGCTACTGAGGTACCCATTGGGGCTGACCCTGCAGCTGCTCTGTCCCTTTAACTCAGCTTTTCTGGGGAAAAAAGCATCAGGAATGCAGAAGAATGAAAGGAGGAGACAGCAGTTCTCAGTTATCTCTTACAACCCAGTACAAGCTGTATATACAAAGAAAAGCTCCAGCAGAGGGTCAGCGAAGAGCTCACTCCCCGGCCTCACTCCTCATATCCGTCCTGCAGGCAAACCTGCAACCACCACCACCATGACTGCTGTGTGACCTCCAGGTCTTCCCAGTCCTGCCCCAAAATGATTCCTGCGGTCTCTTTGGGGTTCTGCAGCGAGGGATGCTCATGCTGTGTGCAGGTTTCACCTCTCATACCTCCTAGGGAGCCTGCGGGGAGCATTCCCATCCCCTCCATCCCAAACCAGCGGGGTGGCGGCCAGCTTGCCAGTGAGCAGACAGACAACTAGATAAATAAGGGAGCACTCCACACGCTACCCGCAGGGCAGGGGAAAGGCCCATCCCCGGCGCTGCCCCCAGCCTCTCAGATTTTGATCTCAGTCCGGAAGGTCTGCTGGACGTGCTCGGTGTGTTTAGCCGGCTGCCGCATGGCGCGGATGGTCAGCGTACCGTTGTCCCCCAGCGAGGATGACACTGACGTGGGGTCCACGTCCTCGGGCAGCTGGCACTTATGGGTGAAGGTGTTCATGACGGTGCCATCCCCGGCCAGCTGGGAGGGGAGAAAGGGGCGATTTTAGGCTGCAAGAGGGGCGGGAGGGCTTTGTTCCTTTGCCCTTGGGTGAGGCTCGCAGTGTCGCCTTGTGTGTGGTGTTAATATTTATAATCTCCCCGCGGGTGCGTTGGCGGGTCATGAGTCACCTGGGGCTGGAAGCTGGAGGAACAAAGGTGCTGTTTTGGGAGCTGCTCCTGGGGCGTTAAGATTTAGGGCGTGTGGGGACAGCACCTGGGAGAGGACATGGGACACTGCAGCAAAAATAAAGGGCAAAAAGATGAGGAAATGGGGATTCCAGCACTCAAGTGGTGATGGCCGGGGCTGCGGGGGTGTTGTGATAGCCGGGTGGGTGTCTGGGGGGGTGGCAGCATTGGGGTGGTGATGTGGGGTGCTGGAGGGTGTGCTCACCTTCTCAGCGTGCACCTCAATGTGGTTGTTGGAGGTGGTGACAATGATGTCCTCGGGGGCGAAGTCGCTGACATCCACTGTGAACTGGTAGGTGTTGCCCAGGGTCTTCACATTGCCATTGGTGCCAGGCCGAGCTGTAGGGCAGTGCAGGGGTCAGCTCATCCCCGTTCCCCCCGATAATTCCCTCCCAGAATGACTGATTTCCCACAACTCTGTGTTAAATCCAAGCCCTCCACCCTCCTCGGGGTGACCTTGGACTGCAACGGGACCCCAAAAAGTGAGGTGCGCCCTCGCAGAGATCCCACTGCAGGGACTTGCCTGGGAAGCCCATCGGCTCGTGGGGCCTTGCGAAGCTCCCAAAAAGCTCCATGGGGCAAGCGGGCGACGAGGAGCGGCTGTGGTGGTGGAAGCTGTGCTCCGACCGGAAAGCTGAGGAGGATTTCAAGTTCATCCACTCCAGAGCAGGTCAAAGGGGCCAATGGCACCTCCTTACCCAGCGGCACTGGCTGTCTCGAGGGCGGCCACCGAGCTTATAAAGCCCCGTTTGGCTCTCGGCCACCTTCCAGACCTCTTGTAAAACCGGCTAAATTTAGGTCCTGCTACATCACTCTGAGCGCTGTGGAAATTTTTTCCTCTCTCCCCCCTTTGGTTGGCTCGGCTCCTCCCCGTCCTGGCCGTGGTGGGGGGAACCTGATTCCACTGCTGGCATTCCTGCCCACCGGGATAGTGCTAGTGGGCTGAGGGGCATGATGCTCGCCCCCACCCACTCTCCCCAGGATGGGGGTTTTGGGGAGCTCCGGTCCCAGGGCTCCTTGCATGGGGAGTGATAATAACAATAAAAAGTCATTAGAAGTGTCCTTGGCAGAAGCATGGAGCACATCCAAGCTGGCAGCTCCATGCAGGAATCTGGGGAGGGAGGGGGTGCAAAATCTACATCGTTTGGAGCTTCCCTCCCACCCCAGGGCAGACGAGGCCATATTTTGGGGTAGAAAAGGAAGGCTCGGCGAGTGGCTCAGCAGAGCAGACCATGTAAGGCTTTATTCCCTGCACTGACCCACCAGACGGCCCTGCCAAAAAATGCAGGGGGGTGTAATGTGAGCAGCTCCCCCTCTGTGCTGAGTAATTCCGGCAGGCGCCTGAGTCACCCTTGGCTGTCCACATGTGTGGAGATGCTCAGAGCATCGCTGGGCACTGCGTTGCTCCTCCATGCCCCCTCAGCTTGGGCTGGATGTGCTCCCCCTCCCCCCTACCCCTCCTGAGGCTGAAACTCTTCCCTTGTTGCTCCGGCTGGCTCCAGCCTGCTCAGGTCTGGCCACCTTGTCAAGGTCGTTTATAATGAGCTTGTTTGCAAACTCATTTCCACCACAGCGCTGCCACAGCCAGCAGCATCGAGCCGGGCAGCCCCAGAACCCCAAAACACTCCCGGGATGGAGCCCCCCAGCCTGGAGCAGGAAGAGGAGAAGGTTTTGGTGTCGAAGCACAGCTGGCAGCCCTGCCCCAAAGCCCGTAGGAGGCTGCGAGGTGAGACCCCTACCCCTAGTTTTGGGCACACTGAGTTGGTTTTGGGATCTTCTGGGGGCTTAGCACCCTGTTGCCCCTACCCCGGTTCTGCAGGGTGTCTGGAGGTGGTGAAGGGGCTGCTCTTCCGTGTGGGTGAGGACTGGTATTTTCTTTTTGTCCTGGGGGTCCTCATGGCCACCATCAGCTTCATGATGGACCTCATCATCTTCAGGCTTTATGAGGGTAAGGAGGGGCTGCAGCATCCCCTGTTTTGGGGGAGAACCTGAAAACTAGGGAAAGCTGGGAGGCTGTTGGGGCATCTCCCCTCCCAGCACTTCTTCTCCAGCCCACCGGTGGCTGTACCAAGAAGTTGGTGATTATTTGGTGCTCAAGTACCTCTCTTGGACCATCTACCCTGTGGCCCTGACAGCCTTCTCCACCGGCTTTGCCAACAGCATCACACCGCATTCGGGAGGTGAGTGGGGACCCCTTGGGCTCCCCAAACCCTCCCCAGTGCAGGGAATCCCTAAAACTTGGGGACTCCCCCCAAAACTTGGAGCCTACAAATTGTGGAGCCCTCAAAAATGGGAGTCCCCCAAAACCTGGGGACCTCAAATGTGGAATTTACAAAAGATGGAGCCCACAAAATTTGGAACGCTCAAAGCCTGGAGCCTTCAAAACCTGGAGCTCTCCATGCTTGGAGGACCCAGTACTTGGAGGCCCCTCCAATCTTGAAGCCCCCCCAACTCAGAGCTCTTCTCCCCAAACCAAGGTTCTGGCATTCCTGAGCTCAAGACCATCCTGAGCGGCGTGGAACTGGAGGAATACTTGGCCATCAAAAATTTTGGGGCCAAGGTGGTGGGGCTGACCTGCACCCTTTCTGCTGGCAGCACCGTGTTCCTTGGCAAATTGGTGAGCAGGGAATTCCAGCAGGAATTCCAGCACAGGCTCAGTGCCGAGGTTGCTCAATGCTGTGTCCTCTCCATGTCCCCAGGGTCCCTTTGTTCACCTCTCCTCCATGGCTGCAGCTTATCTGGGGAAGATGCGGACCTCAGTGATAAGGGAGTATGAGGTGATGGCAATGCTGGAATATTATCTTTGAAGCAGTTTTCTCTTCAAACCCAAAGTGTTTCAGCTAAACCATTTTCTCCACAGGACAAATTCAAGCAGAATGAGATGCTGGTGGCTGCTCAGGCTGTTGGTGTGGCCACTGTTTTCGGTGCTCCCATCAGCGGTGAGTGACCCCACTGCCCCTTTCCCATGAGAGGGACCCCCAAATCTGAGTGAGTTCCCCCCCGTTTTCCAGGGGTGCTGTTCAGCATTGAGGTTATGTCATCCCACTTTGCTGTGCGGGATTACTGGCGTGGTTTTTTTGCTGCTACTTGTGGTGCCTTCATGTTTCGCCTCCTCGCCGTCTTCAACAGCGAGCAAGGCAAGAGAGGGCAGGGCAGGGAGCAGCCCTGCAGTGTCCTTTGTCCCTCCCTAAAAATCCATCTGCCCCTTCCTTCCTCCTCAGAAACCATTGCTGCTCTTTTTAAAAGCGACCTCAAGATTGATTTCCCTTTTGACCTGCCAGAGACTTTCTTCTTCGTGATTTTGGGGTAAAGAGGAACCTACTGGGGACAGGCTCCTGCCCTCACAGTGCCCATACCCTGCCTAAATCTACCCATATCCTTCTCACTTCCCTGCCTATGTTCTGCCCTTAACCTGCCTGCGCTCTGCCTGTCCCCTGCCCATTTCCTCGTGCACACCCTGCCCAGCTCTGTCTGCACACTGCCATCTCTTCCCCAGGGCCATCTGTGGAGCCATCGCCTGTGCCTACCTCTTCTGCCAGCGCTGGCTGCTGGCAGCTGTCAAAGAGAACCGGCTGACAGGCAGGCTGCTGGCCACCGAGTGCGTCCCGTGTGTCTGTGTGTCTGTGTGTCCGTGCTGTGCACCTGAACGTGTGTCCCACCCCATACATCCTTGTGTCTCCCCAGTGTGTCCATTTGTCCCTCTCACTACGTCCTCGTGTCCCCCAGTGTGTCTGTGTGTCCCCTGGTACATTCGTCTGTCTCATCCACCCTTCTTCCCACAGCAAGCCCCTGTACACAGCGCTGGTGGTGCTGCTGCTGGCGTCCATCACCTTCCCTCCAGGCCTGGGCCAGCTGATGGCCTCCAGGGTGAGCAGGGCTGGGGCATTTCCCATCAATCCCCACCTGACACCCACACCCATGCCGTTTGTCTGTCTGTCTAGCTGTCCATGAAGGAGCACCTCATCTCTCTCTTCGACAACCGCTCCTGGTTTGTGCTGGCCCAGAACGCTTCCATGGCCACCACGCAGCTGGGGGACCCACGGGGGCTGTGGCAGGAGTGGTGCCACCCTTCAGCCACCATCTTCGGTACTTTGGTCTTCTTCCTGCTGATGAAGGTACCTCATTGTGTCCCCAGCCCCACACCACAACCCGTTGTCCCCATTCCCATGTGCTGTGTGCCCCTCAGTTCTGGATGCTGACCCTGGCCACCACCTTGCCCATGCCTGCTGGGTACTTCATGCCTGTCTTTGTCTATGGTGAGTCTGGGGGGTCCTGCCCCACTCCTGGGAGGCACCCAGCCCCAGGCTGCATCTGGTCCTAGGGGGGCATGGGGTGCATCCAACACATTAGGGGTGGGGAGGAGATTAGGGGGTTGGCATCTGATACACTGGGGGCATGGGGATGCATCCGGCTCTTGAGGTGCATATGATCTTGAGGGACTGCAGGGGGGTGTCCAACCCATTTTGATGTGTGTCGGATAAGGCAGTTGCATCCAGCACTCAGTTGCATCCAGCCTTGGGGGGCAGTTGCAACCCAGACCCAGGGTCTGGGTGTTGCTTCCAACCCCTAGGTGTGGGAGTGTGTGGGGATGCCACAGCTCTGTATTTTTTGAGGGATGTTCCTTGGGGGTCCTTGGGCTTCTCTCTCTTCCCCTCCCCAACCCCACAGGAGCAGCCATCGGGAGGTTACATGGGGAGGTGTTGGCCTTGCTCTTCCCCCATGGCATCCGCACAGAGGGCACGGCATACCCCATTATCCCCAGTGGATATGCACTGGCTGGTAAGTGGGTGCCATCGTTGGGTGGGGACACTGGGGCCACCCCAATCCTTGTACCAGTGCCACCACTGTCTCATGCCATAGGTGCTGCTGCTTTCTCGGGTGCCGTTACCTACTCTGTCTCTACTGCCCTGCTGGTGTGTGAGGCCACTGGCCACATGGCCCACGTGCTGCCTGTCATGCTGGCTGTGCTGGTGGCCAACGCCATCACCCAGAAGTGCCAGCCCTCCTTCTATGATGGCACCATCATTGTCAAGAAGCTGCCCTACCTGCCTCGCATCCGCAGCCGGCACATAGCGTGAGTAACCTCATGGGCTCTGCTTTGGGGGGATTTCCTGGCAAAAATCGTGGCTTTTTGTCCCTGTTCTCCAGCTCCTACCGGGTGGTGGTGAAAGAGTTCATGGAGCAGCAGGTGGTGGCTGTGACCAAGAGTGATGGCTTTGAGGAGGTGCTGGCAGCCCTCAATGCCACCACCGATAAAGAATACCCGGTGGTGGAGAGCAAAGGTAGGGTGGTAGGTGTGCAAGTGTCTGGTGGCCATGGGACATCTCAGCTGGTGGCCTTGTGGTCACCTCACCTGGCAACTTTTCCCACAGGGTCACCCACACTGGTGGGCACCATCAGTCGTGCCAAACTGGTGGCCTTCCTGCAGAGCCACGAGCACCCACAGGCACCCCCAGGGCCGCTGCAGGAGAAGGTGGGTTTGAGGCACCCAAAAGAGACATTTTTTCTACCCAAACATACAATACATCACTTTATCTCTCTCTCTATCCCACTACAGCCAGCCTCTACTGGGACACTTGGGGAGGACTGTGCCATTGAGCCCATTGTACTGCAGCTGTCACCGTGGACCTCACTGCACCAGGTTTGGAGTGGAGGGACAGGTGACAACAGGTCCCCCAACCCAGAAAAATTTGGACTTTGTCCCCACACGGCCCTGCTCTTTGCAGGCACATCACCTCTTCGAGCTGCTGAAGCTGCAGTGTATCTTCGTCACCCACTATGGGGAGCTGGTGGGGGCTGTCACACGCACCGAGGTGCCAGCAGGGACAGTGGGTGAACGTGGGGTGGGGGGCATGAGGGCACAGCACCCGTCCCAACTCTTCCTTCCCCTTGCAGCTGCGGAGAGCCATAGAGGAGCTGGCCAAGGATGCGTGACCCCCCATCATACCGCTGTGTTAATTAAATGCTTTTGGGGTCATATGGTTCATTTCAGGAGCTGTCTGGGGTGCAGAGCATCCAATCCTATTGCCACTGCATCCTTTGTTTCGGGGTCGCTCTGAAAAGCGGGGTGTCGCATTTCAGGGTGTGGAGGGTGCAGCTGATGCTAATGAAGGCGGTGCAATTAATCCTGGGCATGCCCAAACCCAGCCACAGGAGGGGTAAAACGAGGTCAGCACCAGGGGAACACCCAAAAAATGGGGCTGGAGCTGGGCATGGCAGCGCCAGGGGGGGTGCGGGGGATGGCTCTGTGGGGCTGGGGCCAGGCAACACCCATGAGAGGAGGACACCATGGTGGGGGTGAGAACAGAGTGATGGGTCTAGAGAGTAGGGTGGTGGGACTGCAGCGATGGCTCCACACCATCCACAGTACCTGGGAAAGGTGCTGAGGGACCACAGCACCATAGACCCCGTGGAGAGTGCTCAGCGGGTTGGGGGCAAGCAGAAGGCGATGGGAGCAGAGCCCCCATAGAAATAAAAGCGTGCAGCAGCCCCAGGGCAGCCCCTGCCCCACGCATCACCCTGTCAGCTCCTGCAGGGATTGGGAGTTTCACCGAAACTCCACACAGGGAGGGGAAACCGAGGCACGGCGGCACCCGGGCACGGGGCGTGGTGATGTGCTGCAGGGCCAAGTGCCAAGAAAAAAAAAGAGGAAAAAAAAAAAAAGGGCAAAAAGCACCGTTCTGCAGAAGCTCCACAACCGCGCAGCCCTCGCTGCGGGTTTGAGGTTAAAAAAAAAAGAAAAATCATGATAATAAATGCTTTTTCCGGTGTTTTTCCCACCCGGTTATTTGCAGGCACCACGCAGCCATCCCTGCTGGTGTTTGGCAAAGTAACCCTGAATTCCTCGTGGGTTTGGGAAGGGAGAAGGGAAATGTGCACAAATGCTTGAGAAATGCTGAAAAACTTTAAAGCCCCTTTAGAATAAACAAAGAATAGAGGTCCTCCCCCCCTACTGGCTCTAAAATCCCACTCCAACTCAGCACTGAGAGACGCTGGGGTAGAAAAAGAGCACAAAAGTTTTATTCAAATCCAACTCACTGTCATGAAAATCATGAAAACCTCATAAAATCCATTAAAAAAAAAGGGGGGGAAAAACCCAAAACCTGCCCTGTCCCCCCCTTTTCTTTTTTCCTCTCCGTTCTCTCCTTTTACCTCTCCGAAATCTGAGACCTTTTTGATTTCTCTCAATAAATATACAAAAATATAATAAATTAGAAAAACAACAACACCACTGACAAAAAAAAAAATGAAGAGGTAACACTGCTTGTCAGCAGCAAGGCAGAGAAAAACCAAACCAGCGGTGGGAGAGGAAAACAGGAGGGAAAAAAGGCAGAAATAGAGAAATTCTGGGGCCAAAGCTGTGTGGCTCAGCCCTTTGGGTTTGTTTTTTTTTAAACTTGAAATGCAGAAAAAAAGGGGAAATTCCCCCCCAAAACAGCCTCCCCCACTTGAAATTGTCATTTTTTTGGGGGTGGGGGGGGTTCTACCTGCTTTGTCCTCGGGACAGCGATGGCAATGCGGTGAAATCCCCTGTGGGGAATAATATTAATAATAATAATAATAATAACAACCTTAAAAAATATTAACAACAATAAATAAAGCGGAGGGTGGGGGGGGATGCTGGGGGGGGTCTTCATTTGCCCATGTGGAGTCAGATGGGGACGCCAGTGGGGCAGAGCTGCTCCTGCAGCCCCAGCAGGCTGTAGGCAATGCGTTTCTTGTGGCCGGGCAGGCGCACCCCGATCTTCTTGAGGTCACTGTAGGGGAAATATAGAGGGGGTGTTTAACTGTAGGTGGAATTTTTGGGGTTGAGAACAGCAGCAAAAGGGGCTGGGTTGGAGGTGGTTTGATTCAGAGTGTGACATAGGGCTGGATCTTGAGCAGCACTGGGGGCATCCCAACCTGTGCAGCCCAGGATCCAGCCTGAAAGGGGATCCGTAGGGACAGAGCCCAGGGCATGGCTGTCCCCAAACCCACTGCCACTCACTCGCTCGTCATCTGCAACACTTTCTCAATGGTGCTGTAGCCAGCTGCAGCAAAGTGCTCAGCGTATTGGTGCATCTTGATGGACTCGAGCCACTCAGGCACCGAGCGGAAGGGAACGCCGTCGGAGCCGCTGGTGCTGGGCAGGCGGATGGAGACACTGTGGAAAGCCAAAGGAAATGACATCAGCACACAGAAATGCACGGATGCAAAAGAAAAAAAAAAAAGAAAAAAAAAAATCACACAAATGCAAGACTGCAAAAAAGTTTACACAAAGGTACAGGAAAGCATGTAAAAAGCAACAGGCTGCCAAAAAATCCATGCAGAAATGAATGGAAGAGGACACGGCCCTGCAAAGATGCAAGAAGTCAAGCAAGAGCGCAATAAAAAAAAAATGCAGGAATGGAGGACGTGAAAACAAGGGGAATGCAAAGACTGGAGAAAAAAATCATGCAAAGGAATGAGCGAGAGTGAGGAAAACTGCAGAAATACAAAGTGTGGGAAATAATGCAGGAATGCACATGTGCAAAAAATAACACAACGATGCAAAGAAAAACAACATGGAAAAGTGGAAGGGTGCAAAAAAAAAAAAGTGGAGGATAAAAAGGGTCGTGCCCTCTTCCTGCAGCTCACCGGGGGTCGAAATCTGCCAGTGCCTTGAGCGAGTCGGGGGCGCGGACGAGCTTGTCGAGGATGCTGACAATGTCTGCGAATTTGGGGCGCCGGGCACGTTCCTGCTGCCAGCACTGCATCATCAGCTGGTACACAGCCGAGGGGCAGTCCAACGGGGCGGGCAGGCGGAAGCCTTCATTGATGGCTTTCATCACCTGTAAAGGCATCCCAGAAATGTGATGGATCAAGAAACGTGCCAAACAAAGCCCCCAGAATAAGAAAGCTGGACCCCAAAAAAGCAAAGCTGGCCCACCCGGAATAGCGAGGTCACCCCTCAAAGTCAGCACCAGAGAAAGCAGCCACGCCAAATAAAACACTCAGCCTGCAAAGCAGCCCCCCAAAATAGGGTGCCAGAGGGGTGCAGACGCTCACCTCATGGTTGGAGAGCTCCCAGTACGGGCGCTCGCCGTAGGACATCACCTCCCACATGACGATGCCGTAGCTCCAGACGTCACTGGCAGAAGTGAACTTGCGGTATGAGATGGCTTCGGGTGCTGTCCAGCGGATCGGGATCTTTCCACCCTATTGGAGGCAACGCTGTCACAATTCCCCAGTAGCAGGGAAAAAGAAAGGAGGCAACAATGCAAAATTGTACCAAAACCTCCAAAATCCCTTTTGGTGGCACTTACACTAGTGGTATAGGTGGCTTCGGGGTCATCCTCCAGCACCCTCGACAGCCCGAAGTCGGACACCTTGCAGACCAGGTTGCTGTTGACCAGGATGTTGCGTGCAGCCAAGTCCCGGTGCACGTAGTTCATGTTGGCCAAGTACTTCATGCCTGCTGCAATGCCCCGCAGCATGCCCACCAGCTGAATGACGCAGAACTGCCCATCTTTTTCCTGAAAGCAGAGGAAAATAACCCCAAATCCCACATCTTGTCACTACAGGGACGTTTGTGGAGCCAGGTCTTGTCTCCATGGGGATTTTGGGGCTGAAATCCTGCTAATCCCACCCCGGGGCAACAGGATTCCATCACGCATCACCTACCCGCAGGAATTTGTCCAACGCGCCGTTTTCCATGTACTCTGTGATGATCATGAAGGGTTTGTCTGCAGAAAGAGAGCCAAAATGTGTTGAAGAATTCTGAAGACCAACTCCATGCCCCTGAAAATAGTGCTTCTCGAGTGTCCAGCAAGATTTTTGGGAATATAACTGTGCTTTTAGGGCACTCACGCTTAGAGACGACCCCTTCAAGGCGGATGATGTTGTGGTGACAGAACTGCCCCATGATGCTGGCCTCACCCAGGAAGTCCAAACGCTGCTTCTCCGTGTAGCCCACCTTGAGTGTCTTGATGGCCACTGGCACCTCCTTCTTGCCCTGCTTCAGGGTGCCCTTGTAGACCTCCCCGAATTCTCCTGCTCAGGGCAAAAGAGAAGTTCAAAATGTGCTCCCTCCTCAGTTTGGGGACAGATGACCATGTGAGGACCTACCAGCGCCAATGACCTTCTGGCGGGTGATGGACGATGGTGAGATCTCAGTGGTGAACTTGAGCATGGCTTGGTTGGGGTCTTCATAGGTGTGTGGGTCAACGTAGGTCTTGAGGGGCTTCAACTGGTCTGTGGGGATGGCGGCTGTGTCACCCCCAAAGTGCCCTCTTTTTGTCACCCCCATGCCTCAAGCCCACCACCCCACCACTCACCAGACTTGGAGAAGTAGACATCCTCGGGGGACTGGCGTGATGGCGAGTTCCTCCTCCTCCTGCAGAAAAGCAGTGTTTGGCCCTATTATTCACCCCTGGGGTGGCAAAAAATTGATTTGGGTTTTTTTTTAAATCTCTCCCTACCTCCGTAGGACGTAGAGGAGAACAGCGAGGACGAAGACGACAAAGATGACACCGGTGACGGAGCCACTGATGACAGCAGCTGATGCCATGGACTCAGCTTCTGTGGGAACATTCGGAGTCATGTACACCCCATAGCACCCAAAAACAACCCCAAATCCCCTAAATCCTGTTCCTCACCCTCGGGTAATGTCTCAAACTCATGCTCGAGGCTGAAGGCGCCATGGCCATCCTTGGTGAGCGCCTGGACCCGCACCACGTAGGCGGTGCCAGGGGACAGCTTGGGGATGGTGACAGAGGTGCCCTCGCAGCGCAGCACCGAGTAGCTGTTCTCATCTGTCTGAGGAAGCAGGGAAGAGGGTGAGCGAGGGACTGCAGAGGACATGAGATAGGATGCAGATGTGATGCTGCTGGTGGCACCTTCTTGCTGTAGGTGACTTCGTATTTCCAGACCCAGCTCTGCTGCCGTGGTGGCACCGTCCAGGAGAGGATCAAGCTGGTGGCTGTTTGTCCATTCAGGCTCACCGACGTCACCTGGGGCGGCTCTGCGATGGAGACGCAGTGTCAGAGGTGGCGGCACCTCTTTGGTTGTGTGATGGTGGCCACGGTGGCACCCCGTGGTGGGCACGGGGGTACGTGTGGCCCTTACCTGTGTGGTTGACGCTGATGCTGGTGCTGGCCACGCTGCGGAGCGGGCTGAAGGCTGAGACGCCGTTTCGAGCTTCAACGGTGAAGGTGTAGTTGATGTGGGGCTCCAGATCGGTGACTGTTACCCCTGTGCCCACCAGCCCCTGGGGGGGCTGCGAGTAGCGGATTCCCCCATCGCAGGGCTGGCACTCTCCACTCTCAGACAAGCACTGCTCACAGGTGATGCTGTAGGTGACATCCTGCCGGCCACCCCTGTCACTGGGAGGGGACCAACGCAGCTGCACGGTGGCCCCCAGCCCAACGGCTATGACACTGTGGGGGGGTGAAGGAGGACCTGGGGACACAGAGCACGATGTTGAGGTCAGGGCATGGATACAACCCCTCAAATCCCATGTCACGTTCCCAAAATGCCACTCACGGGTGCAGGGCATGGCAGCTGGGTCAGTGGGGGCACGGAAGTATCCATCCTGGCAGGGACATGCGTCAGCGGCATCCGAGGATGGCAGCGTGTGAGCAGGGCAGGGCTGGCAGCCACTCAGGGACACCTCAGCCTTGAAGGTGCCGGGGGGACACGCTGGAGTAGGGGACAACATGGAGGTGAGCACTTGGGTCCCCTTGTCCTCAACCTGATCATCATCACCAGCTTCCAGCGATTCAGAACATTTCACCTTATTGCACAGGTCGTTATTACCCACCATGAATGGGGGAGGCTCCTCCCATCAACCCACCCCTCAGTCTGGGGGAACCCTGCCAGTCCACCCCTCTGCACCCGATGCAATCGCTGTGTCAGCTATGCAAGGCCGCTCCAAGGACACTGGAGATGCCCAAGAATGCCCAACTGCACTGAAGATGCCTGATCACCCCCAGGAGTGCTGAAGATGCCCCAAGGGTGCCCCCCACGGGCAGGGATGGCTCTCAAAGCACACCCCAAGACAGGACATCCCCACCCCCACACCACCCTTCCACTCCACCGACGCTCCCCATCCCCACCTTGACATTGCTCTCCCGCTGCCTCGTAGCCAGCCTGGCACTGGCACTGCTCGATGGGCACCAACCACTCTCCATCCATGTTGCAGTGCAGCATCGGCTCCCTGTCAGCCACCGCGTGCTCCACGCAGGCACCCTGCACCTTCGCCAGCTGCTGGGAGTCAGCGCCTGCCACCGTCTCGGGGAACACCGCCAGGCCCCGCAGCACAGCCGGACACGTCTTGTAGTACACCCGCACAGACAGCAGGGACACGCAGGCCCCCAGGTCCTGAAAAGCCAGGTAGAAACCTTTCCGGCGCAGAGGTCCCACCGAGCGAACCTCCACGTTGAGTTTGACATTCCGTGTCTCAAAGTCTTCTTGCACCGTGATCTCATCCGGAGCAATGGTGTCAATCTTCTTAAACTGGCGCTTCTGGAAATTGGTGCCGTAGTCAACGTCAGATTCAGCATAGAAGAGGTTGAAGGTCTCCTTGCAGGAGCCGCCGCCTCCAGGGAAGCTGTTGCAGTCGCGGACGGTGAATTTGAGCTCGATGAAGATGCGCTGCGCCTCGCTGCGGTAGATCCAGTTGGTGCGCAGCCAGTTCTCCTGCTCGCCCTGCAGCACGCTGCACACTGCGTAGATGTAGATCCCCGAGTCGTTCAGCACGTGCTGCTGCAGGTCCCACTGCACCACAGGGAGAAATGGGTCCGTGGTGTTGCTGCTCCCCAGCCCCATCCAGCGGACGTCCCCATCCCCATAGAAATCTGCTCCCCATTCCCACCCCCACAGATGTCCCCGTGGGCAGTCCCCTTCCATGTTCCCATCTATATGGATGCTCCCCATCTCATGGAAGTCTCCCCATCCCAATGGATGTCCCCCATCCCTATCCCCAAGGATGAACCTGTCTGCATCCCCATGGATGGTCCCAATCCATCCCCGTGGATGATCTGTCCCCATCCACACCACCATCCCCACGAAGTTCTCTTTCCCCATGGTTGATCCATCCCCATTCACAAGGACATTCATTTCTCCATCCCCATGGATGCCCCCATCCCATCGCATCCCATCCCATCCCATCCCATCCCACCCCATCCCATCCGCGATGCTGGTTTGGGGAGGAGCTTGCTGGATGCTCACCCCTTTGCCATAGGGCTGAGTAAGCCAGCCCAGCTCCCCTTGAGCCTTGGCGAAGTCCAGCAGCACAACTGTGTGAAGAGGAGAGAAGGGGGCCATTAGTGGGATGAGCACAAAGCCAGGAAGATGCCAACCAGGACCCACAGATAGCCCCAGGACCTGCAGGGCCACCAATGCACTCAGATGCCTCTTGAAAGCACAGACACCTCCAAGTCCCCTTGGAACCCACAGATGACCTGAGGACCCACAGGCACCTCCAGGACCAACAGATGTCCAGCAGGATCCATGCCTGACCCAGATGCCGCCTGGATCCATGGAGATCCCCGAGACCCACGCATATAACATCCCTGGGATCTACAGATGTCCCCAGGTCTCACGGATGCCCCCATAACCCATGGAAACCCCCAGCGCACCCAGACACCCCCACCACCTTTAAATACCCTCAAATACTTTCGGGACCCCCAAAGCTCAACAGGACCCCCATAAGTCCACAGGACCCCAAAACCCCCAGGAGCCCCCACCCCGTACCACCTCCCCGTGTCCCCCCAGGTCCCTTGGGGCCATCAGGAGAGGACATGCCCCAGCATGCTGAGGGCGGTGGCTGGATCCAGCACCGGGGGAGGAAGAGGAGGAGGAAGAAGAGGCCACGGCCGGGGCGGAAGCGCCCATGAATCAGCCCCCAGGAATGCGCCCGGCTTCGCGCCCGTTGGAACGGCCTCAACCCATCCCCCGGGGTTGGAGTTTGGGGACGTGACCCCCACAGTGGGGTAAGCACCAAAAACGCCGAACTCGTGACATATTTCACCCCGCAGGGCCACGTCTGGGGTGAGTGTGGGCACAGCGCTGCCTTCCCGCAGCTGGAATTCCCCCAGGAGGGGAAATCTGGCACGGCTGGGTTTGTGGTGTGCACCTTTTGGGGCTCAGCCCCCTCCACTGCCCCCATCTCCACCTGCACAGCCACCACCATGGCCGTTCCCACCCCTGTCCTTACCCCCCCCTCCTTCCTTCCCTACCCTTGCTGCCATCCCATCGCTGTCCCAACCCCCAGTGCCCCCCAACCCCCCCACCCATCCCCTCTCCACCCCCCCATTCCTACACCCCAATCGTGGCTTCAGTCCCCCCTCCCCACTCAAGTCCTATTTAATTGTGAAGCGGGGGCAATAAACCACCCCACCCCCTTCCTTTCTGTTTGCAGAACCCACACCCAGCATTTCACACCCCAACTTTGCCACATTTCCACTTCTTTCACCCCAAATTGTTAAGGCCATAAGGACGCCCCTCAGAGCACCCCGATTCCCACCCCCCCCTCCCCATTTAGGGCTTATAACCCCCACCCCACCCTCAATTCCTTCATCTCCCAGTAAAACAAACCCAACCACCTCCAATTTGCCCCCAAAACCCCAAACTTGAGCCCAAACTGCCCCATAGAGCCCCACGGGACCACAGTGGGGGGGAGGCGGTTTGTTTTCCCAGCACTTTTTGGGCTTTCCTGACATTGTTCTCAGCTCCAGCACCGGATCCTGCCCCGGGAACCTTCCTCTTACGGTATCTTTATGAGGCGGATTTATCAACTTTGGCCTCATTTCTGCCCTTCCCTCCCCCCACCCTCCAGCCCCATATATTTAAGGGGTTCCCATCAGAGGTGTTGGGGGATCCTCGCTTTTCTCGACTGGGACCCCACCGCTCGGCACCCACGGGCTAAAAATCCCGAAGTTTCCGTTTATAATCATTATTAACCATTCGATCGTGATTACTGATATTAAAACGTCTCCTT
>JAPSGF010000049.1:793677-875079 GCA_035772895.1 Perdix hodgsoniae | reverse complement strand
TCCCTGTGGTCCCCACCGTTACCACGGCACAGCGTCTCACAGACCCCACGTCCCCGCTGTCCCCACACCATGACACCAAGCACCCCATGCCTGTGCACACCCCACCGATCCCATATCCTCCCACTGTGCCCTTATGGCACCGTTACGCTCAGCATCCCCACCGTGTCCCCCCTCCCCCACATCCCCCCTCCATACCCAACGTCTCTCGGTGCAAAGGGGGCACGGGGTTCCCAGCCAGCGCTGCCACCAACGCCGTTTTGCCCACCCCGCTGCGTCCCGACACGAAGAGTTTGTAGGTGACCGTGGGGACACTGAGGGCGGGGGGCAGCGCGGGGCGCTCCAGCAGCCCTGGGGGGGACGGGGGGGGGGAGAAGAAGCGTGAGGTTTTTGGGGCGGTTTGGGGTTTATGGGGGGGGGGGGAGGTTGGGGGAACGCTGTGGGGTCTCACCAAAAACTCTGCGCTGGTTCTTGTGGAGGATGGAGGCCAGGTAGGGGCGGCCGGGGGGGGACAGCAGCCAGCCCGGCTCCACCATCGCGGGGCGGCACCTGGGGAGCACACGGGGAGACCCCCAGGGCCGTGGGGCACTGCGCCCCTATGGGTCGCCATTGCCCCCAGTGGGCCCCCGCGCCCCTACCGCTCCCGCATCCCTCTCTAAACGCCCCGTTGTGGGGCGCCCCGTTACACCCTCGGCCCGCCCACGGGGCCACGCATCCCGCCCCGAGCCCGCGTCCCACCCGCGTGCCGCCCCACGGCTCCCCGAACGCCCCCGGGCAGCGCCCACCCCCCCGCCATCCCTCCCCGCCGCGCTCCCGCCTCCCTCACCCGCGGCTGCTTCCGCCCCGGTGAAGTCACGTGACGGCCTCGGCCTCGCTTAAAGCCCCGCCCCTTCCGGCGGCCTCACGTGGTTGGCGGCGCGGGGCCGGGAGCTCGAAGCGGTGGGGTTCGGCCCCATAGGCGACCCCAGAGCTGCGGCTCACGGAGACGTCGCCCTACGGCTGCCCCGCGCGAGCCCTGCGCCGAGCCCCGCCTCCGTACTGCGAGCCCCGCAGGCTGTGGGTCACCCAAACCTACGGCAAGGGAGCCCTGAGCCGTGCGGCTACGGGCTGCCCTAAAGGTGCCGGCGCCCGAGGCGGCCCTGACGCCTTACGGCGAAGCGTCGCCCCACGCACCCCCCTCCACCAGGAGCCCCGAACGCTGCCCCATTTCACCCCACACAGACGCAGCGTTCGGCCACTTCTTCCGGTTTTTATTTGTCAAACGGCTAAAAATTCCTCGAGGGAGAGAGAGTGAAACGTTAAAAAAAAAAAAAAAAAAAAAAGTACACAAATTTTTTTAAAAAACCCCCAAAAAGGGCCCCCCCCCCCCCCCCCCCCCCCCCCCCCCACGTGTGGCCCAGCCGCCGGGCGCTGCCGTTTTGGGGTCATCTGAAGGGGATTTGAGGCCGTTAGGAGAGCAGCTGGTGGGGGTGGGTGACCGTATCACAGCCAGCTCTCAGCACCCCCACGCTTTTGCTTTTTTGCCTTTTTTTTAAGGGGGGGGACGCTGAGACATGCAGACAGGAGAGAAACGTCGGGCGTCGCGTGGGGGTCCCCGAGGAGCGGGGATTTGGGAACGGATTGGACCTAAAGGTTTATCTACATACTGCAGGTGAGGCGTTGCCCTCTCCCAGCCCCATCCCAAACGGGGCTACCCAGCCCTGTCGGACCCAAACGGTACGACTGGAATAGAAAACAACGAGCCCTGATCCTTTCTGGGGAGGGCTGCCACCCCAAAGGCCGGGGCTTGTGGTGGCAAAGCCGGCAAAGCTCAGTGGGGATGGTGAGGAGATGAGGACCACGTCATGGCGCTGCCGGTGCACAGGGCTGTGTTTTGGGGTGAGTTTCCTACTTTTTCTTTTTTTCTTTCTTTCTTTTTCTTGCTATTTCAGGTGCTGAAGCCGGGAGCATCCTCAGGAAGGGCACGCGCTGATGGTAGAACGGAGCAGAATGCGCCCAGCTTCCCCCCACCTCGAGCTGAAAAGGAAGGAAGGAGGGAGGAAGGAAGGAAGTTTGTCCCAGACGGACACACGGGTTCAATCCATTTGGATTTTGCTTTGTTTTAATCTTTGCGGAAGGAGGCACATGCAAAGATGGTTTTGTTCCTGCAGTGGAGGCTCACGCCGTGCCGCTCGGGCGCACCAGCACTCAGCACTCGGGCTGTTTCTTTCAGCGTTTCCAATCCCTCTGTTGGGAATGTGCAGCAGCAGAGCACCAAGGCTGCTGGGCAAGGAGGGCTGTGAAAGCAAGTCCTGCCCTCATTCACAATGATTTTTGTTTTTTGGCTTTACAATGAAAAACTGTCCTTTCTTCCTTCGTACGGTCCTGCGACGAGGACAGGAATGAAGCTGTCAGGCCAAAGGGGTGAGAGGCAAAAAGAAGGCATCGTGTTTGTGTCGAGCAAAGCTTACGGTCACAGCTTGCAGTGCTGAAAGTTTGTTCAGGTATTGCTGTTGTTTTCTTTCCTCCAAGCACGGGAGTCGTCAGTGCAATGAGCTGACAGCCTCCAGCTGCAAGGTTGGCTCTAGGAAAGCACCGTGACTCGCCCTACATCCTTGGCCTGGGCTGCAGCATGGAGCACAGTAACAGGTCCTACAGCAGGGCGCTGCTCCCCTGCTTGTAAACACAATTGGCTTCACTGGGGCGTGCTGGAGGTCGGCTTGAGCTGCATTGTTTGTTGTTCCCTAATTCACAGTTTGAATGCCTGCGCGACAGATTTCAGAGGGAGAGGGAGAGCCATGGGGGGAGGGGGGCGGTGGCAGTAGGCTTGGGCCACATTATCTCTTTGCTCGCACAAAGTACAAGGCATTTGTTTTGGGATAGTACTTCACGTTCTGTTTCTTGTCCATCAGACCACCGAATATGATGAGCTCCCCTCTGCCTTGCACCACCGTGTGCAGGCTGGTCTCGGGCGGCCCCACCACCGAGCTGCTAGTGAACACCTTCCATTTCACTCGCCCTTTCTCCTTGGTGTCCTTAATGTCCAGCACGTACATCTGCATGGGTTTGCAGTTCATGCTCTGGTACAAAGGCTTCCCCACGTTGAGGGACTGCGGAGGGTGGTGGCCCAGGCGGCGGGCGATGGGTGGCAGCGAGTGGCTGTCACCTTGAGCAGAGCCCGGCCGTGCATCGGCACCGCTGCCCTGGCTGCCCGGGGAGCCTGGTGAGGAGCCGAGCGGGGGGCTGAGAGCAGCAGAAGCTGGAGGAGCTTTGGAGGAGAGAGCTTTGATGGCCTCCAAGCTCCTGCGGAGCGCTCCGGGGGACACGGCTCCCGGCAGGGAGTGGGGAGGTGTGTGGATGCCGTTGGTGTGCTCGGGGGGGTTTCGCAGCGTCCTGCCGTCCGCGCCATCCGTCTGGCACGGGGAAGCTGCTTTCTGCTCCCAGCTCAAATCGATGGAGCCCAAACGCAGGTCCTTCTGCTCCGGCAGAGATCCCCGCCTCGGAGCCAGAGCGAGCCCAACTTTCAGGTCACATCCTTCAGTGGCTCCGGGTGTGCCGGGCGATATGAGCTGCACCGGGCTGTCCAAAGAGGCCCCGCCAGGCGCGGCAGCCCCAGGCGATAGGCTGCCACCATTGAGCACCGGGGAGCTGTCACCTCTGGCTGGGGAGAGGCTGCCCTCCCGCGAACCTGAGGGCGTCTGGCGCTGGGCTCTGGGCCTGAGGGTGCCCCAGCGGCCGTTGACGCAAGGAGCCTCATCTGTGGTCCTGACTGGGGACTGGGAGCGGTACTCGCGCGTTTCGGGGACCAGGGCGGGCGGTGTGGCACTGATGGGAGAGGGACGAGAGTTCAGGCTGGGGCTGAGCGGGGCTCTGCCGCTGGGAGCCTGGCTGAAGACCACGACACACTGTCCTACCTGCAAGAGAGGAGAGGGAATGGGTTATGGGCTGCCGGGGGGCTGCTGGAACTGCTGGCAGGGAACTGGGACAAAAAGGAAGAGAGTTGGGGGCATTCTGGGCAGGAAAGTGTACAGACGTGTGCGAGAGACCAGAGATCCCACTGCATCTGTCCCAAAGCCAGACTCACCCTGCAGGCAGGATGGCACCACAGCTCTGGGGCTCCGTGGTCCTCATTCTCTACCTTGAGTGGCTGCCATGTCCAGGGATTTGCCTGCATGTGCAGCAGCCAGGCGTCTTTGAACAGCTGCAAAGAAAAGCACAAGGAGTTCAGGAGACCAGAGTGCTGCCAAGATCATCCTACGGGGGCAGGAATGGTGCTGGGCAGCTGCCTCACTGCTGCAGGCAGAGGGACAGTGACCGACATTGGGATCTGACCACCCAGGGGTGACTACACCCTGCTGTGCCTATGCACAAGTCTTTTCATCCCCATCTACTGTCCCAGTGTAAAGTCGGGGCTTCTAATTAACCTCAGTGAGCTGCTCATATAGCTCCTGGGATGATTTTTATTAATTGAAGGCAACTCCAGCTATAGCGACAGCTGTGCTGGAAAGTCTGCAGTGTGCATCTCGGATCTGCAGGACAAAATGTCACCTGGGGAAAGCAAGGAGCCTTCCTGCTCCCCAGCCTGCACCCAGGGCTCATGGTACAGCAGGACTCGTGCAGTTCACGCCCACACTCCCCACAGGCTACTTACTGCATTGGGACCACCACAGCCACCAAGGATTAAAATGGTTTCGTCATCTATGACAATCTGGGGGGGCAAAGAAGAGCATTTCAGACCAGCAAAACCAGGACATGGTAATAATGCTTCACTGTTGAATGCCACAGGGTATGATAACTGCTCTTGCTCTGATGGGCTAAACAGCAATTTGTATCTAGAAATGCTCATCACAGTTCTGGGGCACATGCAAGATGCAGTCAGGTATCTAATCTGAGCCTCAGGAAGATTAGAAGTATAATCTCATAGAACAGCTGGCTAGAAAAAACAAGGGCACGGCACGCAAAGACTGCAAAGATAACTAACTCAGAAATGGAGCACTAGTTTTCAGGTGACCCACAGAGAGCTGCCCGGAAGCTGGAAATTCAGCCATGCCTGGTTTCTGTTTGGCAGCAGATGCCTGTGCTAAGGCGGGTTGTGGAGCAGAGCGAGAGAAGGGAGCAGCATCACCTGAGATTGGCCACCCCGCGGGTGAGGGCTGGGCCCAGAGATGTTTGGCTTGGACCAAGCCCACTGCTCGAGATCCAGCACCCAGACGTCGTTGCTCCTGTGGGAGTGAAAAAAAACAGGCAGAGGCTCAGCTTGAGGTCCCAAACAGCACCTGCTCACAGTACAACCATGCCCTCTGTGTCTTTGAAATGCTGACTCTGGGGTGAGGTTTTATCACAGAATGGGTTTGCTGCAGGCTACCTGCCCCCAGGGAATTCACTCCAGGAGGTGAAACGCAGTGAACAGCCAGCTGACCCCGCAGGAGCCCGCAGCAAGCATCAGCCCATCTCCAATCCCAGCCACAAGGGCAGGCAGGGTGAGCACAGAGGATTATCTCAAGGCTCTCTGATCAAGAAAACTGCTCTGCAGCCTTCCCACACACCTCACCACCTCTCTGCTGCCCCAGTTCAGGGTATTGCTTCAGGCAGTGTTGGCAGCACTGTGTGCTGTGAGGACAACCAGGCAGTCACACAGGGATCCTGCCGCAAGGCTCTCACAGCCCAGCCTCACAGAGATTCCTTTCAGAAATGCTATCCCACCCCACATTCCTTGCAGGATAACTTGTCCAATGCCTTCACCCCAAACTTACATTTGCCGAGATCCCAGCGAACCCCCAAAGACAATCATTTTGTCTTCAATGACGCAGGAGGAGTGTCCTGCCATGGGAGGAGGGCCGTGGGTGGTCACGATGCAGTTCCACCTGGGGGAACAGGGAGAAGGAGATTCAGCACAGGGTCAGGAAGGACGGTGCTGGATGAATGGCAAAATGAGAAATCCCATGGGCCAGCCAAGCCCTTGAGGATGCATTGCAGAGGAATACCAACAAAGATCCAAAGAGTAACGAAACTCATTAGAAGTATCAATGTGCTGACCATTTTTAAAACACGACAAAGCCACAGGGCAAATTTGGAAATATTGACCCTTTCAATTAAGTTTGCCCTGACTTCTTTCCAACGCAGTTTAATTACAGCATTCGAATGACACTGCCCGAAAGTGCAGTGGATAATTGATACTTTTGATGATTAAAAGTTCTCAATGAAAGAGGAGAAAGAACCCTCACTGCTTTGATAGAGCATTTGCTTCTTTCTCACACAAGCAGCAGCTGAGAAAGCACGGTCTGAAAGTGGCTGAATGCTGGTTAAAGGGAACAGGAAAGGGCCACGGGAGCTTTGAATTTTGGATCACAGACAAAAGGCAAAACCTCAGGGATTGAGGCTTTCTCTCTCACTTTCTTCAGAAAGTCCTCAAGCTCACAGCCAAACAAATTATGCATTGAAAACATTCGCACCCAGTTTTCCTGCCGGTGTGGAAGACATTCCAAGGAGCACCGAGGTGGTGCTGGTAGCTTTGCAGTGAGTCTGCAGCAAGCACCGCCCCAGAGGTGTCAGACAGCAGCGTGCTCAGCTCCCCAGGCCCGAGCAGCGATGCTTTGCTTTTTTTTTTTGTTTGAAATGGAGCCTTGCAGACAAGCCAGGATCAGCCACACCTTGGAAACCAGGAATGTGCACAGCTTCCCCGTCCCTGCAGCCCGTCGCTCCCTCCAGCAGCTCCCCAACAGCGTCGCAGACATTCTTTGCCAGGATCAAAGGCAGTGTTTCAAATCCAGATGTTCTCTTACCAGTTTTTGGAGGGCGAGTATGTGTGGATTTCATCGAAGAACCTCTCTGGCTGGTGCAGGGGGTACGGGCTCGGCCGCGTCCACCCACCAAACAGCACCAGCAGGTCCTTGTAGACCACCAGCGTGGCCCCAGCCTTGGGTGAGGGGTACGAACCTGGGCAAGGGGAGAAGAAAGGAGGGTTAGGAGACCATCCTCAAACACAGGCATCAAACCTGATGCAAATTTTACTCGAGTGTGATGACGTGGGGACTCCACCTTTGGACAAAAAAACAAAGAAACAAAGCAGCAAAGAAGGCAAAATTAGAACTGGGAGCCTGGGAAGAAAACTACTGCCAACTTGTGTTGCTGTAATTAGTAGGAGCCTAAAAGCACATTTCACGTATGGCAAAACATCTGTCAGTCACTGGCAGGAAATTACTAGCTTTCCCCCATATCCCTTTAAATTATTGCTTTAGCACTGAATAAAAGCAATAATTACCTCCAAATACCTAACTTCTCCCCAAGGACGGAGCAAGAAGGAATGCTAATTCACATGCATCCAGTGCTGCTCCTGGAGGACTGCTTGAGAACTTGCAAGCAGCAGCAGAAACCCAACCCCGCTGTCAGAAAGAGGCACAATTAAACCCAAAGCACTTTGCTGTGTCAATAAGCAATCACTCCCTGAGTCTATCAGAGAATGAGGCACTGCAAAAATACTCCCTTGCTGCAATGTTAGGTGTTGAGTTGGGTGAATGGCTGAGCTTCCTACAGCTGTAACCAGCATCAGGTAGGTTCCCTCATCAATGCAGATCTCAAATAATCATAAATACACCATCTAAAAGCATCACACAAAAAAAGGGTTGTGTGGGACCAGGGGAGCCCAAGGGCAAAGCTGTGCATGTGGCCATGGAAGCACCATCACCCTCTCTGAAGTGCTGAGATAACAAAGCCAGCGCTCTCCTCTGATGTCCTAATGGGACTCAGGGAAACATTTTTAGCAGGTAATGACATGCAGAACTAGGACTATTTTTAAAAGAAACCGGAGCATCTATTTTAAGATGTTGCAGCTGAGAAAAGCAATTTGATTGTGATGGATTCCAGGTGGTGGGTGAGAACAGCTGAGCCAAAAAGCACCCCTGACCCAGGAGCCCTTTGCTGGGGACAGAGCATGTTGTACTGCTACTCTCAGGTGCTAGGGAACATCTGTAGCATGGCAAGGCCATACCCAGAGTCTCTTTAAAGATTAAAGTACCAGAAGAGGGTTATGGTCAGTTACTTGTTGTTCCCATCCAGGTTCCATATTTCCAGTTTTCCTGGCTGTGTGCAATTAATTCATCCACACCAGCAGGTCTCTAGCCTTGGTAGAGCTTAGAAGTGACACTCCCAAGCTTGGCATGGCAAATTGGTTGCTAGAAAGGCTTCGATCTGGTTTGGAAAGAAGAAGTTGGTTGGGCTCATCCAGCCAGGACATGGCACAGGGGCACGTAGCTGGTTGGGATGTGCCTGTCTATCTGCAACGGGGATGATGTAAAGTGTGGGTTTTAAATTGGGACAGCAGTTAATGTTGAACAAAAAGGGTCCCACTGCAAGTTGGGGTGGGGGCCGAGAGGTAAAGCACCGCTTTGCTCTGAAAGGTCTTCGTCCTGCTGCAGGCTGAAGGTCACAACCCCTGCTGCAGACACCAAGGTGCTTCCCAAAGGAGTCAACAAGCACCTTGCGATCAGCCCAAGGCAGAGGTCAGCCTTGGTTTTGCAGGAAGCACTGCCTCTTATTGGAGGCTGTGCCGGTGAAAATGAAAGCAGCATTTCTTTCTGGAAGGCAGGAAAAAGATGAATTTCCCAGCCCAAGCATGGTGAGCAGACAGCATGGTAGGCACAGGTCTTCAAAGGGAGCAGGCAGTGCAGAGCAACCTCGCTGCTCCTGGATGGCAGCTGTTTCTGGGCAATAAATGAACTTTGGTCCATGGGTGGAGCATACAGAAATGGGGGAAATGTTGCAGAGCATGATGGCTCTGCAAAATTGCTGTATGATATGGTATCAAAGATGGCTTAGCTTCATTGATCCTGCCTTTAACATGGGAACAGAGAGTGACTAAGAGATGGGGAACTGACACTGCTTGCGTATCTCTAGGGCAGAGAAGAGCTCAGGGTGCTGCTGCCAGCAAACTGCAAGCTAATGCTGCAGCCTGGTTCACAGCCACTTCAAGTTTGAGACACACAGCATCTCTGGTAAAAGGCAGTGCCCAAGCATGACTCAGTTTCCACTCATTTCCCCCACCCGGTCACTGCTCACCTTCCTGAGCCTGAGAAAGAAAGGAGCACCCGAGGGACACAGCACAGGCACACAGCCGCAGCCTTTGTGACTTCAGGTCCCAGGCACGTGGAGCATGGGGATGGGGCAGGCAGCAGCAACATCAGAGGGACATGGCTGCAGCCTGCAGTGACTCACCCTGGGATGGCAGAGTGGTGTTCCAAGCACGTTTGGCACAGGAGGGCTTCCTCCTCTCGTAGCTCTGCAATCCCACCACCAGATGAAACCAAGGGCGGTGCCCTCAGATGGGCTTCATTAGCTAATTGTGTCTGTTCTGACAGCTTCCTCGGTCAGCATGATGGAAGCTCCTCCTTAACAAGCTCAAATGGGTTTCCAAGCTCTGCACCTGATAACATCATCAAGTCCAGTATCAGATTATTTCTCCCCAGGATAAAAATTCTAGCGTGCAGAGGGTGTAGCACAATTAACTATTTCTAAACATAGAAGAAGTCATCTCTTTCCAGCTGGTGCTGTTTATTTAGCAGGGATGAGTGACCAAATGCTGGATGGAGCTATTTGTTCCAGCTGATGGATTTTCCTGGCCCACCAAGCAGAGAGATACTCTTCAAACAAACAAACAAACAAACAAACAAACCAACCAAATCTCCAGCTTCTGTGGACACGTGGAAGAGAAATGCTGGCCCCTGCTCGCTTCTGATGCGAGCTCTGAACACCACTCATCTACCATATGTCCTTATAAGCAGTTTTTAAAGCCCATTTATTCAGCCTTCTAATGCCACTGGAGCTGCACGAGCAGCAACAAAAGAAAAACCTTGTTGCAGGGGCACGTGCAACACGCATTTCCAAGCTGCCTTTTTAAGCACAGCCCCCGAGCAGCTCCAGAAAGAGGGCAAGCAGTGAACATCAAGTGGAGCTCAAAAGATGAAAATAAAAACAAAGGGGAAAAGCTGCACGATGCTTTTGATGTGATGGAATTAGCCAGATGAAAGAATTGGTTCAGATCAATATCGCTTCGGGAAATGCTGTAGGAGAGGAGATGGAGTAAAGCCATACATTTGCACCATTCCAGGGTGATGGGAAGATACAGAAGGAGTTATTGGGTATATGAGGGTAAAAAAAACAGAGAGATGCGAAGCTTGAACACTCAGACATGAAAAACTACACGTGCTGGTAACCTCATGTTTCCTAAACTTTTTGTAGCTCTGCAAAGCCACGGTGCTTCAGCACAACCCATCTGCACCAGGGCAAAATGCTGTGCTGGCTTTTGCTGCAAAGAGTTTGTGCTGTGCTTACAGAGAATTGCAAAGAACCGGACAAAAGCAAATTCCTTTCAGAAAGAGAGAAGAAAAAGCAATCTGGCTGCCATCAGTGCCAGCAGAACGAGCAGCTCAAAGGGCAGCCTGCACGTACAGTGCTCCACGCACACAGCTCTCTTGAGGAGCTCCTGATGGCGTGTCAGGATTGCATTTAGCAGCCTGGCCCTCAGGCTAGCAGACTCAAAGGAACCAAACTGGGAGCCCTAGCTGGAATCCTCATCCCCCCAGCACACCATCTGAGGCATTACCCTCAGAACATGGCTGTGCCCCACTGACGGGAAGGCCACAATTTGCCTTGCTCAGCGGATCCTGAGTCTTGTCTGACAGCATGACATCCCCCCCCAAATCTTTCTTCCTCTATGGGAAGGGAAACCAGAGAAGGAAAAAATCCTTTGGCTTCGCAGCCCAGATTTTTCTGCAGTAGTCTGCAGATTTGCTTGAAAGCTGTTCCCCCAGCAGTGCTGAGCAGGATGACAACAAGTCTGGAGGCAGAAGAGCAGCACCCCAGGCAATCCCAGCCCTGGTACCACGACCAGGAGATAACAAAGGGCCGCTCTACTGGGAAATGTGGGCATCTGCATGCAGGTCTCACACCAGCTCTCTGCAGAATGGAACTGCATCCTTTAGGACTCGCTGCAGCTACCTCAGATCCAGTGTCTGTTCACCTGTTTCTGCCCCCAGTTGTTCAAAGAGAGCCACTGAGATCATTTTCAAGATTGGCTTTGGACTGGGACTGCTAAACCTTAAAGTGCTTAAGAGCCAGGAAGGTATCATTTTCCCTCACTAAAGCCATGTGTGACTTAGTGTTCCCTCCAATCTGGGTTTCTTACATGAGAAAAGAGATCTACACCACAGACACAACCTCAGCTTTGTAGGAAATAAAGAAAAATGGAGTAGGACCTGAAATGCCTTCCCAACAGACACAGCCCACCTCGACCAAACCCTCTGCAGGCACACGCGGCTGCTGCCTGCAAGATGCTGCTCAGGGTAACGAATCTCAGAGAATCATTAAGGTTGGAAACGACCACAAGGGCCACCCAACCCAACCATCAACCCACGTCCACCAAACCCACTAACCCACCACTGTGCACCAAAGCAGAAACAGTGGAGGTGTCCTGCAAGAATATAAGAACTGAGGTATGCACACCAACCCCCGTGGTGCCCAGGACAGCTGTCACACAGCAAATACCCATCTGACAAGGACACAGGCTCACGGCAGGGGCACAGTGCTGAAACACAGGGCAAGAGTCCTGCAGTGCTTTGTGTGGATGCAGAAGTCAGAAATCTTCATCAGCGAGGATCAGTCACTTCCGAGCTTTTGCAACGTCGCAGTCATTTCTTCGTCCTGGAAATTCTCACGCAGCCCAAGCGTGGAGTCCCAGCAGCCTATAAAGCTGTTTAAAAGGAGCGGCAGTGCCCTATGAACCCTGTGCAACAGGATTACTGAGTCATTCTTTGCTAGCGTTAATCAGAAACCTCTTTACACAGTAACTGCAGTGTTGAGCAAAACAGCAACAAGATAGGAGTGCCAGAACGCCCGGGGCTCTGCCCCCTTCCCTCCTAATAGCTGAAAACAAGGATGCAATTTCTGCACCGTGCAATTTACAGTGCAATTTCTGCACACAATGGTGCAGGAGGGGCTGTGTTTGCTCCCATCCTGGGCTGGGAACGTTTCTCACAGCACTGTCACCGCAGTGTCACTCCCAGGTGCTGAGTGCTGCTCACAGTGAGGTCACCCCATCCCCTTTTTTGCAACCTCCCCTGCTTTTGGGAAATGCAAATCTGGCCCTGCCCTAAAAGGGAGCGTTGTTGCAAGCTCCCTCTCCCTCCAGGTGGGTGGAACAGAATACCAGCCAGCTTTTCTAAGTTTTATTGCGTGTTTTCCCCCCACCCCAGTGATACCATACCCTGCAGACTTGTAGTGATATGAGTAACAGTCCAACATCCTACACAATGCAGCTCCAACGCTAATTAAAGAGCTCAGGAGCTGAGAGAGAAAGGGCTGATCAGCTCCTGCCGCTCATCTTCTCTGCAGGAGGCAAACGGAGGAATGGAAATTGCTGTATCAGACTGCAATGTGGTAATGACAGAGTAACTGTTGGGAAGGGACTGAAGAATGTGTGGGTTTGCAGAGGAGCGTGTTCAGTCTGTGCTGAGCTCCACACTTTTCACTCAAGTCACACTCCCAGTTAGCTCCTGTCCCATTGCCATAGCAGGAGAGACACAGCAGGGCAATTCCACAAGTCTGAGAACTCTTTCCAGCCCAGCCCCAAATTGCTGGTGTCTCAGGAAATGGCTGCTGTGCAATTTGGTGAGGTTAGGGCTACTAAGTGGCTCAGAAACCTCAAACATTCCTCTCCTCATCCCGTGTGCGCAGTCCGAACAGCCTCCCCAGATAAACACGGGCAGCTGAGCCTCAGGAAGAGCAGAGCTCTGCTCAGTTCAGAGCTGTTCTGCAAAGGAAATGCAACTACCTACTGAAAGCCTGCCATGCGGGTCCCTAACTGCCCCCACTTGCTCCTGTTTTCAGCATTTGGTTTGCACTTTATGCTTTGTTCACACTTCTCTCCCTTCTTCCAGTAATTCCAGCACTTAATGCCAAACTTGCTAAATATTTTATGCAAAGAATAAAGATTCACCTTTGGACTGCAGACAAGTGTGAGCTACTGCTTTGTCATTCCACGTGCCTACCAGACTTCAGGAGAGAGTTGTTTTAAAGCAGATGTTCTTGTGAAAGGTGGAGAATCAGGCTATGAAGCGTGAGCATTTGGAGCTCTCTGAAAGCAAATCATGCTGCCTGTAATAGAATATCAACATTGCACAATCAATCTTAAGTGTGACATATGAGATCTCCATGGACAGGGTCCTCAATGCAAAAACACAGCAGCAGCTGGAGGCCCTGAGCTGAGCTGCAAGGCTTTGCCTCCCTGCAGGAGCTCCTGCCGATAGGTGTCAGCACAGCCTGTGAGCAGAGCCCTTCCAGCATCTCCAAGCTCAAACTGGCTGAGATGTAACACACATAAATCTGTCAGGATAGCAGATATCCTGAAGAAATAAAGTTCTTTACAGTTCTTGTGGCAACAAGCGTCAGGAAATAGCCAGACTGCTGCAAGGACATCCTGCCACAGGTTTTATACCTACTATGTTAACATCCCTGCATAGCCAAGCAGCAAAAAAGCTCTTGCAAAATCAGGCTTAATGTCTGCTTATGGCAATACCAGCTGGAAAGATTGCAGGGTTGTACTTTGAGGCCATTAAAAAAACAAATTGCTCCCCAAGCACTTGGCTTTTGCATGCAGTGCACTCAGTATTTCAGGATGGAGATTTACCTGCAGAATTTCAACAGAGATTGTTCAAAGTTTCAACCAAATCTCAAACAAGTGACATTCAGAAGCTTCCAAACTCACCGGGAGCTGCAGAGTGGTCAGCACCATTAACGAGGCACAATTACTTGCCTGTCTATATAAGGACTCCTAGCATCGGGAACCTATTTTTACAGATCATGGTCTTCTTATTTACTGACATGACCACAAATAGTTTTCCCCAGTTTTGGTATAGCATGCTCATCAGCATGACTTGCAGATGGCCTGGGGTCACGTTTAAAATGAGTACATAGTGCTCACAATTCTGAGAAGTGGCACATATCAGACATCACCCAACAGCAGTCCCTGCTCCTACCTTTGTGCACTGATTGGAGAAAAGGGGGACCAGAGAAGCTCAAAACTCCCAGAGTCCAATAAAGGCAAGAGTGGGGAAATTCCTCCATTAATCTCTGGAGGGATCCATGCCTGGGGACCTTCTCTCTGAGAATCTAAATCTGACAAGGTTAAAGCAACAAGCTATTTGTCATGCCTTGCTGCTAGATTCGTGCTGATAACGTTTTGAGAGGGGTCTGTTTTCTGGCATGGGGCTGAGGAAATAAAATGAGTGAGGGTTGAGACTGAAACACAGCCCCGTGCTCAACAAGGATGAGCAGAGCTGTGGGATCTCCACTGCCTGACTCCATTTCTGCACCAACACTTGCTCAGCTCTTCCCTTGCAGTCCAGCCTTAAAGAGAACCTACTGTTTTTAGTCCTGAACTAAGAGAAGAAGAAACTAAGACAGTTGCTTGAACCATCCATTTCTCTTTCGAGCACTTCTCTGCCAGCCTCCTCCATCACATTTCCCCCTGTGAAAACCCCCAAGCTGTGGAGCACAGTGTATTCCAACCACATCAGGCTGAACTGTCAGAGGCAGGCCAAGAGGGCATCAAGAGGGTAAGGCAGATTTCCCTGCACGGCTGACAGTGCAGCAGAGCTGTGCTGACAGGAGCACACGGGCTGGTTA
Organism: Perdix hodgsoniae; assembly: GCA_035772895.1. Taxonomy (NCBI): domain Eukaryota; kingdom Metazoa; phylum Chordata; class Aves; order Galliformes; family Phasianidae; genus Perdix; species Perdix hodgsoniae. The sequence continues at coordinate 860,427 of JAPSGF010000049.1, read as the reverse complement.
CTCCAAGGAGTGCATTTCCCACAGCAGGGACTGTTTTCCCATGCTTTGCACACAGATAAAAATGTGCTGAACTTCCAGTAAGGGCAGAACGGATGCGGAGTATTGAGAACAGGGATGGGAAAGAAGAAGTCACTAGTTGTTTTGGGCTGCTGATGTAAAAGCAGCTTCACACGCGGCTCGTCAGCATTGATACGGAGAGCTCTGACAGACTGGGCTGGGACAGGGGACAGCCTGCACCACCAGGGAGGAAAGGAGATGGTTGTCAGACACAGAACAGCATCAGGGGATGAAATCTCCTTCTCTCTAAGGAAGGGCTGAGAAGCACAGCCTCTCACAGACAAACACATACTTAACAGTAACAGGTTAAAACTCTGCCCTGAAAACTGAGTGAGCATGAGCAAGTTTCCAAGAGCTCCACTATTTCCTATGCTGCAAATGTTTGCATGCACAAACATGGGATGCACGGATGTTTTTTCTAGCCCTGGTAGGGGTATACCAAATCCATGTCCATTACACTGACCTGCCAACAAGTTTAAAGGCTCTGCTCTCTCCAATGGGCTCTTCTGCAGGCAGAAAGCATTCAAAAGCTGTATAAAAACTAGGGAAGAAGGCAGCAGACTTTGGGCTCTTTTCCCATCTGTCTTGGTGAACAGTTCCTGGCAAACAGTTGGGGGAAGAGACGCATGCCCAGCCTGGGGGCTCTTCCCACCTGCACATCCCAGGCATAATTCCTGCACTGCTGCTGGTTGCAACCCATGCTGTGTTTCTCCAGTCTCTGAGATCTGTGCTCCCCATTTGTGCTGAAGACCCCAGGTCCTGCTGGCCAAGGGGAAGAGCTGCCCTGGATACTGCAGTGTTGGGGAACGTGTTTCAGATGAAAACAGATCCAGACAACAAGAAAATACTTTCAAAAGGTTAAACGCAAGCAAGAGGCAGCAAGAATAGGTGAAGACAGAGCCTGGCAAATCCAAGTGAGGATAGATGTGTGTTGTAAACCAAAACCTGCTGGGATTAAGCATTTAATCACTGCTGCAGAGCAATCCTATTGAACTTAAACAGCGATGGATTATCTCCTGGAAGCCAGCCCTCCATGCACAGGCAATACTTTTTCACACGTAGCAAACCTTTCTGCTTGTATACTTTCTGCAAGATTGCATTTTGCAATTGAAATTGTTTTAAGCGTTGCCCAACTGCAGCTTTCACTCTCAAAGCACCCGGGAGCAGCAGATGACTGCACAACTCCAGCTCTGCAAGGTTTCTGTGTGTACCATCACCTAGATTTCTCTCATTATTCCAATTTTGCTTTAGAAGAACTACTTTGACTTTTTTCTTTGCCAAACATTTTGCATAGGTCCCTCTCAGCGTTCCCTGCCCCTTCCAACCCCACAGGGAGCAATGTGCTGGAGGACACAGCTGGCACACCATCCCCCATGAGCCTAAAGAAGGAACAACGTCGATAGATTTAATTGGAAAACGCAATTCCAAGCAACCTGAGATGCAACAGTGCCTGTCCTGGAGGGCAGCGTGAACATGAGGAGATCTTTACTCAGATCCATCCACTCCAGCTTTCAACTAGAAAGACACTGCACACACAGCAAGGAATTTCCATCTGTTTCATTAACCTGCTCTACTTTGACAGATCAGACACCTGAAGCCAGTAGCTGTAGTGATAATTAGAGGCACTGTTCTGTGCCAAGTTATCAGGTTTTTACCTCTTTTGACTCCCAGGAGGCCAGGAGCTGTGACATGGCCTTAATGTGCTTAAGGTGATACCAGGCTTCTACTGACAAACGAGGTGTGCTTTCAATTACAGAGGTCTGCTCAACACTGCACTGAACTTAAGAAAGCACACGTACACAGAGATCCTTTCACAGTCTTCCCCTCCAGGGCAGCTGTCTGTAAACGGAAACAAGCTGGGCTAAATTCTGAAAGTTTATTTTCCAAATTGACTCTCCTAGTTCCCATGCGTGCAAGGAGGGAAACGAGTCTGCTTCACTAACAAACATCTCACAGGCTGCACTCTGGCATCTCGGAGACCAGCAGCAGTCCACAGACTGGGAAAAATGGTTTTTGAGGCACTGCTGCAGCGGTCAGGATATTGCTTGCTTTTTTTTTTTTTTTGGCCAAAGCAAGAATGTGCCTTAGATCATCCACTGTATTAATCCACGGCAAGTCATCCTGCAATGGGAACAGAAGCATCACAGCATGGGGTCAGACTGGAGCATTTCAGTAATGAGTCTCAGCAGGGACTGCTATTAGAAGGGAGATGCAACACACAACCAAGGACAGCAACTGAACAATCTGTATTATCTCAGGAGGGCATCAGACCTAATGGCTTTTGAACAAATCCAAAGAGCGTTTCTACTATTCAAACAATTGTTTCTATTTCAGAAATGCCACCAACCCCTTTGACATTCTGCAGCCCTGTGCGTTATTTACACCGATGGACAGATTCAGAGAGCTCTCTTCATGCCTGCTGGCTCTCAGCTGCACAATCTCCATGCAACCTGTACCCAAAGGGCCCTGGCCATCGCTACTCCCCCTCTCCACTCAGCTCTGCAAGGAGCACTCAGGTGGCCCCAAATCAGGCCCGCTGTTACGAAACTTCACCAACTGTTTTGTAAACTTACTACTGTTTTTCAAAAGGAGATGATGAAAACAGAGCTTCCTGCTTAGGGCAAAGTTTTTGGACAGCTTTGTCAAGGGCAACATGCTCGCCTAATGGGCAGAGATCTGGTGCTGCAGCCAAGAGAGCCTCCCACCAGAGTGGGACCACATCTGGTGCAGCTTCCTTGGACAGGTGACAGCAGTTCCCCCTACCCCCCTTTTGTCTGCTCCTTCTGTTGATACAACACCATCAAAGGCACCTTCCCCCCAGCTCTCAAGGGGAAACCCAATCCCAAAACTCCAACTCAAAACTCAAGCCAGAAACCAGCACTGCTGAAGTATGGAACAGAGTGAAACCTGGGGAAAGAGCAGGGCTGGAGCAACAGATGTGAGTGACTGCTGCACATTTACTGCATCACATTCAGTGCTTTCAGTCTAGTCTTTGTGCTAAAGCTGGCTGCTCATTTCAGGTGACAGCAGAGGACCAGTAGCTCTCGTGCAGCTGCATCTTGGCAAGGTCTGAAAACGTACAGAGAGGATCAAAGCATCTACACCAAGAGCACTGCCTTCAAGCCTCTCAAGGGAGAGGAGACACGTCTTCCCAGCAAAAACGAAGGCAGTCTCACTGCACAGAGTAGAAAGCAGCAGGAAGCAAGTGCTGCGAGCTGTGCCCTGCTGCAGGAAGGGTGGCTATGGGGATGCCTGCACAGCCAGACTGTTCACAGCAACAGGAAGAGCTGAGCACAGGGCAGCCGGGCTGCTCTGAGAGCAGGGTGCTGGGGGAACACAGCTTAAGGGTGGGTGTGTGATTTTCTGAGTCCTTCTTGCTTTCTCCTGCAGCTGGAAGGAGAATGCAAAGCAAAGTAAGGGATGGTGCTTGGCCCAGGGTGGTAAAGGCAGGACGCACAGACTTCAAGATGTTGGCTAGCATACCTCTCCCTGCAAAGAGCTTTTTATATGTTGCCATTCCTTATTTAACGAATGCTGTAAAAGGCTCTGTTTTAAAAAAGGCTTTCCACCCCTGCTCAATAAGCCCCCAGGAGCACAGGCAAAGCCACCAGCATTTTTCTCTCTGATTTAAAAAAGGGATTTCCCAGTTCAGTACATGGCTCCAACAGGCAGAGGCCAAGAGCAGGACTCATGAGGAACATAAACCAACAAATGCAGGAAGGGAGAAAGTCTGCAGAAGTTGCTTCAGGAGTCTGAAATAGCACAGGCAGGCCAGAGGGATTCTGCCTGGAGACGTGCCCTCAATTCTGCCAATAAATTATCTGCTGCAGTTTGAGGATGATGAGGACGTGAAACACCAAGGGGAAACACTGATGGATTTGATGGCTGAGGCAGCCTCCCCCTGGACCTGCCACAACACAGAGATGGAGGGGGTTTCAAGCAAAGAGTGTTTAACAAACCTGCAAAGGAACAGAACAACTCTTCCCTGCTACTGGGGCAGCATAGTGCTGGGTTGGCCAATTCCATGCCTCAGCATCACCACAAAAATCCCTCATCACGTGGCTACGTGCAGCTCCATCGCACCAAAGGCTGTGAGTCTCAGCACTGACTGGCTTCAAGTTTCTCCCATGACTGTTTCAGCCACACCAGAACTCATATTTAGGAAGCACCAAAGATCTATCAGCACAAAAGCCTGTGCCCTCACTGCAAGAGCAGCATGCTGTAGCTTGAGTGGCAGAGCTGAGATGAAGCCTTGCCTCCAGCTGGATAAACAAACTCTAGCTTATACCACCTCCAGCCCTCGATCAGGTTTGTCTCTGCCAAAAATCAAAGAAGATTCTGATTAACTATGCAAATAAAGGCAATGAAAGCATCCCCAACACCAGAGAAAAGTGCTCACCAAGGACAGCACCTGCCTTCTAGGCCCACCTAGCCTAATAGGAGATTGCAGCTGAGAGTTCAGAGGCATTCCTGTTCACGTTTCTAAAATAGCGAGCCTGCTGCCTACTCGCCTTTGTAAGGCATCACACCCCACCAGCAAAAAGAGCTACATGAAAGCTAGGCATTGACTCTCTTGTTCTATTCCAGTCTAATAAGCAGAAAGTCAATGCCATCCTTATAGATCTAAGCAAAAAGTACTTTGAAACCTCAAAAATTAGGTTTTTTTGAAGCAATTATCTCCCTCCCCCGTCTCCAAGACTAAAGGAGCATGAGCTAATTATTTCTTTGAAGGCTAAATATTTACTCCCAGATTCAATGCAGCAGCTCAGCTTGGAGGTAAATTACTTAGCTCTGATGTCATCTCATTTAATGTCTGCCCATAAGAAAACCCAAACAATAACAACAGGCACAACCAACCAAAAAGGGAGCTTTCTCATGGAAAAGCCCTCTGGAAAGGGGCAGGGATGAGGCTGTTCCTGCTCACATGTGGCACTGGGCAGGCTGCAAGACATTCAGCACGGACCTGGCACCACGCTCTGGCTGCCTGTAGGCTACCCTATGGCTCTTATTAGATAAGATGCCCATGATTTATAAGGGCACACGTAATTACACACGATCAAACCTCTCCGAGCCAGAACGGGCCTGGAGGAGAAGCCACCATCTTCCCCTGGAGAACAAGCACTACACAGAGTGTGCAGAGCCAGTGACCTGCAGAAACAGGGTGGGAATTCCTCCTCAACCTCCACCAGCAATTAGCTTGCACACACCCTGTGCCAGAGCAAGCATTCATTCATCAATGTCAGCTCTCCTTTTAATATCCCTCTCGTGTTACTTACATCTGACTCTTAAGTTTCAAAGCTCTCTGCTTTTGCCCCCTCCAGTCACTATTCTTTCCCAGGCAGTGGGTGCCAACACTTTGGTTAGGGCACCAAAAAGCAGCTATGTGCAAGAAACCACCACCAGCACAGGCACGGGTGACTCATCTTCTCTGAAGACTGACAAACAAGAGCTCTCTCTGTTCACTGAGACTGCCCTGAAGTTTCAGTTGCGATCTGATCTCGCTCCGTGCACTCATGACAGCATGCAGAAATATTTCCTCGGGGGATCTTCCCATGGGACTTAATTCTGACACATATTCCCACAGGACTTGTTCTTTTTAACAGCGCTATTTGTTAGTAAGGCAGCGGGAATTTCGCTCTGTGAAATACCAGCAGGGTGTCTGGGATGCAGAGCTGGGTGCTGGTGGTTGGATTCATTAACACGGTGCGAGTGCTAAAGGCGAGCTGTGCCCCACATTCAATCTGACGGAAGAACTTGCTGGGCTGCAAGAATAGCTGGCCTGGGTCAGAGCAGAGGTCTGCATAACCCAGCATCCTGTTTATGCTACCCATGGCCTCTTCTCCAGCTGAGCAGTGGGGAAAGGAGCAGGCGAGCACCACGGCACAGTAGGAGGAAGAGCGAGAGCACTGTGGGTTATTTTCTTCCTCCATTTTAAGCCCGTGCCTGCCTAGCTCTCACCTGTCCACATCATAGGCTGGATGTGCAGATTCAAAAATCAAATTGAAATGTCAAAGTGTGGGCAGAATTGTTTCCCAAAGGTGGTCACCTAGCACCGAGTTGCATTAACAAAGTTGCATCTGAAAAGTTCCCAGGTAACATCTGAACACAGAAACATCTTGGTCTTGTAGGATTTCACATTAAAAAAAAAAAGTAGTCAGGAAAATACAGCTTTAAACAGTGATCAAGTAATCCTCAATACTTACTCAGCACACGAAGCAGGATCAGGAGTCTGCATACAAGCAGATAACTCAGCAAGGCTCCCTTTCCTCGTTTCTCCCTCATTATACGTAAAGCTTTTACCTAAACAACTAGCTTTATATTCACTTTTTGCTCCACATTACCAAGAGCTGCCCAAAATTCTGCTTTTTTCAAAACTTACATTAGCCAAATTCAAAAACCCATGAAAAGCAAGTACCTTGTCCACGACGTTTTGAGTTTAAAATCAGTGTGGGAAATAACTGGTGGCATTTTCATGCTCTGGGCACAAGGACTGCAGGAATGTACCTGTTTTCCCATGTTTTCCTGGTTGCTCTGGGCTGCCAGCATGGGCACGTCTCATGCACTCTTCCAAACACCTAAGCAGCAACTAGCAGAGATACTCAAAAATCTCAGCTCTGGGACAACAGTTCTTATCAGCATGAGCTCTTGTGACAGTTAAATGCCCCTCATCATGCATGTCATGAACTGGTGCTAAATAGCTTCTCCAGACGAAGATGAAAACCAGAAACAACTCAATCTGCCTCACAGCACCCTGCTGCTGCAGGCAACAGATGTGTGTTCAGGATGTCATCTGCAAACCATTCGTTGATAAAACGCACTGGGACCACTCAGCCTGGAGGCAAGGTGAGTGGTGATGAAGGCTCTGGCGGTGGGACAGCAGGAGGAGGGTTGGGGAGGGCTGCACGACCGCTCTCACCTGATGCCAGGGGCCGGATCCACTCTTTGCTGTTCAGATCAAGTCTCCAGAGGTCATTGAAGGCAGCATTACAGCTGCTTTGCGTGCAGCCTCCAAACACGTACATCGACTGGTTGGCATCGTAGTAACATGCACCTAGGAGAAAGGAAACCATGGATTAGCTCATTCTCTCATCCTCATGTTTTGGGTGCACAAAAATTTGTTTTCTTTCCCCCTGAGTTACAGGTGAGCGAAAAGCCAACAGGCTGCAGCAACCTCGATGAGTTGGGTCAGGAGTAACCCAGCCCAACGTAAACTTCCAGCGAGAGCCTAAGACAATTATGCTCTCAAGCAGAGCTGCTCCTGAAAATGCAAAGAAAGCTGCCTCAGAAGCTTGCAGTTAATTAGATTAGCTACGATTAACACATTCAGCATGCTTACCTTCTCTAAGCTATTTCATATTGCTTACGGGGCTGCCAAGATTTACTGAGCAACGGTCCTGTATGCTTAAACACGGTCACTTGCTCTCTTTTTCCAAAGCTGACAGCATTTCACCTTATCTCATCACAAATAGGCACCACTGAAACACAGGCACCTTACAGGAGCATCCCCTTTGTTGCTGGGGAGAAGAATTAGGCAGTGGGAAGTGGAATGGAGAGGAACACAGTGCTTGACAGCCCCTCAAAGACATTTAGGAAAAAGCAAGCTTTTGGCCCATAACCAAACTCAGCAGTAAAAGAATTCAAACAACAGCATTTGGCCACCTTGGTGTATGTGGTACCCAGGCACCTCTGTAAATCAAACATGCATAGAGCAGATAGGACAGTGCTCAAAAAACTGAAGCACTGAGATTAACATCAGACAAAGACAACATGAGCAGCGTTGCTGTTTCTGCACTTCCCCTCTCACACAACTAGCCCTGCTGATTGCATACAACATCTGAGCCCTGCACAGCTATGGGAACCTCTGTAGGAGCCTTCAACAAAGTGCTCAATATCTAATGTAACATATAACATGAGCTGTGCCTGAGATCCCTTGATTTATTATCAAGTTTGGTAGGAAGCAATCACAGTAACTCACATCCATGCATACATCCACCAGCACGTAGGAGAAAGTGGCAGTGTTTTATGCTTTGAGAAAGCCAGGGGGCACGAGCTGAGGCTTGGATGGGGGAAGAAGACATTGCCCTCACAGTGACAAGTGATATATTGAAAAATATGCAGCAGAAAGGCAAAAGAACAAGTCAAAGTTCAGGCACAGAGCAGCATGTGGCCCTGGGGGTGAGGGCATGCAGAAGCCCCTCCAGGGCACTTCGGACTAAGCAGCACCGTAAATAACCAACACAAGGCAAACTGCAAGGTCAAGGGCAGCAGGAGGGCAGGGAAATTCAATAAAAAAGACCAAGAAGCAAAATTCAAGTTCAGTGTGTATTTGTAAGATCAGCACGGCAGTTCTGACAAGCAGCCAGTATTTCGGGCTGAAATATAAGCCAAGGTATGTATGTGTAGGGGTGAAAGCTGCACAGCTCCTCTTTCTCTACGTTATTCACCGTAGGCAGCTGTCCACCAGCAGCACAAGTTCCAAAATAAGAAGATATTTGGTTTAGTTGGCCTGGCAGGACACAGGACCGCTCCTGAGGAACATGAACCAACACAAGACAGGAAAAAATCCACACCGCAGAGTGAGGAAAATGTGGATTGAAAGGACTGAATGTGCTGATGCCCCATTTTGGTACAACAGAAGAAGCCTTGTTCCAGACCAGAAGAGCATCCGTGCCTTCCAACAACCCAGCATAGCAGCCTTTTGGGATAGCCCTGCCAGAAAGGAACAGCCCTTCAACACAGCCCACCCGGCTGTACACCACAGACATCCATCTCACCATCTGAACAAATGAATCGCACGGTAACCCAGCACAATGCTGCAGCTCTGCAGAGGGCAGCGCAGGAGCAGTGGCCTTTGCCAAGGGCCCTATTGTGTGATGAAGGGCTTGTCATGCAGATCACCTGCTTCCCCTATTGAGAGCCCGCTGAAAAGCCAGCAGCCCTCATGCCCTCGGCTTTTTGCTGCTGCAGCAGCTGGCCACACAGCAGGACTGGGGGAAGAGTGGGATGGGGATGCATAAGGGCAGCGTCCTGAGCTGGCCCTGGTGGTGTGAGACCACCCAGCTGTGTGTGTGCACCTCAGGGCCCTTGCCTGCAGCTGAAGCCTTCATCTCAAACCACATCTCGCCAAGGTGTACAGCACACACCTACACACCATGCAAAGTACCCGAGGAGCTGCTTTTTGGGTGAGGGTAAAACAAGTAGCAGAGTGACTGTGCGAGCTTCAAGATTTACCTGGGCTGGGATATAAATGGCCTTGGTAAAAAACAGGAGAATGACCGCATGACTCCCAGAACCTCTGCTGGGAGCAGGATAGGAATAGCAGGGAAGAACTAATACAGGACCAACATTCCTTGAGAGCTTTATGGCATCCTTAGAGGCCTATTTGCTGCCTAATCATGACAGGTTGAGTGCCTCCCTCCTCCCCCCCACACCAAGCCCTTGGCATTCCTGGTTTCACACAGCACAGCTCATTTATTATTTTGAGGGGAGGTGGCAGCATTCTTCTCCTCTCTTTGGATTCAAAAGAGCAACCAAGCCAGCCAGGCACTGTGACATCCGCACGGCGTGTATTTTAATCCTAGATCAAAATAATTTCAGCTGTGCTTTCCTTCTTCTCAGTGCACCATTCAAAGTTTCTGAAGCCGAGGAAGACAGGTCAGTTTGAGAAAAAGCACAGGTGAAAACACCAGTTTGATACCAGCCTTTCTGAATGCAGAACAGACCCAGGGAGGAAGAAGTTTTCTCTCTGTGCTGCACAACAGCCACAAACAAAGCATCTGAGATTTGCACCCTAAGTGTGAGAGAAGCAAAATAAAGACCAGCAGGCTGCAACTGGGAAACTTAAATGCAACACAGATGCCCCTTATGATAATCAGAGGGCACTGACTTTTTCACCATCAAGTACATAAAAAAAAGGCAATCTACATGTACAGGAGTCAAATTCAGAGGTCAGATTCCCCATCAGTTGACAATAGCACTGCAGCCTTACTGCTGCCCACTGTCATGTTCCTACGTAACGGCTTTAAAACCCCCTGTACACAGCTCTGTCACCTCCTGAGATCACTTCCTTAGTTTGAAAGAGCTCAGACATGTCTGGAAGTGCACTTCAACTAAGAACAGGAAATGCAGCATCACAAATGCAGTCGCTGAAGGAGGGGTTCAGCCAAGAGATGAAACGTGAAAGCTATCTGTCTCCTTCAAAAACAACCCCAGACTTATAATTTCATTATTTTCCTCCTGCTTTCAGCTCAGGGACGGTCAGAAAGCAGTAATATATTCAGCAAAGCTCAGAGACAAAGAAAGCCATTGCTGCTGGGTCCCTTTGCTCTTGGGAAAGGAGCTGCCCCCGCTATAACACCAACAGCTTTCCAGCTCTTACCTCTGTCATCTCTCAGGGTGAATTTGTATAATTAGTCACTATGCTGGTACCAAGCTCCCCAGTCTGCATGGAAAAATCAGTACTTAAACACAGTCACTGCAGAACCACCTCTTCCATCAAAGGAAGAATATTTCTGGCTCAACGGTCAACATTCCATTCAGGCCTTTCCTTTCCTGCATTCTTCCACCTTTTGACATCACTTTCTGACTGTGGCCAGTGATTGCATGAGTCACTGTGCTGGTATGATCTCCATAGGTTCACGCATTCCAGCTAAAGGAGACAATGAGACAACTATTTCCAAGTTTACACTTTCACAAAAGTACCTGGTGTTCACCTCAGAAACCTGTGAGTACTTCTTTCAGTAAGCCTGAGTGCTTAAATCTCAAGGAATAGCATTATTGAGAATTGCACAGTGTTATGCAGCTTCAGATAAATCCTTCAGCCAACCTACAGCCCATTCATAAAGTCTGTTATCAGCCAAACTTGCCATATGATCAAAGACCTTGACAAACGCTTCCTTTCTGTAGAATTCCAGTGGCTTACATTAATTATTCCTTATCAAACAGTTTTTTCTATTAAGTTCTTCAGAATTTATTGGAGACAATGACCTCTATTTAAAATTTCCTTACTTGTCATGTTAAATATTGGCTCCTTATTACCACTTCTGAGATATCTCTAATAAATCTTGGGAAAAGAAGCAAGCCTAGCCAAATCTTTGATGCCAGTAACCGTTGCCTGTTGACTTCAAAGCACTCATGCCTGGCAGATGACGCCCTCCCATGAAACCTGGCAGGTCATCCCTAAAAAATGGCTTGTGAGTCCTCCTCTGCACCCCTCCCAAACCTCCCCTTCCCACTTCGCCTCCGCTCACTGCAGAGGGATTGAGATCATCGTTTTCCAAGATTCTCTGCATTGTGATTAACGATTTGTTGCTGCTCTGGATAAAGGAATCTGAGCTCAGCCCGGCTTTGATCAAACCTCCCTCCAGGCCCTGATATTGGAATCCACCCACAAACTCATGCAGCTTTGCCGCAGGGAAAACAGATCTCACAGATCTGGAGAACTGTTCAAATTTTTTTTAAGAAGTCGTTTAAAATCAGCAAACATGTTAATCCAGGTTAGCTTTCCATGCGTAAAGTACATTCATAATGCTTTGTTACTAACCAAGCATTGACCAGAGCCAGGACACTGGCAAACACTGAGACTAATACAGAGCACAGGCTGTGAAAGCAGCAGCTTTGATGCCCCATCCCTGGAGGTGTTTAAGACTGGGCTGGATGGGGCCCTGGACTGATGTAGTACCTGATTTAGTGGTTAGCAACCCTGCCTGCAGGAGGGAGTTGGGAAATCAGTGACCTCTGAGGTCCCTTCCAACCAAAGCCATTCTATGAATTCTATGATTCCAGAGCCAGAGCAAGAGCAGCATGCTCAGAGGAACCAGTGCAGATGAAATACCCCCCAGCAAGTTGATGGAAAATACATGCAAACCTGAAATCATCACTAAGCACTTTATTAGCACTGCTGCTAAGAAGGAGCAATAAATTCTGATTCCATTTTCCAGGGTTTTTTTTGGGGAGGACAATGAAATCCTTGAAAAGCACAATGCCATCAGCAGAATGCCTCCCAGACTTGTCCTAGCAAGAAGCTGCATATCCTGTGTGTCAGTTGCTTCATAAATTATTCCCCAGGAATATGAAAATTTTACAGCTACTTGCTCTTGGAATCACACCACTTAAATCATGTTTATTTACCTCCTGAAATGTGAAGTTTGCTCCCCGGAAGAGCTGAGCTCTCAGAGAGCTCTGACCCAGTGACAAAACCGCAAGGACTGAATTTTTGTCATATTTTAATCTAGCGCCTGGCACGGTTCGGTGTTATTTCAGTACAAATAACAAGTTTTATTTAAATATCTTCCCTCAATGGGAACTCTTCCTCTGTTCCATAAACTTGTAAACTTGGAAGCGAGGCAAAAATGCAGCCATAATTTAAGCACCGCTGTCAACCAACTCGCTGACTTCTATCAGCAAATCACACCCACAGGAAAGGAGTTTGCTTCAATACCTCTCAGGTGCAGCCTTTTGTGCTTTGTTTTCAGGCATACCACGCTCAGCCTCCTCCAAGTTACTGCTCAGAAGCTAAGAGATGAAGTGCTGCATGAAGCAGCCAGCACACAGCACCACGTGCAGCAGGTGACACAGTGCAAACACCTCATTACAGCTTTCTGTGGTCCATCAGGAGCTTTGCTGGGCAGTTACTTACTGTGTGAGAAGCGTTGCGTGATGGGGGTTCCTGGGTAAGGGTAAGTACGGCTCTCCCACTGAATGTTTCCTTCTTGCACTGCTTTGATAAAGCCATGATAACACTGATGGGCCACACCTAGAGAAAGACAAGATGTCAGCAGAATTTGGGGCATGTTAGGAACAAAATGTGCCTGCACGGTTGCACAAGCACACCCAAATCCAGCACATACTACAGCTCTAATAAGAAGTGCATGACAGCCTTTGTAGGAAGCACTCAGCTTGGAGAAGCCAAAATAAATGAATTATCACATTGATGTGTAGTGAGTAGCAACACGATAGCAATTAAAGAGATCCTGCATTTAGATTTTAACTATGCTGGTAGAAATTCAGAGGATTTAAGAGAATAAAAAGTTGCAGAAATCAGCAATCACTGAAATTATTTGCTACCTTTCTGCTATGTGACTTACCCTACATTTCTCCCAATGTTTAACAGCCTACAAGAATCACAACACTGAACTAGCTTCCCACTGCTTTAAAACCTATTACCTTCCTGGTACATCCTCTAGGTCCTTTTGTCTCACCCAGCTGCAATGCAAAGTTGCTGTCCCCAATCACACCCAAACTGATGCAGCAAGCAAGCACACCTTTCTGCTCAAAGAGCATCTGCCCTTCCCTTAATGGACCTTTGAGGACAAAGAACATGCAATAATGAGCTGTGAAGAGAATGCATGCAGCTACCAGACAAGAATCTAGAAAGAAATGAGGAGATATCAGAGATAAAAGGCAGCACGTCTTTGTTGAAAGTTTCCCTTCAGCTTTTCAGGGCACAGATCTGGATACTAGAGATGGCTCCAGCTCTCTGGGGCAGAGCAGGCCAGCACTCTAGCCACAATTCATTCAGTATATGGGGTGCATATGACTGGACTTGTACTGAGAAGTCACAGGCTGGTTGCTGTGGGAAGAAAGAGGCCTGCTGCTGATTGACTGCAGCAGCTCAACAGATGCTCTGTGGCCACAGCTCACCACTCAGCCACATCCCTGCTGCCTCAAAGTGCTCTGCACATGGGGAGAAAGTGCAGCCCTTCGTGCGTGTGCAGCAAAGTACTGGTTTTGAGAAAGCACGCAGCAGATTCTGCTTTAGCTGTAGTGCTTGGGTGCCAGCAAAGGCTTTCAATGACAGCATGCAGATCTGAGCTGGTCTCAGCCTTGCCGTGCCCTGGTGTCACAGAGGCTGCACCAGCCCTCGCTGGTGGCTGGGCTCAGGCAACAAATGCACTTGAGGCACCGGAACCTGCTGAGATTTTTCCCAGGAGTTTGCTTACTGCATGCCCTGTGCCAGGAACACCCCCAGCGAGAAATCACACTCCGGGATACACAGCAGGAAGCTTTAAAAAATGAAGCCGTGGGTCCTCCAGCAGCTGGTCCCCAAGAGACACGTGGGAAACCTAACTTGAACCATAGAGTTCAAAGCAGATGCATCCTGACAAACAGGAAAAATTAACCAAAAGAAAACAGATTGGGCATTTACCTCAAGTGACCTCTCTGCTTTGCAGGGCACAGGTTAGCAATATGCCCTGTAAAAAACACCGCAGCTGCCCAGCACCACCCAGCAGGCTCCAGATGGGTGACTGCAATGCCACAGGCTGCTCTTCCCTTCCCCTGCACTTCAGGGATGTTTCCCACAGCTTCTGTTGGGGTGACTCACCGGGTGCTGGCTCACTCCAGCTGCATCCTTTGCACCTCTGAAGGCTGCTTCAGGAACAAGGATGTGTGAGAAAGCAGCAACACAAGGCCAGGACACTTGAAAACTTTTCAGCGAAAGGATGCAGATTGCTGAGCCAGCAGTAACAGAGCACTGCACATTCACTGACCCCAAATAATGCCAAAGTAATGGTGCAATGCTCACTTGTGAAGTAGCTGTGTTTTTGTTCAAGCCTGTTAAACGCTGGGCAAAGCAGAGAATCCCTGGAATCTCAGCAACGCCTCACATGTGCAACAAGGCCACAATTGAGACATCGCCCCACACACCTGCCAACTGTATGCAGAGCCAGGGGCAGAATGCAGACATTTCTCACTTGACACCTGTTCTGCATGTTCCAGAAGAAACAAGCTGCCCTAGTGCAGCAGCAAGCTAATTTCCCACAGATCTAACCATGGTTTTTCTCTCAAACTGCCTGTTTTTAATGAAGCTTGCTATCAAAACTTGCATTTCCAACAGTCTAAGGTAGCAGAAATCACCCAGCGTGTTCAGAACATTGGGAGCTAAGAGGCAGAGTTTGCACAAGGATCCAAGTAAAACTATTTGTTGTATCACATTTATATAGCATTAAAATATCCCCATAAGGCTTCAGAATTAACGCTGCACAGAAGCACAGTGAAGCATCTGTATCTCAGAGCTACCCTTTCAGAAAATCTGAACATGTAGATCTGTATTCATGTAGATGCAGTTTATACTTTGCCACTTATCTTCAGAGCTGTAAGAACCAGAAACTGTTTTGTTTCCAACCAAAAGCACAGGCTTTGGGAATGTAATTACTGAGGAAGCTGCAGACAGTGCACAACTACAGCCACATTAGATGTGGGATGTTGGGAATGGAGGACTGCTGTGCACGTGCCAGGGAAGAAGGCTGACTGCAGGGTCAATGTTAGCAGCACACAGTAGTGCTCACAAACAGCAGTAAGTGAGCAACTTTGTTGTAGGGGGTTTAGGGTTTTGCTTTTTCCTGCTTCAAAAGAGCATAACCCAGCTCTGTTCTGCAGCACCAGAGCTACCAGCAATGCTTCAGCAAGGGAATCAACAGCGTCAGCTGTTTTCAGACACTTTGCTGAAATAAAGCTTCTGAGTTCAAGTGGAAAACAACAGGTGAATCTAAAGCGAAACACAGAGTAGCTGGAATACAAACCCATGTTCCTACAATCACAATAAATGCATTCTCACTACAGCTGTTTGTACCTTTGATTAGTCGATACCACTGTTTGCAGACAAGGGCAGCAGTTTTGTGCTCCTGATAGGGGGAAAGGAAGGACAGGATATACTCCAAAACTTCCTCGGGGAGCTCCAACATGGATCTGTTATGCCTGGGCTCCTCCACCTCCAGCTCAGCATGCGGCTCCTCATCTTGCTCCATTGTCCCCTCGACCACAGCTTCTTCTGGATCCACGGCCATGAAACTGTCATCTTCACTGTCTGAGGAGCTGGCCATGGCATTCCACTTCACAGCTTCAAGTGGGGAAAAAAGACAACACTGAGGTCACCAAAAGAAACTCAACAGCATCAGAAATATAAACTGTGCACTACGTGCAAACCCAACACGTTGCTCTACACAAAGCACTGTAGCAGAAAGCTCCAAACCAAGGACGTGGTTTTTGCAGGGCTCTGAAGCAGGCTGCACACACAGCTTCAGACTGAGCTCACGACCAAGCCTCCTCTGCACGCGGACAAAAGGCTCCAAACAAATGCTCAGACACCACCATCATCAAAGCAAGGAGGCTCACCTCTGCTGGGGGCAGCAAACACATCACAGAATGGTTAAGATTGGAAAAGATCATTAAGATCATCTAGTCTGACCACAACCACTGTAATCCAATCGTGTCGTGCCATTGCCTGGCCACTGAGCAGGACTGACTGCTGATGACAGGCTGAAATATTAAATCTGCAGCCATTCAGGACATGTGACATTACTGAGTAACAACGACAGAACTATAAAGTGAAGGAAATCCATCCTAAGGAGCAGCTGCACGCAGTTCGGCTCACTGGATGGTTTATAGGCTGCGACCACCAAGCCCATGCCAGCTGCTGCAAAGCAAAGCCCCAGACCCTATTTTCTAGGAAATAATCCCCATTTCAGGAAGAGGTGCTGGTTTCGCCTTCCAACTCACTGTGACAACTAATTCACCACCAGAAAAATGGCAGTAGGCAGCATCACTCCACTTTTGGCAGCTTCTCTGATGAAGCAGCTTCAGAAAATCCTGAGGGGCTGTCAACCTTCAGCAGAAACCAAGTTAAAATTAAACTTCCAGTTATTGTGCTTGCAGATGCTCTGCAAGTTTTCCAGTGTCAGAAGTCCTTCTTAGGGTCAGTGCTATGACAAAGAGAGCCTGAAACTGAAACACTTTGACAGAAGTGCTGCTCCCATCAGTAAACTGCATTATGCATCAGATATTTTACAAATTCCCAAAGATTAAGGAAAACAAGGAGAGTTGCACTAAAAACAAATTAACAAAACTAACCAAAAACGGTGAGTTGGGTCCTTTCCAAAGAGCATCAATAGTCAGCAAGCACAGGTAATCATTTCCAGCTTTATGCAGTGCTGCAGGCAAGCAAAGGCTCCCAGTCTCACCGCCCTGGGTCATGCCCAAGCTAGGGGAAGCAGAAGCCTTGAGCTAGGAAACCAGAGCAGCAAATGGGGAACAGAAAGCATTTGACACCCCAGAAGTGTGTTATGTGCTGGAAATGCAAACAGGAGCACAACCAGACCAGGTACAATGGAACACCTGGGGGTGACAAAGCTGAACATAAGTCCTGGCTCAATAGGTTCACACGAGAGATCTGTTGTTGTAAAGGTTCAGAAGCAAAGATTATGGTGATGTGCATTTCCCAGCAGCTTTTATTTACTATTTAAATAATGTGCAAAACCCACTGGAGGATGTCAGCTGAGAAGTGCAAGAATGGATGCCCTCCTAGAAAAGTTTTTTTCCCCCCCTCATCTATAAATAACCCAATTATCAAATCCTGATTTCAATCCTCTGGAGCTCCAGCACCCAGAATAATCACAGGCACAGATCTTACTGCAAGATCTGGAAGAAGACAAACTGTGTGCAGGCAGCTCAGAACGTAGGAGAGCACCTGCTTTGCCAAGGCAGGAGCTGCAGGAAGCCTGCTGGTGTTCTCCTGTGACCTGCAAATATCCGTGCATCCCTGCAGGTGCAGAAGTTCCAGGCAGCCCTGCCTGGTCTCCCACACTTGCAGGAGGTGGACAGGCCCTGTGTCAAACCCTGGTGCAGCTTAGCTGTGAAAGGCTTCCCTAAAAAAGAAGGTAAGGAAACAAACCTGGACCTACAGAGATGGCTTTTATCCTTCCTGGGATGCCAACATGTGCCAGCATCAACACCAGAGGTCTCAAAGGATGGAGATTACAGCAAGCAGCACCCACAGGCAGAGTGCATGACACCACGATTAAAATCAGCCCAACTCTGCTTCCCAGCACAGCTTCCTGCTGGGCACATCTCTCCCAGACATCTTTTTTGTAATGCTCATTAAATACACATATGCAATCCCAACATTCTTGCTGCAAAATTACAGGAAGCAGGCTGAGGAGGAAGCTGGCAGGGCATCGGGATGGCAGCCTGTTCTCTGGAGAGCAAGGAAATTCCTCTGCCTTCCCTTAACTGAAATGAAAACGACTGCAGAGCGTTCAGGACTTCATTACAGCTTCACCAGACCACTTGATATCATTATACCCAAATGCATCTACTTAGCTAGATCCTCATTTCCTAAGCATCTGAGCATAACAAATAACAGTCCTCCAAGCTGACACCCACAACGTGCTATTTTTTGTAAGGAGAACGAGATTAGTAATGATTTCAGCTCCCAGAAGACAAGTGGAAGGGATATTTGGGCACCAAGCTTCACCTGCCATGGATGTGGATCTTGTTTATAGGGCGTGAGACCAGGGAGCTGGGAATGACCCCAGACTGCAACACACTCCTTCCACAGCGATGGCAAAAGCCCTGTGCTGTAACCTTGCCCCAGTGCCTTAAAGCAAAAAGGCCACAAAGCTCAAACACCCCACCAGCTCCTACTGACCATTAGTCAGCACATCCACAGGAGAAAATCCCATGTCAGTAGCTGTGCTAGCAGTCCCAAGGGCAGAGAAGCTCTCCAGATGCTCTCTGCTTGTGCTGAGCTGGGACAGCAGCTTCTACACAGGCTAAAATGAATATCTAAGCAACACCAGCACTCAAAAAGCAACAAAATGATTTGCACAGCTGTGTCTCATCAAAAAAAGCACGTGCAATTTGATTCACTTGCCAGTGAATCATCCCACAGCCCTGGGCTGCTTTGACTGATCGCTACGGAGCACCCCTAAGCATCACCCTGTGCTTTGCACCTTACAGCCCCCCAAGCCCAGGGAAGAGCCCTTACACTGCAGGAGGGACAGACATCTCAGAGCATTTAAAAGTCAGCCTAAAGCCTTATCAAATGATCTCAACTGCTTAAAATAATGCATACAGAAACACTCAAAGGGCGATCGAAGCCAAGCTCCGCCAGCACGGATCCCATTTGTCTGATTGATCCTAAGAGCTGCTACCCTGCCAGCTGGCAAAACATTTTATAACTCTGGTCCTCCTTTCTGTGCACTTCAATACCCCTTCCCTCCCCTCCTGAATCTACTTAAGAACCTGCTATTTATTCTGCTAAAATAATTAGCCACTGCAGTGGAACAGACAGAGAAGAAATGTGAAATGCAGACAAGAAAACTGCCAAGTGAAAACAGCCCCCAAAACCTGGTGGCAGGAGGCAGCAAGAACTCTGCTCATGCAAAACCTCTCCTGACACAGCAAGGTTTCCCTACCTGCAGGCATCACTCCTGGTCCCACAGACCCCAACTCACAGGCGTGGGTTGCGTTGGTGGTTCCCATCCTCAGATCCCTCCTCCTTTGCTCAGCTGTCAAAGAAGTGCCTGAACCCGCAGAGCTTTTGACGACTTCTTTTTATAAAGTCAACAGATTTTAGGAAAAGAAAATCCTCCACAGGGAAAGTTCTTGAATGAAAACAAGCTGCTGAATGAAAATAAGCAGCCATGCAATAGTACTGAGTCACAGCGCGTTACTCAGAAGGGAATGCTCATTTTCACATGCCACAAAGAACTCGTTATCCAAACATAATTGTAGAAGCTACGTTCTCACTTGGGGAAAAAAAAAAAAAAAGAAAAAAAAATCAAGGTGTGTGTGTTAAATGGCCCAGCCCCGGCTGACTGCTTTGGTTGGAAGGAGAAAGGGACTCCGCAGAACATTTAATTGCGCTTGGCAATCAGTAGCTACAGGGTTAATTTAGGGGGTGGAAGACCCAACCTGCTACAGACATTTCCTCATACTTTGCAAGCTCCTGTTCTGCTTGTCACCAGCCCCATCGGCACAGCAGAGCTGTGTTTAAGGAGACATTAAGAGCATTTGGGCTTATTTGCTTAGCCAGTCCAAAACAAGGCTCCCAGGGCTCCTGAGCAGCCATGGGCTTGGATGGCAGCTTCCCTCCCTTCTGCCAGCACCACTCACCCCACAGCAGCCACCAGCCCTGCTTCCAATCATTAACGGTATCAGCAGTGTTAATTGCCTGTGATTTGGGGTAGGGATACCACTTTGTTCTGTTAGCACCAAGCACTGAGCATTAAATAACAGTGTTTTGAGCCTGCTGACACTTGCACCAGTGAGAGCCGACCTGCTTGAAAATCGATTGCCAGACAAGTTCAGCACAGTGGGGGAAAAAAAAAAAAAAAAAAGCAGATTTTGGGAAAGAAAAAAAAAAAGCCTCTGGGAAAGAGAAAACAATGAGCAACATCCTGCCTGCACTGCCCCAGAGCACCTGACCTAACATGGCAGGGCTGGAAGGAGGAATGAATGAGACCTTGCAGACACCTGCACCAACCTTTGCTTTTCACCCCCCCCTAAACAGGCAGTTCCCAGTTCTTTGAAGCGCTGCCTTTCCCCTTCAGATGCTTTTCAACAGGAAACTGTCTCTTCCTCCGTGTAAGACTTCAGCTCTAAAGAGAAAGGTTTCCTAAATTCCATCTGCAAGTTGCCCAATGCCAACCTCTCCCTTTGGATGCCACCTCCCTGCTGCACACCCTGCCTGGCAAACCAGGGCTCTGGAAGCCTGCATGCATATCCAACATGATGCTGCCTAAGCTATCTTCCTACAGAATTAAAGCACTGAAAGTGATGAAGAAAACCTGAGGTTCGTTCTGGATTTTAATCTAAACGTGTTGTGTACACTTCTCACGTGAATGAAAGGAAGAAGTGCTGTCCAATAACAGCACGCTTCAAGTGAATGCAGTGAAATGTGTCACTAGAATCTGTTAATGGGATAAACAGAAGGAAACCAGAATTGGCTTAAAAGCTTAATAAAACGTTCATCAATCACGAACCGGACCAAAAGGCAAAAGCACCAGGGCCAACCCTCACTGCAGAGAGCCACTAAGTAAGCGGAGAACTCAAATATCCCATCATCAAAAAGCCAAAGGCATCCATAGCAAAGGTGACTGAAGGTTTTCTTTTGCTGGTGTTATTAACCTGAAAGTAGTTCAAGCTGTAGAAAACCTGCTGAAAGCCATGAGAGGGGAGAGATGGTTGGAAAAGCACAGAAGCAGCTGCTGGAGCTCATGCATGTGCTGTTGGCCAACAAACCCCGAATTCAACCATGCTGGGCATTAAACGCAGCTAACCTTTGGTTAAAAGGCAACCCAGCCCTCTACACCCCATTCCTTGATACAAAATGCAGGCTGCTGCTTGCACACCTCCACCTCTGACGTCTCAGCAACACAGCATCCCTCCACCCCAGCCAAAAACCAGAACACTGACACCAATCCCAGCTGGTCCCAGGCACGAAGTGACCACCCCAGCAACCTGAACCCAAATCGGGCCACTTCTGAAAACTGTTCTGCTTGGTTGCAGTGTTCAGCTGCACTACCTGTGTCCAGGTTTGCTCTTAATTCTCTAATCAAAATCACCTTAAACTTGCACTTGTGAAGAAGTGGTGTTTCACGCTCATGTACTCCCTCTGCTGGCTCCCTGCAAGCCATCAGTTACGTTAATTCTCACCTGAGGATTTTCCAGTAATGGAAAGAATTTCAAAATGAAGGCAAATTGGCTAGCCAGAAAATAAGAACGATACCAAAGCAAGCAAACAACAGGCTCTGAGACTTGAGATGCATCATAAGATCATACAGGAAACCACGCCATATCAGATGCTGCCTGAGGATTCATCTGCACAGACAAAACCACCCAACAGACACGATGCTCAAGACTTATCCAGAAGTGCCTGCAATGATACCTCAGCAAAAAATCTTGCTTGATAATGTCCATGAACAGATATTGGGAGTAAGTGCCATCTCCCTGCTTACTTAAGATAGTTCAGGAGCTCACAGGCAGTGCCTGCAGAACTGCTGTTAAATTAATTATTTAGAAGAAAGCCTTAAAAACAGCACAGTGCTGCCTCCCTTCTCCTGACATCCCTTACAGCTACCGAACCTCTAACATTGGTCAGCCTGTACACAGATTTCAGACACAGATTTCAGACAAGTGTGCAGCTGGGCCATTAGGAAAACACACCTAAAAACCAATCGTGTTTCGAATGTATGAAAAATAAGCCTGAAAACACAACAGAAGCATCATTTCTATAGTTCAAGACAGCTAAAAGCCCACTTCTATGCCTGAAGTACCCAAAAAACTCGCACAGGACAATGGGAAAGCTGGTGAACGCAAGGTTTGCTGCAGGGCAACCCACTGAGCAGATGCTCCTGTGCCAACCTCTGGTGCCCCCCATGTGCTCTTTGTCAGAGGAATGGAAGGATTTAATGTTTGCACAGAGCAAAGCTACCCTGCAGCCTAATTGTACAAAGCACAGCGTTCCTCTGCTCACTAAGAAATCAAGTAACGAGCAGCCCTGAGACATCACTGAAGCGAAGATGAGCTCAGTGGTACTGATTTTCAGGCCAATAAAAAGATGCTCTGGAAAAAGCCACATATTACTGCAGGCTCAGTGGCCAAGGTTTATTTTAAAATCAATATCTGCAGCTTTCAGCCCTGCTGCTAACTGCACAGGAGCGTGCTGATGCAACGTTGTCATCACTGCTAGCACGCAGGGGCTGAGGACATCCAACAGCACTGAGCAATGCTCACCTCCTGCAGCTCCTGAGATGAGCTGCCTGGCCATGCCATGCCCCGCTGTGAGATACAGCAAATCGAGTCTGTTCAGCAAGGCTCAGCAATACCACGTTGAAAAATACTAAAGAAGAAGACAAGAAATAGATGCCTAATGCAGATTAGCGACCCAAAATGCAAGGAACTCCTGATGGCAACTCACCCTGACCCCCCTGCTGCAGACCTCCAACCTCACACCTCAAACGCAGCCTGGCTCCCCCCAGCCCACGTCTGCAGAATGGGCCACTGCTGCTCCCAAAGGCTTTTTTTTCCCCCCCTGTTGCAACAGGGAAAAAACAGGCAGCCTAAAGACAAATGCAGGAAGGGTATGCATTCAAAGTGACAGATAAAAGGTGGCTGCTTGACGGACACACGAGGAACTGGATTCAGTAGTTTTAGCTCCATGTGGTATAAAAGTGGCTGCTGCTCTTTGGATTTCTCATTTGGTTTTGGCACAACTACGATGATATTGCACTCACTTCACTTTTAGAAGCATCTGGTAACACCAGCAGAAACTGGAATGAGATGAAACCAAGGTGAGCAGGAGGAGAAAGTATGAGCTGCTTCCACAGAAAAACTCTATGGACTCCCTTTAAACCCTTGGAACCCCAAACTAGGTTAAACCCAGCACAGAACTGAAAAAGCCAGACAAGCATTTCAAAACAATTCTAAAATATAGGAAGAGATACAGCCTGTTGGAGCCACAAAGAGTGGACAAGAGGGGAAAAACAAATGCTTTCTGTTTAATTCACAGATATTTCAGTAGGTATTTAACTAGCAAAGATAAATATTTTTAAAATTGCCATAGAAATGGGGAAGTGAACACACTGCAGCACAACCCGAAGTGAATTCATCGAGGAGAACATGTGCAGCTCCCAAAATAGCAAGCTCCTGAAGGCAAGAACCACATTTTTACATCTTGCACAATCCCAAGTTTCCAGCCGCAGTTTTCAACACATCCGTGTCACCCTGCTCTTCTTTTATCTAAGGCATAAGCAAGTCTGAAAGGGATTTTGACTCGAATTTCGAAGCACGACAGGAAGCAGGAGATATCTGAATTGCACACAGTCCTCCTGCCAGGAACACACCCTGAAAGGGGCTCGCATCCAGAGCAACACTCACCAAGCACATCACCAGGGTCCTCTTCTCAAAGTCTTTTACCAGGGCATGGACCAAACCTGCTGGCTCTGATGTCTCCCACAAGCTGCTGTAGCTGTCCCTCACGCCTCGATCCACAAGCAAAGGGCTTTTGGTTTATCTGTGCTCAGCCTTCTAAACGTGTAAGGGCAAAGCCTGAATCAATGTTGTACAATAAAGCCTAAATACACAGGGAAAAGAACTTCCCTCGGATGCACAGCTCTGTTTATACAGAAAGTGGGAACCCTTTTCCAGACATGCTCAGTCACATCCTGTGGAAATGGCTCAAGTTGGCAGCAAAGAGAGCAGGCTGAGCTGCAGCCCCACAGCCCTTGGAAGCCCTGAAAACGTGCATTTAAAAATCAATCATGTGCTGGGAAAGCACAAGGAACCGAGCATCCCTGTCTCCACATGAAGCATTCTCAGGTTTCCCAGCAGACAGATGGAGAAAATTGAAGCCCCAGTGACTACAGGCTCAAGTGAGCTCTGTTTTCGAGTTCCACGTGCTGCTGTAGATGAGAATAAAGCAACACATGTAAAGAAGTGCAATAACACAACTGTGCTGTACGCAGCTTCTCACTCCCAAGTGCTCTACAGAGAATTTCACTTGCCACTGTGGAAAAATTGCTGCTTGGGTGGAGCCACCTATCAGATAACTATCAGGTGACAAGAAGAAAAACATACAGACATCTTCACCATGCAAAATCACCCAGGATTTGTTCAGGCTACCTGCACTGGATAAATTCAAGGAGATTTCCCCAGGGAACACTGAGGGTCACAGCCTAAGGGAAAGCAGCAGCATTTTCCCCCTGCTCCAGCACAGGTGTAAGGAAAAGGAAGAAGAACTGAGCGCTAAGGAATAAGGAAAAGGGAGAACAGCTGTAAAATTGGGAGAAATTCACTGCTAACACCTGGCTCAGAGGTTAGATTCTCCAGAAGGGCAAATTCCCTGAGCCCAGCCTTGAACTGCTGGGCATGTTTGTGAGAACACTGCAGCATCATCAGCAGTCCAGGGCTTTGCAAGGCCACCTGCAATGCAATGTATTGATCCAGGCTCCAGGATGCAAGCAATGACAGGAGGTGGCTGCTCTGTCATTACACTCGGGTTCCAAATTTAGGTCAGCAGCATCTCAGACGTAACGCGTTTTAAGCAGTCTCACAGCCCTGTAGTATAAAGGGGAAGACTTCTACCAAGATCAAAGCTATCTGTCCACACACATACTTACAACTCTTCTGCCAAAGCTCTTCCAGCTGTAGCACAAGTCTCACTACCAATAATTAAATCCATTTGAATACAAATGACAGCCCCGGCACTCAGTGGGTTATCTCACAAACACAAAACAGCCCCATCTCACCCCATATTACAGATGCATTTCGGCTGAACAAGGTTTCCCCGACTTCTCTTTTGTTCTGTCTCTCAACACGAATTAAGTTTGGCTCACAGCTTCTAGAAACTCAAAGCCTGAGCTCCAAAACCTGGAGCAGAGACACAGCTCTGCGGGGATGCAGTGACCGAGAAGAGCCTTTCCAACACCAGGAGGACATCAGCAGCGAGACAATGGGGAGCGATGCGGAGCGGAGGCTGCCTCCACAGAAGGGACTCTGAGCACAACACGAAGCGAGGCGTGAGCTGCCCAGCACGGGAATTCACGGTTATTTACCGCACCGGGAGCCCGGCTGAGGCTCACCTTTGTGTTGGCACCGCTGAAGCTCAGCGCCCCTCGGGGGACAGGGAACAACACAGCACGGCTGAGCATCACCCCTCCGTCATTTCGGGGAGGGGGGGAGAGAAGCCGGGCTGCGGATCCCCAA
Organism: Perdix hodgsoniae; assembly: GCA_035772895.1. NCBI lineage: Eukaryota > Metazoa > Chordata > Aves > Galliformes > Phasianidae > Perdix > Perdix hodgsoniae. The sequence continues at coordinate 834,885 of JAPSGF010000049.1, read as the reverse complement.
AGGAGCCCCGCAACAACGAGGGGCTGAGGATGGAGACCTCAGCACAGCGACGACACCCCGAGAAATGGAGGCTCTGCCCTAAAGACCCCTCCCTAAACGAAGGGGCGCCGAGCGGGCCGGGCCCGGCCCCACACACGACCCTCACGGAGACGTTCGGCCCCGCACGGCGTCCTTCCGCTCGCCCACCGCCCCCCGCCCCCCGCAGGGCCCGGCCCGCCCCAAGGGGCTGCTCCCTCAGGGGGGGGCCCACTCCCGCCCCGCCGTCGCCGCTCACCTGCTGGGCCGGGCCTAGGCCGGGCCGAGCCGAGCCCTCACGGCAGCCGGTGCCAGAGCCGCCGCGTCGCCCCGGTGACGGCTCGCACCGGCGCCGCCATCTTCCCTCAGCGCCGCGGCAGCCGCCGCTCTGGCCGCGGCGGAGAGAATGCTGCGCATGCGCCACTCGGCTCTGTCTCACGTGATCACGGAATCGGGAGGAGCGAACGGTCACGTGGGGCGGTATAGCGCCATCTTGGGAAGGTCAAACGGCACGGCGGTGAGGTTTCGGTGGTGGGAGCGGGTCGCCATGTTGAGTGTGTTTCAAGGGAGGGCGTGAGCTTTCCCGCCGCCATGTTGGGAGGGGAGGCAGAGCGAGGCCGCCATGTTGGGAGAGGAGAGCAGCTGTGAGGGAAAAGTGGCAGGGCGGTTCCTGGGCTGTGGCTCTCTGCAAGGCCTGACAGAGCAGCAGCTGCTGGAGAACACAGCTTCAGTTTCCCTTTGGGAAAAGGCAGAGGATGGGTAAGAACAGCCTGATCTTCCCTCCCATCCTCCTGCAGCTCCCGTGTGACCCATAGGGCTGCCCCCACCAAGCCTCTCAGGGCAGACATTTGAGGATGAGGACATCAGTGAGAGCTGCCATGGGGCCATATGTGCCACTCTTGCTTCTACAGACAGCATCCCTCAGCAAAACTACTGAGAGGATCCCAAGTGTGCCCTTCTCTGCCTTCAGGGTGCCAGAGGAAAGGAAGGCTGCCATGGGGCGGGAGCCAGGGCTCACCACAGCCTGTGTGTTTCTCTGCTTGAAGTTTGTAGGAAGGTACCTGGTATCTGCTAGCAAGCTGCAGGTCATGGATGGGGTGTCTGCCTGGTGCGTTGAGGAAGTTTACAGGATGAAGGTAGAAAGGAAAGCTGCTCTAACACACTGTCTGAACCTTGCTATTTTAGAGTGCTGGAAGAGGCATTGAACTCTGTAGTGCGTGGATCTAGAGCTGATCCCTGTACGTTTGTGTCCTTCAAAGCCAGGAGTGGTGTATGAACATGTGAAGAGTGGGACAAATAGCTCAGCTTTGAAGGAAGCCTCATCAGTTCAAGATGGATATTAGGAAAAATTTATTCTCAGAAGGAGTGGTGATGCATTGGAACAGGCTGCCCAGGAAGGTGTTGAGTCACCTTCCTTAGAGTTGTTCAAGGAACGTGGCGATGTGGCACTGAAGGATGTGACTTGGTGGGCATGGTAGGGATGGCTTGATGGTTGGACTTGGTTATCTTAGAGGTCTTAATGATTTGATGATTCTAGTGAGTCTTTAGCGAGAACTGAAGGCTTTGTGTTGAAGCCATCCCTCCTTCTGCTCAAGATGATGCAAGAACTGAGAGGGTTGAGGTGTAAAGTGAGATTAGTAAGGATGACAGAACGACACACAGAGGCCCTTCAGTGAGTTTCTCTCTTCTCAGCACCCAAACAAACCCCCAGTCAAAGCTACCCTCCGGCCAGAGCTTTGCCAGGCTTTGAAGGTGCTGTGATAGGAGCAGCCACAGCCCCTCTGCTGGACTAACAGCAGGCGTTGCAGTGAGCGGTAAACCCTGCTAAAACTTGGGTTCCTGCTCCTCCCAGAGGGTGACGCGTGTGTTATACACATCCCTCTCCCTACCGCCGGTCCTCCCGCCGCTAGGGGACGCCAGCGCACCGCCCTCCCCTCCGCATGCCCTCCCCGCCGCACGTGGCTTCCCGCAGCCGGCCACCACGCATGCGCATCGCCTCACCGCCCCCGAGGCCGCCCGCTCCCTCGCAGCGCGCAGGCGCAGTGGGCGCGCCCTGATTGGCAGAGGCTGTGGCCGCGCAGGCGCACGCAGGAGGGAGGCGGGGCGCGCATGCGCGGGTCCTGGGCTGGCGGCGGCGGCGGCGGAGGGGAATTAAAATGGAAGATGAGGAGGTGGCCGAGAGCTGGGAGGAGGCGGCCGACAGCGGGGTGAGGGCGGCCCTCGGTCGGTCGAGGCGGAAGAGGAGGCGTAGAGAGAGGAGCGGGGGACGGCGCGGCGGCTTCTGAGGAGGCGGCCGGCCGGGAGCGGCCGGTAGGCCTCTTAAAGGGGCCGCGGCCTGAACGGCGCGGGGCTGCGGCAGGGCTGTGGGGCCGCGCACGGTTCGCACCGCGGCGCCTGAACGCCGCTTCGCCGCAGGCCCGGCCCGTGGGGCTGTTGGTACGGCCCTGAGCGCGGTGAGGAGCTCGGGGCTCTTCCTGGGCAGCCCCCTGCCTCCGTTAGGCCGCCTCACGGCTTGGGGTTGGGTCCCATCGTGCTGCGAGGCCGCAGATCGGTTGTGCGCCCTTCCCTCGTGTAATGAAATCAGGGACTGTAACGGCAGTGTGGGCAAAGGGTGTGTAGGGGGTTCGTTACTCCGTAGCCTGAGAAAGAATTGCGTCTGCTGACTGAGAGCTGCTGTTTGTGGGGAGTTTTGTGGGCTCGTTGAGGCTCAGAGGGCAGAAGGACGCTGTGACAATTGGCTCTGCAGCGAGAGGGCAGCTTGGCTTCGGTCAGCGGCTGCTGCAGGAATTGGGTTACAGCTGGGGAGCGGGGTGGGGGCAAAGTAGAAGCTGTAATCCAATGCCCTCACCTCTGCGAGGTGGCAGGGAGGGCTGGCACTGCTGTAGCACCATGATCCTGTGATAGTGGGAAACCTCGCGTAGGATGGAGGAGTTAATTCGAGTGCTCGTTAAGTCACTTCACGAACAGACATCGCTTGTGGCTGGGAGCTGATAATAGCTGAGGCCTAGAGTAATGGTTTAAAATTGCAGGGCTGCTCAAATCCCAGGCACCAGTTGTCTGTCTTGTTTGTCTTCACAGCTTGTACCTTTTTGGTGTTCTTTCAAAACCCTTAGAAGGGAAATCTCTTCACCTGTCCTTTCTGATGCCCCTTTCCAGCAAGTCCAGGCTGCAGAGACGTTACACTTGTGCCACTCAGTGGGGAGCAGACATTTGTCTTAGAGCTGACACCACGCTTGCAGCTGCTTTTGCAGTTGTCCAGGCTTTGGGTGCCTGTAAAAGCACTCGGAGCAAGGAGAAAACTGAGCTGTCTCCAGCAGGAGTTATTATTGTGCAAGAGAAGACATGGAAGCTGTCTTCTAGCAGCCAAGATATTTTAGAAAGGTCATACTGCAGCCTTCAGGAAGGAGGATCTCTGCCTCTGCTGATGGCTACAGGAAGTCAAAGCTGGAATGGACCTGTGGGGAGGTGGGCCTGCTCTCTCCTGGCTTTCTGCTTGAAGCAAGTGGGTGCTGCTGGGGGCTCTCTGAGTCACTACAGCAATTACTGCTGCCAGAGGCAGATTCTGAAAAGGGGAACAGTGCAGGAAGGGGAGCAGACAGCGTGACTGACGTCAGTTTGTTAGCAGTTGAAATATGGCACACCTGCTTTTCTTGGTGACAAATTTGCTGCAGTGAGCAGGCTTGAGATCTGCTGCTTTAGTGGGGTGGATTTTCTTTTGAAAGTGTGAGTGAAAAAACTGTGTGCAGGGAGAGCTTATAAGTTGATTTGCCACTGTAATCAGATGTTGTTTTTGTCGTGAGGGGTCTGCTTTGGTTTCTTTCACCTATATCTTACATGGCATGGGTCTGAAATAGAGCCTGACTTAGAGATATGATAGCCATGGTCCAGAGGGATATGCAGTAAAACGTTAAAGATAAAACCTAGCGTGCCAAGGAGCAGCTTTAACTATATTCTGAACGCTGTAAGCATTTGTGAACCTGACTAGTTATTCTTCAGACCTTTCAGCACATATCTGAGGAAATAGGAGAAATGTAGCAAAGGGAGATCCGTGGTTCTGGGTATGTAGTTTTCTGCCAAGTCATCTGAGGGTGTTTTATGGAACAGAAAGGATGCTGAGGTATTTAGTGCTCATTTTTCCCTTTGTATGTGTGGCTCTTGGTGTTAAGCTTCTAAATCAGTAAGACCCTAGGTCTTGAAGAAAGTGCTTCTCAGCAAGAAGCAGTTTTGGGCTGAGCAGAGTTGCTGTGGCTTCCCTAGTCATTATGGCAGCACATGTAGCTTTTGTAGGTTTGACTTTACAAACAGCACTGAGATCTTAATTCACTGAACAGATGCTGGTGCTCTTTGAAAGTGGAAAAGCCAAAATACCTGATACAGCCTCTCTTTTGGACTTGGTCAGTCAAAGTAGCTATAAAAAAGATAGTTGATTTTATTTATTTTTCTTAATGCAGCTTCTATTTGTCTTCTAGTTTTCTGTGTCATCAAAATTACCCAGTGCTTGCCAGCTCAAGGAGCAGCATGTTTGGAATGTGCCACTCTGACCATACATTAAGCAAAAACCTCTGCTCCATCAGTTTCTTCTACCCCAGGAATTTTGCAGGCATGGGGGATGTTACATGTGAGTTCTTTGTACCGAGCTGATGCAGCAGAATTTTGTGAGGCCAGCAGATCTGGTTAACAAGGCTCTGTGTTGCACAACTGCCTGGTGTACAGGTATTTGAAAAGTCTGAAATGGAGGGGTTTTGCCTGTCAGTGAGTTATAGAAGGGGAACTGGTGGGTGAGTGAGCTGTCTGGGGTTGTCTAAGAGACTTGTGGCAGGATCAAAGTGTGAGGCATCAAGGAGACAGCCTGGGTTGGTAAACACCAATCCGACTTAATGCATTTCTCTGTTGTGTGGCCTTGCCAGGAAGAGGAAAATCACAAAAGGGAAGATATGTTTTTGAGCCTGTTTACCCAGTTAAACCAATCATTACACTTCAGATGGGAAGCCGTACTTCAAAACCGGAGTGAAAACCTTTTATCCAGGGGTCACATTGAGCTGGAGGTGCTTGTGGGTATGGGGATCATCTGCTGGTGTTGCTGTGCTCCAGGAGGGTCTGATGCTTGCTGAGCTCCTTTCTGCCTTCTTTGTGCAGGTGGTAGGTGGGAGCAGGCTGGGCTTCCTGCTTTGGATTTCACCCTTCAGCAGAGGCAGGTGAACCATTGGTTGCAAAGGGCTGTATCTGGGTTTTGGCTGGTGTTTCTTCTGTTGCTAAATGTGATCAAAGTACACAGAAGTCAGAAGGGAAGTATTTTGGAGCGCAGTGCTGTGACCTCCAGCCCGTGTAGCCTGCTGACTCCTTGTGTGGTTGGAGGACAGGTCAGCAGGGTTTTGTCACGCTTTCCTTTCAGGGTAGGGCTGTGCTTTGGAGAAAAGCCCTGAGGATAACTGGTGTTTTCTGCTGTCAGGTGGAATCACCAAGAGAGGGGACAGGCTCGCTGTGAATTCTGTGAAACATTTATCAAATATTTGCTTTAGGTATTTGTAATTGGTTAAAAGTCTTGAAACTAGGAAACAAGACTTTCTGTTCCTGCGTTGCCCAAGCAAGGACTGATAAGAAAAGAGCTTTGATGGCTAGGAACAAACAAGCTCTGTATGTCATAAAGCCAGCATCTTCAATGGGATGTTGCTGTGAGGCAGCATCACCTGGTAGCAGTCTGTGTTTGCTGCCAATGTCAGCAGCACGACCTTGGTGAGCATCTGCCTGTGCCACCCAACCACGGAGGTGAGGAGGGAGAAGAAACTGCAGCCCTCTTCAGTGCATCCCCCTTCCCCCTATGTCTGTATGGCTGAGGGGACCCTTGCGAGGCTTGCTCCTAAAAATAGTCCCGTGTTTTGTAGCTGCTGAGGAGCATTACCTACCTATGGAAGATATAGATGCCATGCAGCTGAAAGCATCTGTGGCTTTCTCGGCATTAGGTTGGGTACTGTGCACTGCCAGGGTTATTGTAAGCAGAGTAACTTGGCAAATTAATTAATGGAGCAGTCAGACTCCCACTAGCCTCAGGAATTGGAATGTTCTAGTAATTAACAGAAGATTTATATGTCTTCAGAGGAAAAAAATGAGTAGCTAGCGAGAAGTCAGTTTGCTACCTGGGGATTATCTGTTGCTGCTCTCACTTGGTGGTGTTTTCAGGGTACCTCGTGGTGCTTGTGCTCAGGCTCCTACTGCACTGATGTGGGAGGGTGCAGCTCCAGACTCATTCCCTCTTTCAAGGTTTGATCTCACGCTCTGTTTTTTGGTAAGGTAGCAGATTGTGTTCAGAAGTGTCTCCAGCAAATACATCAAAGAGCGTGGTGTTTTTCCAGAGTTGTGTATGTGAAATGTTATCAGCTTTTGAAGAGAGCACAGCTTCCTTTATCAGTGGCAGTTCTGAGCTCCAGCGTGGCCCGCTTGGTGAGTATCTCCTCTGGATTTCTGTAAAGTAACTGGATTTTGGAGGCAGAGGGGAGAAATCCTGCTGGTGTAAGGGATTTTCTGGGGGAGCTGAAGTCTTTACCTGTGCTGAGGCATTGCTAAAGTTACTCAGCAAACCTGGAAAAAAAAATAATGCCAGCAGTTGCTTTATTATTCCTCCCCCCCCCCCCAGGTTTCAGAAGTCTGGAGATCTTTTGCAGGCAACTGTCTGAGGGGTAATTATTTACAAATATCTGACATACCAGAGTTATTCCAACCAAGTGCTCGAGGCAGCAGTCAGGGTTAACTTGGGGTTCTCTGCTTGTGCCTCACTACAAACTATGATTCTATGAGTCTGTCTCAGGAGGGCTGGGTCTGAGTTGGTTTGTTTGAAGTCCTCACCTAATTGCTTTCCAGGAGGCACACTGATCCTCACATGCATTGCTGTTTGTTTGTTTTCTTTTCTGGGGTGGAAAGTTGGTTGTGATGGGACTGGAGCTCAGCTTCCATTACGTCCTCATCTACAAATGCAGCTTAAATGTCAAAGAACAGTGTCTTCTTCGTGCTGTCTGCTGGGTCCCTTTTAGCATCTAGACATAATAGCACTAAAAATAGTTTGTTGAGATTCTCTGCTAATCTTTGAGAAGGGTGTTTATAAAGCACGGGGGCACGAACGGTGCTTAACTTTTGGTTATAAATATGCTTGTTTGGGGAATGAAAGCTAGGAGAAACTCCTTAATGCATTCTCACCATCAGAAGATTAATAACTGGTTTTGTACAGTGTGACCTGCCCAGCTTCTGTGCAGCTTGGTGTCCTTGAGTGCCATGTGGGCTCCCCCCTCCTCTGAGTGCATGCCTTTTGCTTGTTGTAGTGCTCCTGGCACTTGTGCCGTAAGTCAAGTCCTAATTTTATCTTGTTATCCACAGCTCGATGGCAAGGCAACATGAGAGAGAGCAGTGCAAACAGGATGACATCAGCAAGCAAAGGGATCTGCTGGTTCTGCTTCTTGAGCTTGTAGCTGTGTGCAGCGTGACCCCTGTTGTGAGCTGCCAACTGTGTCCCTTACAATGCCTTGGGTTGCTTTGGTGATCGAGGGCTGCCCATTTGAGTTGATAATGCTCTTCAAATTTGAACTCCTTCATACCTGTAATATCATAGAATCATTATGGTTGGAAAAGACCTCTGAGATCAAGTCCAACTTGTCAGCCCATCACCACCATGCCTACTAAAACATAGTTCTGTTAAACATCAAGAGTTTGCAGTGATGTGGCTTCTGCTTAGGAAAATACAGCGTCAGTCTCCTCATATTATGGCTGCCAGAGGAGTGAGGCAGCAGAAGTGCTGAGTACTTGGTAGTTGTAGGAAAGTGAAAATCTGGGTGAAGGACCCATTTAGGGTGTGCTGATGGTAGGTTTTGAAGGATTCCTTGGAATACCCTTGCATATGCTAGGTAAACTAAAGGTGTGTTTCTTTCTAGACGAGGAAGCTGTAGATTCTGGCAGCAGAGAATGTAGACGGGACGTCCCTGGTGCACGAGAGGTTGAAGAGCTGCCCAGCAGCACTCAGTCACTGTGGCAGTCGCATTAATCAGAGTGTTTTTCAGGTGATGGGGTTGAAATGACGCTCTGCAATTACAGGATCTGGCCATCCGAGGTAAAGAACGTGACGTTAACCCCAGGACTGACTCACAGAGCCTACAGGAATGCAGAAGCATAGCTGAGAAGGGAAGAGAGGAGAACAGAACTGGATCTTCCTTATGGCTCATTGTGCCGTGGGCAGTGTGTTGTACAGCCAACACTGGGTGCAGGGGTTGAGGGTTGATGTGCTGGTTCTGATCTCCACTTGCTGCATGGCACTGAAATAATCCTCCTCGTGGTATGAATGAGTGGAGATGCTTGTGAGTTTGCACCCTACACCCTCACCGACACGGGAGGTATTTGTGAAAGGGTATTTAAAGACACTCCATTCCAGACAGCCCTGGAGGGGCACAGCCATGTATTCAAGTTTGAAAAAAATGTTCTATAGTAGGATGTAACCTCTTCTGGTGGAGGGTAGACAGATGAGCTAAGCCCCTGGCCTTGGTTTGGCTGTCATTGTTTGTTGCTAGCTGCTCTAAATCGCTTCCATCCATGGCCAGGATATCCGCTTCCTGGCTGGCCATTCCTCCATCCACGTGGGCAGGAGGCTCCATCCTCCTGAGCAATGCTGGGTGGGATTTTCTTCTGAAATTTGAGTCTTCTTGAAAGGGAAGGAAGCTGCAGGTGTGTTTGCCCTCAGAAGGGGGATTCAGTGAGATTTGGCCTTCAGATCCGTGCTGTGTTTTATTCTTTGGAAATAAATGTGGCTTCCTCATATAAAGCTAGGAAGAAAATTCAACATCTCACCCAACAAAATCTTTCAGAAACAACTCAGAACTGTGTTTTTCCAGATGAAGGGTGCTGTGGGCTGCCTGGCCATGAGTAGCATCATGCTTTGGTGGTGTGTCATGGCTTGCATTCATTCCTGGTTCACTGGGGAGTAACTGCAAAGAAGCATGGGGGTGAGCATGTGGGGCAGTGCAGCCTTACCAGGCTGTGCATGCTCCTTGACAGCAGGGCAGGCTCTGCTGGCAGCAGGCTTGTGGTGTATTAAACAAACTGACCTGAAAAGCAGAGTGACTGCATCCTGCCAGGAGCTTGACCTTTCCTGCAGCACTACCAGGTATCAGATGGTAAAACCTGGACACTCCCAGGTACTTTTTTCCCCTCTTTCCTGCCAGTTTAAATAAAACACATTGCTGTTTTGGAAGCTCTCTCATACAGTCTGCGGTCACGGGGATCTAAAGGTGATGGTGAAGTGCATCTTGCTGGGATAGGTTACTTAGAGACTGGAGGGGTGAGGGTTTTATTTTTCTGTTTAGCAGTTTCTTTTGTGTAATTGCTTCATGTGCAAAACATAAACACCTTTTGTAAGACAGGTGCAGGCTTTTGACAGAGGTCAACAAGCTTACAGCCACACTGTCGGCTCTCAGGGTAATGAAGATTTCTTTCCATGTGTTGATTGACTTGGCAGCTCTGTTGCAAAAGCAAAGGAGAGGCATAGGAGGAAAAAGCATGGTTGGTTAGTGCAGCTTGGTGAGTCTCTGGGTGCAGGTTGGGCAGGGCAAGGGTATTTTGGTGAAGGCGGGCTCTTGCAGCAGGCAGCAGGAATGCAGACCTGCCGGCTAGTCCTCAGGATGGCTGCAGGCTCCGTGTCTGTGCTGTGTGTGTTGTCCCAGCTGCTGCTTCCAAGGGTTCTCTGGCAGGGAGGTCTGGTGCCAGTGCCTGCTCCATCTGGGAGCACCTTGCTGAATGTTTCTGGGGCTTTTTTTTCCGCCCATAAGAGAGCTTTCTTAGAAGCTGAAGTTCGGAAAATGAAAACTGCTCTCCAGGGCAGATGAACACCTCGCAGCTGCCCTTCCACCCTGCTCTGCAACTTCAGCCTGGTGTAGGTGCATTCACGGGTACAGTGAATGAAGTGGTTTTGCTTTCCTCTGCCTCTTGGTTAGCAAGCCATCCTCAGGTTGAGAGGTGTTCCGTCTCTGCCTTTCACAGTGAGGCATCGCTGTATCAAAGAGGGAAACAGAAGGTGTTTGCAGACAGAAAGATTCATACTCTGATCTCAAAGATGAGCCTTCACGTTTTTATTTCTTCTTCCTTCCTCTGTAGGAAATAGACAGACGATTGGAAAAGAAGCTGAAGATCACACAGAAGGAAAGGTAACTGCTGCATGGCGTCACTGTTGAGAAATGGGATCTGTAGTGGTGCCACCAGGGGGCCCCTCCGGTCTGTAGCAGAGTAATGGAGAGAGGTTCTTAGGAGTGATTTTATTTCAGAGCTGGGTCTCCCAGACTGGCTGTAGCTCCAGCTATGGTGAAGCCATTTAGGAAAAAGACACTCACAGAAAGAAATGAGTGAGTCAGGTAATCGCAGCTGGTAGCCTAAATTGGCTCACCGTGCCTTGCATCAGTAAGGCTTAATTTTCCTGCTTGTTTGGGTTGGAGTGGGGCTGTCTTGCTTCCTAGCACAGGTACTTCTAATCGCTTTTGATGCATATTTTTGTTTGTTTCCTTTTGATTGTTAGCACACCACTTAGAGTCATGGTATTGTTTCTCAAGGATTCCCACACCCACGCAGAAAAGGGTCTGTGAGAATTGAAACAGGCTGGGGCCACGGCTCTAAGGCCTGGCTCTAAGGCCTGGCAAGGAGTGGAATTAAAGTGCTTACACCAATATCTTTGAAGATGTGTAAACACTTTCTTTTGGAAAATCTTTGGTGACTCAAATCAAAAGTGAAGTTATCTCTGCTCTGTGTCTCCTTTGGTTGAGTTTCAAGATGTTGAACACATCAGAGGTTGGTGTTTTCAATCCCTTGCTGAGCTAATCTGCAAACCTGCCTGCCTGTAGTTTAGGGTTACAAATACAACAAGGTCTCTAATTGTTACAGGCTGCCTCTTAGTCATGGGAATGGCGTCTGGGAGGAATCCACATACAGAATTAAAAGCAAAGCGTGCTTGCAGTAAAAACAAGCACTGATCAAATGTTGTTTGTTGCTTTTTTTCTTTTTCTTATTTTTAAAGCAGTAGAAAATCCAAATCTCCTCCTAAAGTGCCGATTGTGATTCAAGACGACAGCGTTCCTTCAGGTCCCCCCCCACAGATCCGGATCCTGAAGCGGCCGGCCACCAACGGTGTGCTCAGCAACCCCAACTCCACCACCAGACCGGCGTTCCCTGTGAAGTCCCTGGCACAGAGGGAGGCAGAGTACGCCGAGGCCAGGAAACGAATACTGGGCAGTGCCAGCCCTGAAGAGGAGCAGGAGAAACCCATTCTAGATAGGTGAGAGCAGACTTGGCACCGGGGACAGGAAAGTGACATCTTTGTGCGTGCTCTGTGCAAATACCTTCCAAGCAGGGGAAAGAGGAGATGTGCTCCTTGTAGTGTTAAATGAGGCCAGCCAAGGAGAAAGGAGTGTTTTGTTTGTAAACAGCAACTTACAGTTCAGATTTTTGGCAGCTAAAGGAAGTGCTTATTAGGCAATAAAGGTTATCTTAAATCCTTGAGAGAGCAAGATAGGGATATAAAGAGGAGTGCAAGCAACCAGAATGACTTTGACATGACAAAACCTAAGCAAAGACAAGGTAGGCTTGAAGGAGCTGCTGTCATGAGATGGGAAAGTTGAAAGTAAGCACTCTTGAAATGACTACAGGTTGTTTAAGGTCTTTCCTTTGTAGTTGTAGCGTGGGTCTTGGCCACTTGGGAACGAGAGTTCGAAAACTTCAGGAAAGAAATGAAGCATCAGTTTATTTTTGGTTGTGTTCCCTTATCCCAGGGAGAAATGCAGCAGGTCTGCAACAGTTGTCCTGCAGCTTTCCACCAAAGCAAGTACAGGAGTATCTGCATTACACACGTTACACTCCACAGATACATTGCATCGTCCTCTCCTTTCTCCTTTCAGGCCAACGAGGATCTCCCAGCCGGAGGACGTCAGACAGCCCAATAATGTGATTAGGCAGCCCCTGGGCCCCGATGGTTCACAAGGCTTCAAACAACGCAGATAAACGTGGGCATGAGAGGATGCTGCAGAAAGCAGGGTCAGCTGCCACGGGTCGCACTGCTGTGGCGGACAAATGGACTTGAGCAAAGGGAACTACCTGGTTTACTTGCACTGTGATCCCCTTTGCTCTGCCCACTGTGACCTCCAACCCCACGCACTGTGACCTCCCCGCTCCACGCACTGTGATCAGCAAACTGACGAGGGCTGTCCCCAGTCACTGTAAGCGGAAAGGGGAGGGGAGGGTAAAGGACTCGGACAGGTGCAAAGAGTCATGTGTGCCACTTTGGTTCAAGCTAGTGCCAGCAATAATGTTTGTTGTACTTGTAACCTGGGATTTAGGAAAAAAATGGGAAGCCTCCCCAGACACACATGTTGTCTTCATCACTTTAAGAGCAAGTTCTGTTTCAAAGGATATCTTTTGATTTTATTTTATTTTTTCCTTTTGTTTTCTGTTTGTGTATCGGATTGACTTTCAAGGGAGTGCATGGAAAGGGTTTTAACTGTTTAGTTTGTTTTAACTGAGAGAGGTAGCTAAGTGTTTGAAAAGGAATTTCACTGAATTCCTGCAACTTTAGTGGTTAGGGTTTGACAAGCTTAGCTTCTCGTTCTGTGTTTCTACCACTGCCAAGCAAACTGGACTCTGGGATGCCCAGCCTTTCTGCTTGCCATGGCCTGGAGTCCAATGACCTGGTTTGTGTATTGCACCTGTTAAAGCTTGGCTAGTGTTTTCTGCTGGCTTGAGGGGAAAAAAAAAACAAACTTAAAATACATCTTTTTGTATGCGGGGAGAAGGGAATGTAGACAGATCCCACGAAAATGCCTGCTGTCTGGTTACTGCTTGCAGCAGAGCTGATCTGTGGGGAACTAGGGCTGTGTGACACCTGGACGTGCAGGCTAGGAAGGTAATAGTGCTGTGTGGCTCTCATTTGCTCCACGAAAGGAACCCGTGATGAAGAGCTGCGTTCCGTCCAGCCTGCATAGTGGCTGATGTGACGGCGGGGAGCGGGACGGCCGCTGCTCCAAAGGTTGAAACCGAAGTGGCTTACAATGGACTGAAGGCTCTGATCTCTGTTATGGTACGAGCCGGTGCTGTACCCGATGCACACGCTTCTAGAAATCACAGACATTGGGAACAAAACGTGTTCAATCAAGTCTGGAAACCTCCCCATCGTTGTACGCTGTGGGTGGTAACAGCCAGCTTTCCGCTGGGCTTCAGGGAATGGATTGCTCTTGCTGCTCCTGCTCCCACGAAGAGACAGGATTTCAGGCAGCTTGTAGGCTGAAAGCTTCCCAAGGTGGTGGTGGTGGTGGAGAAGAGCCACGAGGAGCTGCTGTGTGTCACAGGATGCTGTTGAACGTGGATGCTTCCCCCGTGTGCTGTGCTGTCTGTCCTAATGCGCGCTAGACAAAGCTGACCTATCTTGATATTATTGTCTCCAGGGATTAAGACGAACACTAAGGCTCTTCTTGGAGGGGATGTAATGGGCGACTTCAGGCGTGGAGGCGTTTCTGCGTGTCGTGAGGACCTCGACTGTTCATTCAGCTGAAATGGCCGCGGGCCGGCGGATTGCTGCGTGCTCAGTACCTAGAAATTACTGTTGTTGGCTGTCAGAGGATTATTCTGTACGGGTGCAGTGTTGCCAGATGCTTCGTGCTTGGCAGATATGGTAAATGAGCAAACCTGATGCCTTCTGACTGAACAGAAGTGACTGTGCCATGCCATGTTGAATGGGGAAACTCCCATCTGGAATGACGTGGATGGAAATGCGGCTTAAAAAAAAAAATTAAAGAAAGGTAAAATAAAACTACCTGTGTACAAAAAAGAGATGGCATCTGCTAGAATGTCGGTTGGCTCATTGACAATGTGTCACCCTCCACGTGAGTTCCCAGAGCCCTGAGTGACTGGCGAAGGAGGATGACGAGGTGGGAATGGCAGAAGCCTCGTCCCACCAGGATCCCAACCCATCTCCGTGGCTTTAGAAGCTATAATCTTGCTGCTTACTGAGCTCCCTCTCAGGCTGGAGGCGTCTGTGAAACTGATTTCTTTGGGGTGGGTGGGAGCAGGAGGGGAGAAGGACATTAGCAATAACTGTAGTCACCGCACCTTTCCTTAACGATCGCTCGATAGCTTCTATTCCAGAAGGCCGGCAGCTGGCAGAACAGCCCCAACCCCAGCTCCTGGCGTAGCTTCCCGCTGCCTTGCCGATGTTAGATGTCTCCTCCCGTCCGTCAGGTGCCTACCACCCTTCTCCTTGCACACCCGACCTTGTTCTCCAGCACTGACCGTGCGCCGATGCCTCAGCCGTGGCGGCTGCTCCCGACCTGCAGGCAGGGCGAGACGGCGGTCCCGGGGCACGCGCCTTCTTTCGCGGGGCCGAGAGCTTCTCCTGCCGCCCCGTCGGAGCGCGCCCGAGTATGCAGAGAAACATTTTATAAATTGTATTTTCAATAAATGTGTTTAAACTTTTTCACGGCCTGCTTCCGTCTCGTCGCTTTGCCATATATATATATATTTTTTTTTTTCCTCTGGAATGGGAACCTCAAAAATCCATTGGCCCTGGGAGCGTTGGTGTCACCCTGAGGGATGCACACCGTGGTTCTGAGGGGCTGGGGGTGAGATGAGGGACATCTGTCCTCTTTGGGCCACAAGGGCTGAGCTCTTGGGAAGAAGCAGAGCTTTCAAGCACAAGGGTGGGAACTGGAGAATTTGGGGTTGGTTTTGGGGCCGGGCTGCCCTGCGTCCTTTGCTCAGTAGCATGAGGAGAGGCTGTGGGGCTGGCGGAGCCGAGGAGGAGCAGGATGGAGTCCTTTCTCAATGTTTTTGTTTTAAGGTGATTTAGGGAAAAACGTGCGTGCAGAGCGCGCCCCGGGCTTTGAGACCGACCCCTGCCTGCAGTGCACCTCCCGCCCGGCAGGGGGCGCCGTTGCGAACCGCGATGCTCAACCCGCACCGGAAGTGCTTCCCTTCCTCCTCTCTTCCCGCCCCGGAGCGGGCGGTACCATAGAGGCGCCGGGGCCTTTCCGTCGTGCTGGCGGCCATGGAGGAGGACTACGAGGCGGTGCTGTGCGTGAAGCCGGCCGTGCACGTCTACCGAGTGCCGCCGAGGGCCTCCAACCGCGGCTACAGGTGCGGTGCGACGCCGGGGGGTGGGGGGCCTGGTGCGGCCTCGGGGCTCTCGCAGGCAGCCGAGGCCCCGCTGTTGGGCTGCAGGCCCAACTCAGCCCCGCTGCGAGGAGAGGTTGGGGGTCGTTGTGCCTGGAGAAGAGCGATGGAATCGCCGAGGTTGGAAAAGGACTCCGAGGTCATCCGGTCCAAGGGGCCGGGAGGGCTGAGGGAGGGCTTATAACGGCCTTTTGGTGCCCGCAGGGGTGAGGGGGGAGCTGGGAAGGGCTCTTGGACTACAGGGTTTTGTAGTGGGAGGACGAGGGGAAGTGAAGAAGGGAGAAATTCTTCACCCTGAAGTGGTGGTGCCCTGACGTAGGCTGCCCTGAGAGCTGCGGGTGCCCATTTCTGGAGGTATTCAAGGCCAGGCTGGAGGGGCTTTGGGCAGTATGAACTGCTGGAGGGTGTCCCCACAATGGGACGTTTCCAACCCAAACCACTATAATTCTATGAAAACGGAGGTATTCCCCAAGGATCCCCTCACCAGCATGTCCTGCACTGCCCTCACACTGTTTTCAAGCGGGTGATTTCACAGAAGGGGAAGTGAAACCTTTCTGTATTGTGCAGTGCAGAACTATGGGTCTGTTCCCCAGTGCTTCTGCAAGCGGTCAGCAGATCTGGGGGGAGACGTGAGGTCTTGTGATGCGTCCTGCCTGTCTGCAGCAAGCCCAGGTGCAAGCAGGTTCCCTCACATGCTATCTCACGAGGCTTTGTGATACGTTACCATGCCGTAAAATTGTCTCATTGCTGCTGCCTGAGGACTGCAGGGCCACCCAGAGGTCAGTCACCTTTTCCTCTCCCTGCAGAGCTGCAGAGTGGCAGCTTGACCAGCCAGCATGGAGCGGCAGGCTGCGCATCACCGCCAAGGGCAAGACTGCCTTCATTAAGCTGGAGGACAAGACCTCAGGTGAGGAGGAGGGCCTGCAGCAGAACGGCTTTCCTGTCATCCCAGGGGGGCATTGGGCTGCTGGCAGGGCAGACCTTGACATGATGTCACAACAAAGCAGCTGTGTGTTGTTTTTTGAATCCATCTGCTGAGTGTTAATGAGCTGGTATGTCACCTCCAGAGTGTAGTGCCATGTAGCACCAGACAGTGGGAGGCTCCTTTGTTGAGCATTAATAACTGAACCAGGAAAAGTGTTCGTGCCTACCGCTGGGGAAGCTTTATCTGGTGGAATTAAATGATGTGGATCCGCCAAAATAAGGAAAGCAGGATCTGACCTCTCTTCCTCCAAGCTTCCTGTCATCACAACAAGTCACTTTGCCAGTTTTTCCATCTCCTGAATTCTTAATTGCCTCCCAGGCTGCTGCTGCAGAGGAAACAGGTCATGTTTAGCCATTTCTTGCATGCAAGCTGCTGCCTCTATGTTCGTCCTCACAGCAAAGAGAGTGGCATTGATGTGCTACACTGGCATGTTAACTCACACATGCTTCTTTTTTTTTCCAGGAGAGCTTTTTGCCCAGGCCCCGGTGGAGCAGTTCCCTGGCATTGCTGTGGAGAGTGTGACAGATTCCAGCAGATATTTCGTCATCCGGATCGAGGATGGCAACGGTGTGGTGCTGCTTTGATGCTAGCAGAGACAGGCCTGGGGGGAGCAGATCTTGAAAACACTCAGAGATCTTGAAAACTCAGAAGATCACTCAGATCTTGAGAACACTCAGAGATCTTGAAAACACTCAGAGCTTGTTCTGAATTCTTACTGGTGGTTGATTCGTGTGGTTGAGAGCTAAATAGCCCCTGCTTGCAGTGATGAATGGACAAATCACCTCTGTCCTTCATGCTCTGCCTTTTGCTTGTAAAAAAAAATCAGTTTTTTTTTTAAGTGACAGTTTAATCTACTGCTCAGCATTAAGGACACACCTGTGTGTAGGACTGTCACTGCGATGCCAGCCTCCGTGTTGATTCACTTATATTAACTTTAAAGCTGGATTTTGCTAGTTCTTTAAATCCAATCTAGCTGAAGTGATGATGTAAATACAGTTTTGCTAACTGAAAGCATGACTGCAGTTTTCTTCCAGCCTCACGTTACAGTCTTGCTGACAGTATAACACTGTTTCCCCTGCTTGGAACTTGCTGGCTGTTCCCTTTCTTTGTAGAAGGAAGAAAGAAATGCAGCTCCAGTCCTAACCTCAGCCTTGCTGTCATCAGAATTCCTCTCTCAGCTCCAGCTGGAGGAGCTGACAGTCATGGGGGTGTGAAATTGGCTGTCCCCCCACTCCTGGTCTGCATCCCTGGCTTTTACCCTGTTTTGCATTTCTAGCCTTTACTCTTCCTCATTCCCCAGGCCGCCGCGCTTTCATTGGAGTTGGATTTATGGATCGAGGGGATGCTTTTGACTTCAACGTCGCTCTGCAGGACCATTTTAAGTGAGTTTGTGCCTCTCCTTTCGTCCTCTTGACTTGTTGGTTTCACGTGGTGGCTGCAGGTGTTCGCTCCAAGTGGTGGGGGTGAGGGAGCTGTTTGCTCCTGGTTCACTGTGCCCAGTTCACTTGAATGAGGAAGCATAGTGCAAAGAGGGCTACAGCTTATGAGTCTTTTTCTTTTTTCTTGCCTTCCTGCAGGTGGGTGAGGCAGCAGAACGAGCTGGCCAAGCAGGCTGAAAACCCTGACCAGGCACCCAAACTGGACCTGGGCTTCAAGGAGGGGCAGACCATCAAGCTTAACATTGCGGTGAGGGTTTTTGCTGCTCCAAATGTTTTACCTTGTACACTTTATAATGTATAAAGACACTGCCCTGTGGTTTTGGTGCTTGTCCTAAAAGACTGAAAGAGAAACATCACCAAAACCCTTCCTTTTTTTTTTTTTTTTGCAGCGTTTTGGGAAATGAAAGCATCAAGAATATTCTGTTAGCCTCTTTTGTTAGCCTCATTTCTTGTCAGCTGTGAAACACTGCTTCTTAGAGATGCAGACTCCAGCCAAGCTGTCTGCCTTCACGCACAGCCCTCACAATCTGGTTTTCCCCTCTGCTGTGGTTCGTGGCATAAGAGGAAGCAGTGGCTTTTTCTTGAAGTCCCCTTGCTAAAAGAAGCCTGGTGCAGAGCTGCTTGTGCCTTTGCTGCCTGCAATGATTTGTAGAGGGGTGTCTTATGGTTCCCAGTCACAGAATCTAGTCTGTGGCTACGTGGTGGGGATTCATAGATGAAAACATCTGTGGTTAAACACCTGTTGCTGCACCAGGAGAATGTAGCACAGCAATCTTTTCCCCCAGAACAAAGCATCCAAGCTGCTCGGTTACTTGAAAGGATTGGCTGGGAGGAAGAAATAGAATCATGCTCTGATTCTGGATTTAAATGTGGTTTCACCTGAAGTTTCCCTCTCATGTCTCCTTTCAGAATATGAAGAAAAAGGAAGGAGCAGCAGGGAACAGCAGACCACGTTCTGCAGGCCCTGGGGGGCTGAGCTTGCTCCCACCACCTCCAGGAGGAAAATCTTCCATGCCAACTCTTCCTTCTGGAGAGCAGCTGCCATCTTCACTTCCCCCACCCACCCGGCTCCCTGGTACCCCCATCACAGGTCTGTGTCTTACAGAAATGGCTGCAGGGCTCTTTAGATTCAGTTTTAACTGTTGAGATGCATATAGAAAGACCTTGACGTTCCTCTTGAGCTCCTGCAGGAGGAGATAGTGCTGAAGCCCTGCTGGGGAACTGAGGCACTGAGGGGAACGGGATCACAAAGCCATCCAGCTTATCAGTCTTAATATCCTCTAACTGTTCAGAGCTGCTCTGTTTTATGATTGTTTGGGATGCATCAGTTTTGCATGCACATTTTGAAAGCTGAAAGGACAGTGTGTTTAGAAAGTCCCTGCATGAATCCTGGCCCTCCTGCCTGGTCTTTTACCACCTGTGTGCAGCACAGAACTCAGCAGCAGTGAGAAGTTCATGTTAAACCCCAGTCAGGTTGGAACGGTGAACTGACTGCATTCAAGCAGTGGGTGTGTGGAAAAGCAATATAGCATCCTCATGAAAGCAGGGAATCTGGAAGGAATAATCATCAATAACATTTTTTCTCCTCTCTCTCTGGCTCCTGCAGACTCACTGCTGTCCTGGCCGCAGCCCGCTGCTGCTCCTTCTGCCCCTGCCACGGATGTCTGGGGTGACTTCACCAAAGCTTCAGGGTGAGGCCATGTGGGGTTTGCAGGTTGCTTGGGCCAATACCTGCAGCGTTAGAACCCAATCCTGCTGGTTTTACTCTCACTAAAATAGCAGCAGGGTGGGGGCACCCCCCATCCAAACAGATCTGGAAAGGTGAGAAGCTACTGTGTCTAGCCATGTGTGGGGGCGAGTTATGGAATGGCACCTGTGCTGCAGCTCCCTTTAGTACCTAAGCCCCCCTTTTTTAATGTCTAAACCTTCTTTTCTCAGTGTCCAAACCCTCTTTCTCTCTCTCTTTCTCCCTTCAGGTCAGATTCTAACCAGACACAAGCAAATGCAGGCTGGGTGCAGTTCTGAGCCACCTCCTTGCAGGCACTGGGGGAAGATTGAGTCAATTTCTGCAGGACCAAAGCTGCTTAAGGACACCTCACTTGTCACTTACGGTGGCACTGTACTCCCCTGACCCTCTCTGACAAGAAACAAGACCCCAAAATCCGGTGCTGGAGTTGAAAAGCAGAAATTGGTGCTGGTTGACAGATGAGCACGTGCCTTACAAAACTCCATGCCAGCACCCTCAGAGCTGGGGGCCTTTTCTGGGTATTTTGTGCCTGGATCACTGCAAACCGTTGAGGCTTCAGTGACCTTTCTCGTGTCTCCCTTCCTTCCTTTCTTACTGCACTAGCAGGGCTGCAAAAATGTGGCAGCTTCATGGCACCCCAGTGACGTGAGAGTGCTCAGCGCACTGATAGAGGACTCAGCTGGCAGCACTTTTGCTGCCCAATTTGGGCATTTTTCTCTCAATTCTGATGCAATAGAGATGGGCTGAGGTGTGCAGCATGGGGCTGCCCCTGTCACCATCTCCACTTTCTCCTCATGCATTCGGGCCACTGAAATCTTTCAGTCTGGCAGACAGAGAGGAGCATCCTCCTGGAGATTTCTTGTGTGCAAGGCCTTGCTTTGTCTACTGCTCACAGCACCGTGCAGGCAATGTCCTTCCAAGATGCTGAGCATCACCCCTGGTATTTCTAGCACTCCCTGCAATGTGGGGAGTGGGGAGCATGACTGCTGTGTGCAGGTAAATGTGAGCACAGTGCCGAAGTTCCTATTCTCCTGCTCCAGTGAGGTTGTTTTTTGTTTGTTTGTTTGTTTGTTTTCCCCCCTTATTTCAAAGAGAGATTTTTATTCTTTTTGCAGAGACTTTATTACTGGAATACATGCAATGAAAGACAGACTTGGTCTCTTGAACAGAGCTGGGGTTGAGATTCATCTTTGAAAAAACTCCCAAGTATTTTCTTACCTATTTATATTATGGTGAAGGCCTTTCACAGCACAGAGTTCTGCTATTTTTTCAGCGTTTCAAACTTAATTATTATTTCCATTCTCAACTGGACGGGTGAGCATTTCCATTTCAGAACTTTCACGTTGCCTGGCAGCTCACAGGGCTGGGTGAGAGATGTCACGCTTCCGTGGGAACAATAAAATCATTTTGATGCCAGATGTGCCATTTCACACCCTGAGATCTGCCCGTGTGCTCAGGGTGGGACTGACGGGGCTTCCTTCCAGGTGGGGATTTGATGTTGGGGGTGGTTTTGTGCTTGCCCTCCTCCTTGGTGCCGGGGAAACAGCGAGGCACAACACACTGGTGTTGCTTAGCAGTGGCTTTGAAACTCTGGGCAAAGAAGGTAAGGAATAAGGGGACAGCTGAGGACTTCTGTCCCCAAAGCCCATCAGGGAGCCTCAGCGTGGCTCTGGCGTGAATGTTTTCATAAGGCAGGCTGTCCCAGCAGCACTGCAAAGCCTCAATCCTATCGACTGACCGTGCTGCACTCCCTCCCTCACCACTAATCTGCGGCTCAGCGGGGTGGAGAAAGGGCATTTTCTGTTCTGAGAGGCAAGCAGAGGCTGGGGAGTGCTGGGAGGGCAAATCCAAATCCGAGGGTTAGCAGAGGGAATGCCTTCAGTGCGCTGTTGCCCTGCAGCCCCTGGTGGGGATGCGCGTTTTGAGCTGGCATCGATTTGTGGAAGTGTTTCTCCTTTCTGCCCTCCGGGGGGGGGCAGGAAGCAGCACCTCGCCGTTACCCCTGCCCTTAAATGAATTGCCCCGGGGTCTTTCCTTTCCACGTGGCAGCTCGCTGTATGATTTATGGAGCGGCTGCCGCCCCTTCCCAGCACCCGGCCAAAGGCTTCCCATAGCAACCTGGCATGCTCCACCCAACACTTTTTCCTGCCAGAGCCGACTCCTGAGCTGTAATGAGCTTAACGAGGCCGTGCTTCGTTATGGCTTAACGAAAGGGCTCCTCTCTCCCAGGCTCCTGTGGGATAACCGAGCCCCGCATCTCAAGGAAGCCGAACACTGGAGCAAAGTGAGTGCATTTCCACTGCTTTGGGTGCAGGTGTGCTGGGCGCTGCTCATTTCTTGCAGTAGCAGAAGAATCTTTTCTGCTCTACAGGCAGATAGCTTTGTTGCTTTGAATTGCAAAGCTTTGGTTTTGCAGCAGGGCTTCAGTTTTGCAGCAAAGCAGAGCTTGGGGGAGGCATTAGGACCCCTGAGGCACGCAGATACGGCCAGGAAGAGGAGGGCTCCCAGCCTGGGAGGGGAAAATGAGGATTTCAGGCTAATCCCAACCATGCATCCGCTTTCCGCTTGCGGAGCGGAAGCGAAGCCCTAAAAGAGCAGAGCAGGATGGAGGCGCGGGGCTGCTGAAAGCAAAGCAAAGGGGGGGGGGAGGGGGTGGAAACCGCGAGCGTGCTGGGCTGAGGTAGGAACTCACGGGAGCAGCTGAGATCGTTTGCCACTGCAACGACAAAATCTGCTGTGCAGCTGTGATGGCAAAGCCGCGGGTTGTGCAAGCGCGGATTTGCAGAACTGCGGCTGGTTTTGCAATTGCACAGAGCAACTGTTGCACAGAGGGATGCGGAGTTTGCAGCCAGGGGAGCAAAGCAGCAAAGTCGAGCCGCTGCCCTGAGCCTTGTCCCCTCCTGTAGGTTCCATCCCCAAGGCCATGGCCTCGCTGCTGTCCCTCCAGGAGGAGAACCGCATCCTGCAGCAGGAGCTGTCGCGTGTCGAGGACCTGCTGGCTCAGAGCCGTGCTGAGCGCGATGAGTTGGCCATCAAATACAACGCCATCAGTGAGCGGGTAGGTCAGCCGCACGCACAGCCCCAAAGACATCTTTTTCACCCTCAAAATGCACCTTCCTTTACCAGCATCACTCAGAGATGCTGAGGACGCTGCGGTGATGGAGATCCCAGCACCCGGCATGCTGGGGCTTGCAGGAAGCACAAAGCATTCCCACTTTATTCATCTCAATGCTTTCTTTTTCTTTCTTTTTTTTTTTTTTTTTTTTTGCAACTGTGGCACTGGGAGAAGAATGAGGGCTTTGGTTGCTCAGGGAGATGCAAAACTCTGGGGTCTGTATGGCTCTGGGGGCTCACGCCCCTTTGTGCACGCCTGGTTGCTAAAAGAAGTGAGCCAAGAACCAAAAAGTACCCGCAGGGAAATCACTGCTTCCTGTTCCTTGTGCTGAAAGACTCTTTATCCACTGGCCAACCTGATGCAAACCCAGGTCTGGGTTATTTTCTACATGTAGCAGCCAATTCCCTATTAATTTTTCAGTTGCCATTTCCTATTGCATCTCAAGTGCAAAACGTCAGGGCGCCCCATGTTGCTTCAACCCAATGGAGCTTTGAACCATCAAAGGGAGGATGAATTTATCCAAGCTGGAAAGCTTGGATACCTGGAGGGGTTCTGGAGGGGTTGCATCCTCAAAGGGGTGATGCTGGCTTGCAGCTGGAGCAATCCCTGCGGCTGGAAGCTGGCGAGCAGGAGGCGGCAGAGAGCCGGAGCCTGGCACAGCACAACATTGAGCTGCGGAGGCTGCTGGATGAGGAGCAGGCTGCCTACAAGCGCAAGCTGCAGGCGTACCAGGAGGGCCAGCAGAGGCAAGCACAGCTGGTGCAGAAGCTGCAAGCCAAGGTGGGTGCATACTGGGGACACAGGAACGCTGTGATGGGGAGGGGCTGGATGTCATCGCGTTGTTTCCCCCAGGTGCTGCAGTATAAGAAGAAATGTGGCGAGGTGGAGCAGCAGCTGCTGAAGAAGGAGACAGAACTGGAGCAGGAGAGGCTGACAGTGTGTAATGTCCCCAGTGTGTCCCCAAATGTCCCCCACCGTCACCTGCATGCAAAGAGAACGATGTCCCCGCAGAGCCAGCCGGAGGAGGAGAGCCCCAACGAGCTGGAGAACGCACTGATCCGGCTGGAGGAGGAGCAGCAAAGGTGTGAGGGGGCCCCAAGTGGGGCTGGTGGCTGTGGGGACCTCCTAGCATCATCGCCAGCCCTGTGTTGCCCAGGAGCTGCAGCCTGGTGCAGGTGAACTCGATGCTGCGGGAGCAGCTGGAGCAGGCAAACGTGGCCAATGCAGCACTGAGCGAGGACATCCGCAAGCTGACAGCCGACTGGGCACGGGCACGTGGAGAGCTGGAGCAGCGTGAGGCCCAGTGGAGGAGGGAGGAGGAGGTCAGGGCCATGGGGAGATGCAAAGCAGAGGGGTGCTGCATGGGGGCCTGGGGTGCAGGGATGCAAAGCGCAAGGGTTGCAGGATCATTGGGATTTTGCATGGAGAGAAATTTAGGGGTGTGCAAGGCGTTGCACAAAGAGACCAAGCAGAGGGGTGCCAGGATGCAGTGAGGTGGAAGGATGCAAGGTGCAGGACTGGTGGGATGTTGCATGGAGAAGAGCTGGTGGATGCAAGGGATGTTGGATGGAGAAGAATTGATGGATGCATGGGATATTGCATGCAGAGGGTGCTGCGTGGAGAGGGGTGTGAGGAACATTGCATGGATAATGATAGGGGGATGCAGTAGGTGGTGCATGGGGAGATTTGAAGCAGAGGAGTGGAGGGGTGCTGCGGGATGGAGGGTTGTGAGATGCAGAGTTGTGGGACCATTGGGTTGTTGCATGGAGAGGAATTAGGGGTTGCATGGAGTGCTGCATGGATGCAAAGCAGAGGGGCGCTGCATGGGGAGGGGTGTGGGACATTGCATGGAGAGGAGTTTGGGCATTCAGAGGACGTTGCATGGAGAGATGCAAAGCAGGGAGACAGAGGGGGTGCAGACCATGGGGTCATTGCACAGAGAAGAATTTGGGGTGCAGCGGGGGAAGCAAGGCGAAGCAACGCTGCATGCAAAGGAATGCAGGGTGGAAGGAGGTACTGCATGGAGGCACTTTTGGAGCTGCAGGGGGTGGTGCATGGGGCAGGACCTGGTGCTGCGGTGATACCAGCGGGCTGCAAAACGGTGTGACCAGGGTCTGCTCCATCCCCTCACAGTCCTTCAACACCTACTTCAGCAACGAGCACGGCCGCCTGCTCACCCTCTGGAGGCAGGCAGTGGCTTTTCGCCGCCACTTTGGCCAGCTGCGAGCCTCCACTGAGAGGTCAGTGGGGCGGCGAGGAGCTGGGATGGGGTGGCAAGAGATGGGCTCACCCTTCTCCTATCTCCCATTCCCTTTGCAGAGACCTGTTGGAGCTGGGGCAGGAGGTGAGCCGTGCCGGCCGTGCTGCCCACGCCGCCTGCGTGCAGCTGGGAGCCCACCTGCAGCTGGCCGAGGGCCGGGCGGGTGCAGTGCAAGAGCAGCAGGCACAGCAGCTGGCACAGCTGGAGGAGCAGCTGGCAGCACGGGGCCGCGATGCCGAGCGGGAGAGGGCGGTGCTGGGGGACAGGTGGGGTGCTGAGGGGGTCCTGTAGGGTGTTATTGGGTGCTTTGGGGAGCTGTGGGGTGCTACAGGGTGCTGAGGGATGCTACGCTGTGTTATGGGGTGCTGTGGGATACTATGGCTTGCTGCAGGATGCTGTGAGGGGCTGTGGGGTGCTGCGGTATGCTGTGGGGTGGCATAGGAGCTATGATGCTGCACAGTGCCATGCAGCACGGCGTGGTTCTGCGTGGTGCTGGGCACCATCCCTGCTGGGCACCATCTCACCCAGGCTGGCGGAGCTGACAGCAGCCCTGCAGCAGCTACGGAAGGAAGGTGGTGAGAAGGAGCGGGCAGTGCAGGCTCTGATGGCGCAGCTGCAGAAGATGGTGAGTGTGTGTCGTTGTGTGGGATGCACCAAGGCAGGTCGCAGTGTGTGATGCACAATGCACACCAGGCACATTGCACGCCGGGTGTTTTGCAGGAGGCCTCTCGTGCTCAGGAGCCATCAGCAGAGGAGGTGCAGGCATTGCGTGCAGAGCTGGAGCTGCTGCACCAGACGCTGCAGGACATCACCCAGGTGCTCCCCACTCCCTCTGCACTCCCAGCACCCCTCCGTGCCTCAGTTTCCCCTCCTGCAGCAATGATGCTGTCTCTGTCCCTTGCAGGTGGTGTTGGCTGATGACCGTGGGTCCTCCCCAAGGCCCCCCAGGCTCCCTTGCCGCAGCCTGTCGCCTGCTGCTGCTGCGGCCACGCTGGGAGCTGTGCATGGTGCCCTGCGGCGGCGGCACATCCAGCTGCAGGTGGGTGAGGGAAGGGGAGTGATGGCAGACAGACGTGGGGATGGATGGACGGATGGATGGATGGATGGATGGATGGACAGATGCATTGGTGGGTGGACGTGGGGATGGATGGATGGATGTGGAGATGGATGGATGGACAGACATGGGAATGGATGGATGGACATGAGGATGGATGGATGGACGGACGGACATGGGGTTGGATGGATGGATGGACGGATGGATTGACGTGGAGATGGATAGATGAATTTGGGGATAGGCAGATGCATGGGTGGTTGGACGCGGGGATGGACGGGTGAATGGGTGGATGGACAGACATGGAGATGGATGGACACGAGGATGGATGGATGGATGGACATGGGAGTGGATGGATGGATGGGTAAATGGATGTGTGGATAGATGAATGTGGGAGTCGATGGATGGATGGAGGTGTAGACAGATGGGTGCAAGCTTAGAGGATGGATGGAGTAGAATGGAGGGCAGATGAACGTGGAGATGCATAGATGGGCATGGGAACAGATGGAAGATAGGGAATGGATTGATGGGAGGATGAATCATAGAAGAAAATCATTAAGTTTAGTCTAATTGTTAAATGGAGGATGGAGGGATAGGTGGATGCATAGAGGAGAAAGGGAGACTGATGGATGTGTGGATGGCTGGATACTTGGAAGGCAGATGGAGGGGAATAGGGAGCAGATGGAAATGGGGACAGATGGATGGGAGGACAGATGTGAAGGTAGTTGGAAGAGGATGGGAGAGTAGATGGATGGGAGGATAGAGGATAGGTGGGAGGATGGAAGAAGGGAGAGAATGATAGGGGAAGAGTTGGAGGGAAGGTGGATGGACGGAGTACGCATGAATGAAGGGGAATAAGGGATAAATGGATGTGGGAATGGATGGAGGGGAAGAGGGATGGAGGAAGAGGGATGGAAATGAGTGAATGCATGGACCACGGATGGAGGAGAATAAAAGCTGGGAGGATGGATGGCAGAGGAAAGACAGATGGAAGATGAGTATAGGATGCATGAATGGATGGGCAGAGGATGATGGAGGACAACTGTTGTCCCCCTGTCCTCAGGAAGCCCAGGAGGTGTCAGGAAATCTGCGGAGGGAGCTGGGGGACAGCGAGAGCCGGCGGGCTGCCCTGGAGCAGCGGCTGGAGCAGCTCAGCACCGAGGCTGGGGGCTGCCGGCAGGCACAGGATGAGGCCGTGCGTGAGGCTGCCCGCCTGCGTGCTGACACCGAGCTCCTGCGCAGGTACCGCTGTCCATCTGTCCATCCACCTGTGTGTGTCACATGCACCCATCTCTGTGCATTTGTCCGTCCCCATGTGTGTCTGTCTGTCTGCAGTGAGCAGAGTCGCGTGGAGCAGGCGCTGGTGGCAGAGCAGGCGCGGGCAGGAGCTCTGCAACGCAGTGAGGCTGAGCTGCAGCTCCGGGTCCAGGAGCTGGAGGAGCAACGGGATGAGGCCAGCCGAGCAGCAGAGGCTGCACAACAGCAGCTGGAACACAGGTAGGGACCTCCAGCAGCTGCAGAATAAAGCTGCTGCAGTGCCACCCCTAAAGTGGGTGCTGCACCCCTCCAATGTGTGCTCCGACTTTGGGTGCTGCAGCACGCAGCAGCTGGAGCAGCTGGAGGGACAGCGGGCAGCAGGGCAGCAGGAGCTGCTGAGGGCACGGGAGGCGCTGAGCCGGGCACAGCTGGAGGCAGAGGTGGCACGAGGAGAGCAGGCAGCACTGGGAGAGGCGTTGGCACAGGTGAGTGACAAAGCTCCGGTGTCCTCAAATCATCCCCACGTCCAAACCTTTGTAATTCCCTTGTTTGGGGACGTCTGCATCCCCTAACTCCCTGCATCCGCTTTGGAGACATCTGTGTCTCCAACCCCCTCCCCCCTGCATCCCCAAAGCTGTTGTGCATTCTCCCTGGGGCCAACTACATCCTCAAACCTCATGTGCATCCCTAAACCCAGTGAGTGTGTTCCCTGGGGACATTCAGGTCCCCAAAACCAGTGTGCATCCTCCCCAGAGCCAAGCATATCCCCAAATCACATACACCTCCCCAGACTCCAAACACATTCACCAAAACCTTACTTCTCCCTGGGGCCATCTGCATCTCCATGCCCTAGATACATCATTTCTCATCCCTGGGGATATGTGCACCTCCAAACCCCGTATGCATCCTCCCTAGGGACATCCAGGTCCCCAAATCCCACGTGCATCCTTCTTGGGGCCATCCACATCCATGGACATCCCCAAGCCACCAGTATGCATCCTTAAACTGCATGCACATCCTCAGGCATCGTTGTCCATTGTCAAACCCACTGGACATCCCTAAGCCCTGTTGTCCATCCTCAAACCTCATGCTCATCCCCAGGAACTGTTGTCCATCCTCAAGCCCCACGCTCATTCCCAGACCTTGTTGTCCATCCTCAAGCCCCATGGATGTCCCTAAGTCCCGTTGTCCAACCTCAGACCCCATGGACATTCCCAAGCCCCCCCAAGCCTCATGCACATCCCAAGGCCCACGTTCATCCTTCTGGGCACCCACCAGGCACAGAGCAGCAGTGCAGAGCTGGAAGCAGCACTGCGGGACGCCCGCACGCAGGAGGCCAGGCTGCGGGATGCTGCAGCACGGAGCAGTGAGCTGGCTGCCAGCCTGGCACGGGACAAACGGGAGCTGAGCCAGGCGCTGGTGGGGCTGGAGGAGCAGCACGAAGCTGACAGCGAGGCCAGGAGGGAGCTGGAAAGACTGAAGGTTGAGCTGGGGCGGCTGGAGCGCAGCTGCAGGGATGGAGAGGCTGAGAGGATGGAGCTGGAGCGGGCACGGAGAGCGGCGGAGAGGAGCTGTGAGGGGCTGCGGGCTGAGCTGCGGGAGCTGCGCGGGGAGCTGCAGAGAACGCGGGAGCAGCTGGGGCAGGTGTGGGGATGGGGGCAGCTAAGAAAGGTGGGGAGGGTACGGGGGCAAATGGGAGGATGCATGGAGTGAGTGAGAGGATGCCCAGGGCAGTTGGAAGGATGCATGGGTGAGGGTGCCGGGGCAATTTGGTGAGTGCATGGGGTGGTTGGGAATAACGAAGAGGATGTGGAAGGCATTTGGAAATGTGTAATTGGGATAGCACGTGAGGCAGTTGGGACTGGGAAAGATGTCTGAGGGAACTGGGAGAGAATGCAAGGCTACCAGACCATCTCAGTGGAGCCCTCATCACCTGGTGCTGGTGCAGGCTCAGCAGGAGCAGCGTGCAGCAGGGGAGGCACTGGTGCAAGCACGGGGTGAGCAGCAGCGGCTGAGCGCAGAGCTGGAGCGCACCATGCAGGAGCGAGAGGGGCTGGCCAAGGAGGGGGCCAGCCTGGGGGTCCAGCTGCACGCCGCCCAGCGTGATGCTCGTGACCGTGTCCAGGAGGCCGATGGGCTCAGGTTGGTGTCACTGGATCCGTGTGATGTCCCATCCTGTTGATGTTAGGCAGTGTGCTGCCACGGTGTCCCTGCAGGGCTGAGAAGGCTGTGCTGGAGACGAACCTCTTTGAGGCACAGGAGCAGCTGGCACAGCTGAGAGCGAGCAGGCAGCAGCTGGAGGCTGAGGGACGGAGCCTGCGGGTGGCCAGGGATGGGCTGCTGGGTGAGCAGGCAGTGCTGCAGTGGGAGTCACATCACGTATCTGCTCGGCTGGGAGTGGGTGCATCACTTAGCAGTTCAGTTTTGGGGCTGGCACCCTTGGCCATGCCATTTTAGCCACTTACATTCTGAGGCTGGTATCCTTGGCCTCATCACTTACCTTGCTCAGTTTTGGGGTCGTCGCCTTTGCTCACGTCATTTCTCTCTCAATTCTGGGTATCGTGACCCTCCCCCATTCTCATCACTCCCCACCCACCGTGGGGCTGACAGAGGAGCTGGGAGCAGCACGGCAGCGGCTGGCAGTGGCACAGGAGGAGGTGGTGGCCCTGCGCGGAACCCAGGAGGAACACGAGGGACAGCTCAAGCAGCTGCGGAGTGAGAAGGTGGGCACCGGGGGGCTGTGGGGTAAGGCTGATTTGGGGAGGCAGTGGTGGTTTTAGGAGGATGGCACTGCATTTGGGTAGGAGCTCCGATTCTGGGAAGTGATGCTGTTCTGGGAAGCCATGGTGGTTGGGGGTCTTGATGTTGATTATGAGGAGCGACACTGATTTGGGGGAGTAACTCTGATTTTGGGGTGACTATTCTGAGTTGCCCTCAATTTATTGTCAGATTTTGGGGTGATGCCAGTGTTGGAGCAATGCCATTTCTTGGGGGGGGGGGGGACAACACTGCGTTGCACCACGGGACATTGCATATTTTGGGTAGTGATGCCGATTTGAAGGTGATGGTGATATTGTTTGGGGTGGCACCGATTTTGGGGCAGTGCCGAACGGTGTCGGCGCTGTTTTGGGGCACTGCAGGAGGAGCTGGACATGGAGCGGGGCCGGCTGGCGCGGGAGCAGCAGGAGCTGGCAGCAGAGGTGGCAGCAGCACGGCAACAGCGGGATGAAGGGGTGCTGCGTGCTGAGAGCGAGAAGCAGCAGGTGGGTGCTGGGGGGGTCCCTGCTGTGTGCTCACTGCCCCCGCTGAGCGCAACCCTGTGCAGGCGCTGGCGCTGAAGGAGGAGGAGAAGGCAGCACTAGCAGGAACGCTGGCAGGGCTGCAGCAGAGCCTGGCCCAGGCTACAGCCGAGCTCGAGCGGCAGCGGCACGAGAATGCGAGCTGGCAGCAGCAGCAGCAGGTGGGTGCATAGCACAGGCACCTCAGTGGCAAGCCCTGTGCTTGGGCATCCTCCCTGGATGCCCTATTCCCATTGCATACCCTCCATCCCTATTGCAAATCCCCTACACCCCTTGTCACCCCTTCACCCTTACTGCAAACCTTCCCCCCCCCCCTCTTTGAGCCCCCAGCCCTGCACAGCAGTGCTCACCCCACCTCCTCCAGCACCGCTCGGCGGAGCTGCGCTCACTGCAGGCACAGTTGGAGGCAGCAGCAGAGGCCCACGCACGCGAGGCCACGGCTCTCCGTGAGCAGGCAGTGGCAGCATCCCAGCAGCGTGACAGTGCCCTGCGTGATGTGAGCCCCCCGGATCCCTCCCCATCCCCGCTGCACCCTGGTTGCTCCGTAATCCCACAGCATCCCCTGGTGCAGGTGGAAGAGGCGCGGGCGCAGCTGGCACTGGAGGCAGAGTCACGGGCAGCGAGGCAGCAGGCGCTGCTGCGGGCTCAGAGAGAAGCACAGGAGGGGCGTGAGGGGTGCGAGGAGCAGCGCAGGATGGGGATGGAGGCACGCAGGGCGCTGGGTGATGCTGCCAGGGAGCAGGAAGCGCTGCGGCGCTCCAACGAACAGCTGCGGGCGGCACTGCGGCACAGCGAGGGGCAGCGCATCAGGTGTGGTCAGGGTGATGCTCGGGGTCAGGGGGTGTTCGGGGCTGGGGTTGTGCTTGGGGTCAGGGGGTGATGTTTGGGGTTTGGGGGGTGCTCGGGTTCGGGGTGGTGGTTGGGGAAGGAAAGGATGCTCGGGCTCCAGAGTAGGGTGCTGAGGTTCAGGGACACCTTGGATGGAGGGTGATGCTTGGTGTCGAGGAGATGCTCAAAATGGGAGCTGTGTGGGGTGGTGAATTTCTTTGGAGGGGGACGCTCAGGGCTGGAGGATGCACAGGAAGCGTGCGATTCTGGAGATACGTGGCACACCACTGTGCCAAGGTTGGGGTGCCCCGCATAGACCTCACCACCCCGATATCCCCACAGCCTGCAGCGTGCAGCTGAGCAGCAGGAGCAGCGGCTGGCGCTGGCAGAGGAGGGGCAGGCGGCGGCAGGCAGGGAGGCAGCAGAGCTGCGTGCCACCCTCCGTGGGCTGGAACGCGCCCGCCTGGATGCCCGTCGTGAGCTGCAGGAGCTGCGCCGCCAGGTGCGGGGCGGGGGGCGACAACAGAGGATCCCCTCACATGCAGCTTAAATCACAGCCTCCCCTCGTTGCCTCACTGGGGTAGGTGAAGGCTCTGGATAGTGAGAACAGCAAGAAGAGCAAGGAGGTGGAGGAGCTGCGGGCGCGTGTGGCACGGGAGGAGCAGCACGAGGAGGAGAGGCATCGCGAAGCCTTCGGCCTCAGGCAGAAGGTGGTGGAGAGTGAGGCTGGCGTGGAGGCCACCAGGAAGGAGGTAAGGCTGCTCGAGCCCTCCTTGTCACCCCTGCTCAGTACCCCGCGTCCCCTGGTGGCCCCACAGTGGGTGCCCTGTGTCGCTGGGTCCACCTGCTGCTCAGTCTCTTGATGCCACACTTGTCCCCATCACCCCACATTCAGTTTTCCACATCCCCATCGCCCCGCTGCTCTGTGCCCTGCATCCCTGGGGATCCTCCTTATGCTCCATCCTTCACACCCTCATTCCCCAAACCAAATCGCTCCATCCTTCGTGCCTCCATCACCCTTTTGCTCCATCATCTACATCTCTAAGCATCTCCCACATCTCTCCCTCCCATCCCTGCATCCCCACATCCCATTTCTCCCCAGCTCCAGCAGCTGCAGCTCAGGCTGGCGGAGAAGGAGGCGGATTTCCAGCAACGGGAGCGGGCGCTGAACCGCAGCCTGGAGGACGCTCGAGGCCATGAGAAAAAGCTGCTGGCTGATGCCCGCAACCTGCGGCTGAAGGCAGAGGCAGCACGCAGTGAGGCAGCAGAGCTGAGCTTGAAGCTGAGTGCAGCTGAGGGTCGGGCACAAGGGCTGGAGGCTGAGCTGGCACGGGGTGAGGAGCGGCGGCGTGATGTTGAGATGCGGCTGAGTGGGCTGAGCTCAGCCCTGCGCTGCACTGTCGGTGTTGGACGGGCACATGGAGGCTCTCCGGGCAAGGGTGAGGATGGCACGGGGTGTGGGGGGCACGGGGGTGGGTGTTGGGTGCTCCATCCAGCTGTGCATCCTTCCTGTGCCACCCTGCCCCTTCCCAATCCACTCTGTTCCCCCTTGTCTTATTCTGTCCCCTGCTGTGGCAGTGTCCGTCATGCATCATTCCATCCCTCCTGTGCCACTCTCTCCCGTGTCACCCTGTCCCTCTCATCCCACTATCCTTCCCAAGCCACTCTATTCTCTCCTGACCTCCCCCACGCCACCCCATCCCTCTCATCCCTCCGTATCCCCTCCAGTCCCTCCCCATTCCACCTCATCCCTCTCACCCTACCCCGTCCTTGTCCCACCTTATCTCCTTCCATCCCGCCCTGTCCCCTCTCTTCCAGCTGGATCCAGGAAGGGGACACGCAGCCCCTGCTCACCCCCAGACCCCAATGCAGCAGCTGACCCTGAGGCAGTTCGTGCAGCCCTGCAGGATTTTCTGCGCCAACTGCAGGATGCCCAGCGGGATAAGGTGTGCCCCTCACTCCCTCCTAGAGGTGTGCATCCCCAAAATATGCCTTTCTCGCCCCATTTTCTCCCCTAGGAAGAGCTGCAGGTGCGGGTGTGCAGCCTGAGCAAACAGCTGGCCGAGGCAGAAGCGCAGAGGGACAGAGCACTGAAAATGCAGAAGCGATTGGCTGAGAGCAAGGAAGGTGATGGGGCAGTTTTGGGGTGGGCTTCCCTCAGTGGTGCGGGGCTGGGTGCTGCACAGGAGCATCACTGCCTCCCTGTAGTGTGTGGCTGCTCAGGATGTGGGCACATTGTGGGGCTGTGAGGGTGACAGATTGTGGGGTGGGGTGATGGTGCTGCACTCAAATGCTGCACGTTTCCCTCAAATCATAATAGAAAGATAAAAGAAACCCCATAGGAGCAACTAAACCTCTACACCCCTGTAACTGGCACAAGCTGTCAGCCCCCTCCTTGTGCCTTCCCCATGAACCCCAGTGCATGCCTCAAAAGCACAGAGGTTTGCAAGCCCCGCTCTGGCTGTGGCAGGGTGGCAGGGCTCCGAAGGCAAGCAGGCAGCACTGCTGCTGCAGGAGGAGATGCTGCAGCAAGGTGAGGGCGAGCGCCGGCTGCTGCTCGAGAAGGTGTCAGCGCTGGAACGCAGCTTGCACGCCGCTGAGGGCGAGCGCCGGGCTGCCCAGGTGGGCATTAGGGGGAAAAACCCTCCTCTCCTTCCCTGAGCAGCCTTTCTGCTGCCTTGCATACAGGCTGCATGCAAGCTGTGTGCATATTGCATGCAAGACATGCGCAAATTGCATGCATGTTGCATTAGACTGCATGTGAGGTGCAGGGAAGGTTGAATGCAAGATGTGTAAAAGCTGCATGTGTGCTTGGTACAAGCTTCCATGCAAGCTGCTTGCAAGCTTGCATGAAAACCAAGTGTAAGCTTCTGGCAAGCTGCCTACAAGCTGCCTGGAGTCTTACATACAAAATGCGCGCAAACTGGATGTCAGCAGCTTGCAGGCTGGCGCACAAACTGGGCACAAGGTGCTTGCAAACTTGTACCCAAACTTCATGAGTGCTGCCTGCATGTGCTCGCAGCCTGAAACCTTGCATTCATGCTGGTTTCGTGCCTGAAACCAGCTTGCACGCAACAGCTCTGTCTCTTCCAGGAGAAGCTGAGTGCTCTGCTGGCGGCCAAGGACCACGCACAGGGCACACCGGGGGCCAACACCAGCACAGCCCTGCAGCAGCGTTTGCAGAAGCTGCAGACTGCCTTGGCTGCGGGCGAGCTCGACCGCCGGGCGCTGCAGGTGTGCAGGAGCACCTGGGGGTGCAGCGGGGACCCCTCTGGCCTTGTGTCACCACGCACGTCCCCATGCAGGAGATGCTGGATGCTGCGCGGGAGGAGCGCGGGGTGCTGCGGGAGCAGCTGCGGGCGCTGCAGGAGGAGCGTGCGGTGCTGGAGCTGCGCAGAGAGGAGCTGGAGGCGCAGGTCCGGCGGCTGCAGGAGGTGGGAGAGCAACGGCAGCTGTCCTAACTGTGACCCACACAGCCTCCCCATGCAGCTCTTTTTACTCTGCTGTGCAGCACCCTGTTATCCCATGTGTTGCTCTGTAGCTCTGTGCACTTCCCTATTACTCTATGCAGCACCCTACCATTCCTTGCATCACCCTGTTACCCTGTGCATCACCTTATTGCCCCATGCATCACCCTCTTACCCTGTGCAGTACCCTACCACGCCTTCCAGCACCATGTTACCCTATGCATCACCACCCTGCCACCCCTTCCAGCACCCTGTTACCCTGTGCATCACCCTATTGGCACACCCATCACCCCATTACCCTGTGCAGTACCCTGCCACTTCTTGCAGCACCATTACCCTATGCATCACCCTACTGCCCCATGCATCACCCTCTTACCCTGTGCAGTACCCTACCAGCCCTTGCAGCACTGTTACCCTATGCATCACCCTATTAGCCTATGCATCACCCTATTGCCCCGTGCAGCACCCTATTGCCAACTCAGCACCTTATTGCCCCATGCAGCACCCTGTCACCCTGTGCAGCAACCTATAGCATCATACCCTATCATCCCGTGCACACCCTATAACTTTGTGCAGCACCCTACAGCCTTGCTCCCATTGCAGACACAGCAGCAGCAGGACGAGGAGGAGGCGGCGGTGCTGGGGGGGCTGAGGGCAGAGCAGCGGGGGCTGCAGGAGCGGGTGGGCAGCCTGCAGCGTGCTGTGAGCCAGCTGGAGGCTGAGCGGCGTGAGGCTGAGCGCTGCGCCTTGCGCCTCGAAAAGGACAACTGTGCCCTGAAAAGAACCCTGGAGAAGGTGAGCACCCACCGCCCTGCCCTGCACCCTTGGGTGGGCACCGATGTGCAGCCTCAGTGCTGGAGCCATAAAACTGCAGTGTTGTTTTCCAGGCATGAAGCATGCATGATATAAATGATGCACGTCTCTCTGCTCTGCACAGTGTGTGCAAGCGTGTGTTTATATGTGTGTGTTGTGCACAGAGGAGCAAGGTGTACAACAAGACGTGAATACATATGTATATATGTATAGGGCACCAGAGCAAGGAGCACGTGCAGCAAAACATACAGATGCATGTATGCATGTGTATAGAGAGAGAGTGCATTGCAGCAAGGTGTGCAGTGATGCACAGCACATGCACGCATCCATATACTTTGTGCAGCAGAGCAAGGTGTGCAACAACGCACATGTGCGTGCATGCATATATTCTGTGCACTGGAACAAGACATGCAACAGTGCACGTGTGCATGCATCCATATACTCTGCACCAGAGCAAGGCATGCAACAACGCACAGCACATGCAGGCATATGTATATTTTGTGCACTGGAGCAAAGCATGCAACAATGCAGGTGTGCACTGTATGTATATTTTGTGCACTGGAGCAAAGCATGCAACAATGCAGGTGTGCACTGTATGTATATTTTGTGCTTTGGGGCAAGGCATGCAACAATGCAGGTGTGCATGCACACACGTGTTTGTGCACTGGAGCAAGGCACGCAACAACACACGTGCATGCATAGACATACTGTGCACTGGGGCAATGCTTGCAGCAATGCACACCTGCACACATGTATTGACGTAACGCAGCGGAGCCAGGCGTGCAGCAGAGCAACGGTTTGCATCCTTACGCAGGTGGAGAGGGAGAAGCTGAAGACACACGAAGCTTCGCTGAGGCTGGCTGTGCAGAAGGGCCGCCTGGACCGCTCTCTGGGCACATCAGAGCAGCAGCTGGCAGAGGCACAGCGACGCATTCAAGCGCTGCAGGCGGGTGGCCCCGGGGTGCTGCCTGCACCTTAGGTTGCACGGTGGTGGAGCTGGGCTGTTTTGGAGCTCATCCCATTGCGTGGAGATGCTGCTGCACGCACGGGGATGCTGCTGCTGGGTTTTTCTTTGGGGTGACTCCTCTGTTCTTTCCCCCCCCCCCCACCCCAGGCACAGGTCTCAGCGCTGGAGCAGAGCTCTGGGGCTGCACAGAAGCCACCAGCACAGCAGTGGGGGGCACAGGAGTCTCGCCGTCACCCTCGCAGCATTTAGGGCTGAGAGCAGCACCGTGCAGCTCACCAAAAATCTGCTCAACGTTCCCAAATCCCACTCTTTTTTTCTTGATCAAGAGCAGCACTTTACCTCCCGAGCCACCACTGTCTATTTTTGATAAAGCTTGATCCCCTCGCCCCCCCGCCTTCCTTTTTCTATGGCATTTCTATAACCAGTATTTGGAAATAGGACGTTTTTTAGCCCACGTGGACATGATGGGAGCACTGGGGCTCCCCAGGCTGGTGCTGACTGGGGTAAACATCCCTACGCCTGCATCCCATGTGGCACAGGGAGGGTCCTCTCTTTTCTACTGCTCTTTTTGGAGACTGGTTTGATATCGGTGCTATGGACCAACCCAGTGTGGCCCCAACCCTTGTATATCCTATATCCCCTCTAACCCTCCATTAAATGTATGGAAAGCCAATCTGGTGACACTTATTGGGGTTGGGGGTGGAGGGTTGGGGAACCACCTGCTCAAATTGGTGCCCATCAGGCCCATAACATTTATTAGCATCATTATTACGTGACCTGTATGCTGTTAATATTACACACGCTATAGAAGGTGACTATATCCTGTGAAAACTACAAGCTAGACGGAATGTAGTAAACCAATCCCCCCTCCTTCCCAGTCAGAGAACCCCAAAACTGCCTTCAATTCAACATCAGCACACTGCATAGGCTGAATGCGTGCCATTCCCTACATGGGAACTGGGGACAGCCACCCCAAGCCCCACAGCTGCACCCTTTCTCATAGGAAAAACCAGAACTGCCCCAAATGATGCCGTGTTATTTCAGGCAGAACACTCAACTGCAAACCCCCAGAGCGCTCCCAAATCCTACAGCCCAGCTCTGCTCTATTCAAGGAGCATCACCAACGACCCCAAACCAATGGGAAACCCAAAAAGAAAGAGACAGGAGCCACAGCAACCCTTACGCTTTTTCTCTTGGATACTCTACGCAGCAAACAACCCCCCCTACCTCCCCCTCGACTTACAATATAATAACAAAAGTAATAAAAATAATAACCCCCCCTCCCCAACCCCTCCCCCGACCCTTATTTATTTTTATGTGCACCAAACCGGACTTTTTTTTTCTTTGGCCTTTCATGCACGGTTCCTTTATAGCACCAGGTGGAGGAGCCGGGCTGCGTCCCGGCGAGGTGGGGATTCAGCAACCCCCGCAGCTGCGGGCACAGGAGGTGACCACGGTCTGGCAGAGCCCGCTGGTGGCCATCACACCACACTTGGAGAACTTGTCACGGCACAGGTCGGCTGCAGGGAGACGGAAACACAAAGCCCTTCCAGCAGCCGCCGTTGCACCTAAAGTGGTGTCGACTTGGACGGGGCTGTGCTGTGTGTAACCGTCAGCATCCTCCTCGGCGGTACCCAAAGATGGGCGGGGATGTCCCTGAGCTGACGGATGAGTCCTTACCCCTCAGCAGCTCTTCGTGGGCGCACACGGTGCGGACGCAGATCTCCTTGTTGATCACGTAGACCCGGCGGAGGCTGGGGGGTCAAGGATGGTTTGGGGGTTAAAGAACCCAACTGTGGTACTGTGCCAAGGGGGGGGGGGGGGGGGGGGGCGCCCCCGCCCCCCCCCCCAGAAGCAGGTCTCGTTCAAGCACTGCTTGCAGGGCTTGTGGACGGAGTAGAGCCTGGTGCAGGGGTACTGCTCCTCCCGGCAGTCTGCAATGAGAGCCAGAGCTGGTTTTGTGTTGTTCTGCCCCCAAAACGCAAGCAGGTTCAGGTAAAGGGGAAAAAAATCCACGTGCATCGGGGGTGTGTTCAGCATTGCATCGTTCCCAACCCCCCCCCCGGAGGAAGGATGAAAGCATGGAGGGGATGCGCGGGTGGGGGAAGGGATCCAAGCTGCACCATATCTGCGTCAGGAGAGTGGTGAAAGCCTCACTTACCCAGAGGTCCGGGCTCTGTGGGCTCAGTCTCGGGGGCAGCAGCTGATGGGAGGAAGAGCAAAGCTTTAGGGTTGGGCATAGGGAGCATCCCGCTGTCCCCCAGTCAGGTTTTAGGGTCGGGGCAGTGGTGGAAGGGGGGCGGTGGGGGGGGGGATGTGGTCGCTGTTTTGCACCCACCCACGGTCGGCGCTGGCACAACTTCCTGCTGGGATTGCTGCTGGGACTGGAAGCGAAACTGCTCCTCTGGGGTGCGTGGGGTCACATCTGTGGGGGGGGGGGGGGCGGAGCGGTGAGGATGTGCAACCCCGGCCCCCAACCTGCCCCAGGGCTGCACTCACCGTGGTAGTCGTAGTAATCCTGAATTTCTGGGGGAAAAAAAGGGAGAAAATGGAGCGTAAGGGCGTCGGGTTTTCTTGCGTTATCGCACGGCCCGTGGGGGCTGGGAGCAATGGGAAATGCGGGGTGGAAAAGGGAATGGAGCAGAGCATGGGAAAGGGCATCAGGGAAAGCAAAGCTGCAAGGAAGAGGAGGTGGATGAAGGCTCTCACCTGCCTGCTGGTCGTACTGGGAGTATTGCACCGGCTCCGGGTAGGTAATGCCCTCAAACCTGCTGTACTGGCCATGGACCAGGAGCGCTGGGGAGGGGGGTGGGGAGGGAGGACAAGATATTTTGGAGCCCACAGTGCCCCCAAAGCGTGGGGCTGCTTTGGGCCTTGGCACTCACCTGGCAGGCCCAGCAGGACGAGGCACAGCGCTGTCATGGTGATGGGAGGTAGTTGCAGGGGCACGGCACAGTCTGGATGGGGGCAGGGGGAAAACACAATGAAACTGGGAAAGGGAATGATGAATACAAGAGAAGTATTGGAAACGCAACCGTCTGTCCATCCAGGAGGAAGCTTTGTGGCATGGGGTGGGGATCCCACCCTGCTGATAGAGAGGGGAAACTGAGGCCCCGTCCTCCTCCATCCCCGGGTCTGCAGGTATTGGAGATGTTGACTCCCAGCCCCTACAGGCTTTGGGAGCGTCAGACGGTTGGGATTGGCACAAACTGAGGCTGGACAGCCACACTTGGCCAACAGGCAGACCTCGGGGGTCCCGTCCCAGCCCCTGAACCTCAGGTCCCGTGCCCCACAGCCCTGCCCTGCCCTGCTTCCCACCACCAGCGGAGCAGCGGATGCACAAGGTGTGGGGATGAACAGGATCAGCGCGCAGCTCCAGGAGGCTTTTTCCAGCCTCGGGGGGCTGGGTGCCGGCCAGGACCCCAAATCACCCCGACCCAGTGCTCCAATTTCCTTCAGTTCCAATTTCCCACGGGGGATCTTCCACTCCCTGGCCCCACGCGCACAGAACCAGGCGTCACATCCCCTCGACGGGAACACGATGACAACACCCCCATCACCTCCACGAAGGCCACCGCCGCATCCACGCATCCCATTTCAGCAGCAAACCGTGGCGGCCGCTCGGCCGCAGCCATGCACCATTGGGATTTTCCACCCGAAGGCCCGGGGCTGGGGGGCACAGCACCCTCACACCCCGCTCCATCCCCACCAAACCCCATTGGGTGCCCTGCAGGGGGGGGGGGGGGGTTGGGGGGGGGTCTATTGGCTCCGCGGAGCCAGATGTTTTTGCAATGCACATCTGGGAACAATCAGGCTGCAGAAAGAACACCACAGCCTTTCCCTCTGCTAAACCCCACCTTCCCCAGCCTTTCCCCCCCCCCCCCCCCCCGCTTTTTTTCCCCTTTTTTTTTTTTTTTGGGTTTTTTTTTTTTTTTTAAAAAAAAAAAAAAGCTCTGCTTGTCAGAGAGTGAGAGAACAAAGGGAATTTGAAAGGATTCGCGTTTCCTGGCCCCGGATCAACCATTAAAAAAAAAAAAGAGAGAGAGAAAAAAGAAACCAAAAACCAAACGTCCAGTCCAAAAGTTTGCTGCTCCCCCCCCCCCCCCCCCCTCCTTTCTCTGCACGCCTCCCCACGCACCGCTCTTCCATCAGGGTTTCCCCCTCCTCTGTGCCCCTTGGATATAAATAAAATAAAACCCGGACCAAAGCAAAAATCCCTTCAGTTTCCAGGAGAAGTGGGGGGGAAGGGGGGGAAAAAAAAAAAAAAGAAAAAAAAAAAGGAAATAATCCCAGCTTCCTTCAGACTTTGGGGTATTTTTAGATCGATTGAAGCAGTGACAAAGCCGCCACAGCAGCTGTCTGGGATGAGATGTCTCCACCAAAGCTGGGGTGTCGTCCCCTCCCCCCCCTCCCCCCCCACCCCCAAATCACCTCTGCGGAGCCCGAAAAAGCGATGGGAACGTCCTCACCGTGAGCTCCAAGGGCCGTCCTTGGGGGCTGCGCTTGGAAATCCTCCAAGCACGTTGGCAAAGCCATTGGTGAGACTCCCATCTTCCGCGCCCCCCCTTCTAAAAATTGGGGTTCGGCCCCCCCCCCCCCCCCCAAAAAAAAAAAAAGGGGGGTTTGGCCCTAACTTGGGGCCGTCATCGAGAAGTCGAGGAGGATGGATGTGTAGGAATGGGGCTCTGCTGGCTCCTTACCGCTCTGCGTGCACCGCGCTGCTCTCGCCTTTGCCCAACGCTTTGGTTTCTTCTCTCCAGTCTCAAAAACTCCAAAATGAGAAGGGGGGGG
>JAPSGF010000049.1:778785-793577 GCA_035772895.1 Perdix hodgsoniae | reverse complement strand
GGGGGGGGGGGGGGGGGGGGGGGGAGAAAAAGAAAAAAAAAAAGAAAAAAAACTCCTACCTCCAACATGGGGGCTCCGCTGGGTCCTAAAGAGACACCTGATCCTTCCCTTCCTCCTCCTCCTCGCCCGGAGCCGGGCTGCCTGCTGGGGAGGAAACGGGAATCATCCAAAAAAAAATAATAGAATCAATGGGTGCACACTGAGCTGGGCGAAACTTTGGGGATTTGGGTGGTTTTGGGGTGTTTTTTTTGGTTTGTTCTTTGTTTGTTTTTTTTTGTTGTTTTAAATCCCTTCGGCTTTTGACCCGACAGCAGAAGTGAGGAAGGCTTTGAGAGGCGCTTTGGGGCACAGGAACCAACTCTTCTTGTTGGAGGATGGGAATAAAGGGGTGACCCCAAACAACCCTCCCCCCTCCACCAACACCACCACCACATCTGGCTGCGCTTGTGCAAAATGGAGCAAGCTTTTAATTTTTAGCGTGAGCCCCCCCTCCCCCCCCCACCAGGGACATAAAGGAGGAGGTGGGTGCAGCAGCTCCCATTGCTGGGTGCAGCTTTGCTCGGGGGGGGTGCAACCCATCCCCCCCCACCTCACTGCAACATCAGCTGCAGTGCTCTGGGCCAAAACCTAAAGATTGTAGGTGAGATTCAAGGCAATGGAATGGCGTGGAGGGGAGCTGAGGGCTTGGAGCTCAGACATGGGGGGGGTCAGTGTCATTTCTCAATGGGGAAGGGGGTACCCGTGAGCTATTCGTCCTTCCTGGGTGCTGCTGCTGCTCTGAAAACAAGCAGAAAATCCAGTTTCAGACCAGAGAGAGCAACAAGGGGGTGTAGGGTGCTCCCCAAGCCTGTTTTTCCAATCCTAACACCTGGATTGTGGCTAAACCTGAGGTTCTGAGCACCCCTCCCACTGAACTCCTGCCTCCTCCAAGCCTCGTCCCCGGGGCAGCAGCTTAATTAATAATTAGGCATGATTTACAGCACTGTTAACCCCAAAGCCAGGTGGGTGAGGGGGGAGCAAAGCGCGGCACCAATGGGAATGTGGGAGGATGGGTTCCCCCCAGCACGAGCCGCACGGTGGTGCTGAGCAGAGGGGATGGCTCCAAATCCCAGTGGTGCCCGTGGGGTCAGCGATGCTGGGAGGGCACGGATGGGTTCTTTGCGGGTTGCGTTGGGGCTGCAGCGCGTTGCTTCCCCCCTCCTTTTGCTTTTCAAGCCACCGGGCGCTTTCACTTGGCAAAGGCCGAGGCGAACTCTCGACGGGTTTCTCCCCCCCTCACCCTCCCGCCCTCTGCTCAGGAAGCCTGCTTTAATAGCTCAAGCCCTGGCTAGGATTTCAGGAAACCTCTTACCTCTGCTTGTGCCTCATTTCCTGACCTAATCCCTAGCTCCAGGAGGGCAGAGAGGCACCGCTGGTGCTCGAGGGGGCTCATGCCTCTCCACATCCCATGCTTGGAGACAGCCAAGCCCCCAGCCCTGCCGCCCCTTCCCCTTCCCCACCTGCAG
Organism: Perdix hodgsoniae; assembly: GCA_035772895.1. Taxonomy (NCBI): domain Eukaryota; kingdom Metazoa; phylum Chordata; class Aves; order Galliformes; family Phasianidae; genus Perdix; species Perdix hodgsoniae. The sequence continues at coordinate 792,072 of JAPSGF010000049.1, read as the reverse complement.
AGATTGGCATTCCCAGTGCCAGACACAGCACCTCCAGCTGCAGGCTTCGCCTTCCATACACCAGTGCTGGAAGGAGACAGGCTGCACGATGAGCGGTTTTGCACGGAGAGACATTTTGGCAAGGACACCTGGTTTTTTCTTTTTTTTTTTTTTTTCCAGCAATTATATATATGTATTTTAATTTCTCTCCTTCTCTCTCTCTTTTTTTTTTTCTGCTAGCAAATTCCAGCTGGAAACACACTGGGGATGGCGTTGGCCAAAGTCAACTCCTGCCTGTTCCGACATCCCAGTGGTGCCATCCCTGTGTTCTCTCTGCTTCTACAGCATCTTCCAGCCCCAGGGGAGAAGAAAATGACCCCAAATCTCACCCTGACCCACTGCCCTCCCTCCCCCATCCCCCTGCCCAAAGGCCCACAGCGCTCTCACGAAAATAGCATTAATTTATTAGACGTCCTCACACCAGAACCATGTGAAATCCAGAAGTGGTACACCCTGCTCCACCCCTTTAAGTGCTGGAATGGAGTTAAAAATAGAAATAAAAATAGAGATTTGAGGGGGTTTTAATGCTACAAAGCTCCTGCTGGCACAGCTGGAAGGCCATGCAGAAGCATCACCAGTGTGCTGAGATCTCATGCCAAAACCTCCCACTGACCTGGAAGGGGGTGGCTGGATGCCCTTCCAGCTGCTCCGACGGCCCAAAGGGCAAAAATGCATGAGGTGCAATAAGGGTTTGGGCTCTGCATTGGATGCTCCAAGCCCCTCGCTGCTGACGGCTGGCTCAGAACGTCCTTGGCAAGCTGGAGTGGTTTGTAAACATTTCCTACACATCGAGGTGGCCAGCAGGGAGGGAGGGAGGTTTCCTTCACAGTGAGCAGAGCCCTGAGGCCACGGTGGGTGCCACCACCGGCAGCACAAGCAGGACCCTTTAATTCACAGCTCTGAGCAGCCAGAAGGGCATGGGGCTGGAGGCAGGAGGCAGGTGGCACCCCCAGGTGGACCCCCGAGTTCTCATCTCTAGCATCTCCCACCACTTTTGGGGCCATCGGACCAAGCGTGTGGTTTCTGGGGCGTACGGCTTCGTGGCAGTGAGGCTGAGGGTCTCCCCATTGGGAAGATGGGACCATCTTCATCTGCATGCTGCATCCCATGGGATGGACACGGAGCCAGGCACCAGCTGCCCTCGGTGGGACCAGGAGAAATAAATACAGGAGTGCAGTGCTCCCCTGCAGAGCAGGGAGGAGTGAAGTTTGGTGTGTGCTATCTCACAGCGATGGACATCCGAGGGGTAGCAAAGAGTGGTTCGTTAAGGGGCGGCCAGGATGGCTGCTGGCTCAGATCTTTCTCCAGCCTCTTGAACAGCTTGCTGGATGCTTTCTTCTGGCGCAGCTTACGCAAGCAGCCCAGCAATCCGTAGTCCAGTGCAGTCTGCAGCAAAGATATAAGGAAAACGAGTTTCAGGGGGTTTCTTGGACAGATCCATGAGGATGGTGGTCTTAAAACTCCCCTGAGTGCAATGCTTTGCTACCCACCTCCAGCACAAAGGCAGCAAAGAAATTGAGCGTGGCGATTCCCAACAGCAGCAGCTTGAAGTTCATGTCATCGATGTCCTGCAGCTTCAGCAGGGTTTTGGGGAAGCCCAGAGGGTACAGGGTCAACCATATCAAGAGGCCAAAGAGGAACATGAGGACTACCAGAAAGAGCACTGAGGGCGAGAAGGGAGAAGGTTGGAGAAGGAGCTCGAGGGGCTGGGGTCTCCCCTTGCTCATGGCCTCACCATTGGTGTAGAGCGGCTCCCGAAATGGGTACCCCTTGGACATGGCAACAGCCAAAATGAGGTACTGGAAGCCAGTGATGCAGAAGAGGACCGTGTTCTCGTAGTTGGGCAGGTTTTGGGGAGCTGTCACTGTGCTGTTCAGTGGCACATACCTAAAGAATAGACACAAAGGGTCAGTGTGATCATCACTGAAGCTGACTTTTGATGCCAACCCCCTTGGCTTTGGCCAGCACCATCCAAGCTGACTTTGGCCAACGACATCCCCATGGTCAAACCCACAGCGCCAGGTCCCGTACCAGCTCTGCGAAACAGTGATGAAGTAGCTGAGGACTTGCACGGCGATGAGCAGAGTGGTCTGCAGGAGCAGGCTGCCCAGCACTGGGATGCTGATCAGTGCCCCCTGGGGCCGGCGCACTCCCAGCTCCCTGGCAGGACCTGTGCGGCCCATCAGCACAGCCACAGTGGTGGTGATGATCAGGTCGAAGAAGAGAAACTGGAAGTCACTCAGGTTGGTGTTGATCTGGGAAGGAGAAATGGAATGCTCTCAGCTGTGGGATCACGTGGTGTGATAAAAATCAGAAGTAGGGAAGGCCCAGGCATCCCTGGGTATTGCTGATGGATGCAGAACGGTCCTCCCCCACCTCCCCGCTGATGCATCCCATCCCCAAGACAGACGGACTCACCGTGTAGAGCAGCAACACAGACACAAACTGCACCAGGCTGTACAGAGCCATGTACTTAAAGACCCCAAAGGAGGTGACCAGCGAGCACCTTCCCTCCCTGCGGGCAGAACCACCATCAGCACAGCAACGCAGCCCTGCCACAAACCCCATCCCAAAGAAGGCGTGGAGGTGCTGAGAACCCCCTGCGGGTTCTCCCCTCACCGGATGACCGTGGGCACACACTCAATGTTGGCGTGGCAGGAGGTGAAAGGTGATGCCACAGATGCTTCAGCCTCCGAAAGGGAAATGCCCACATCGGCTGCCTTCAGTGCCCCGCAGTCATTGGCCCCATCCCCACACATCCCCACGCAGTAGCTGGGAGAGAAGCAGAAGAGGTGGATTTGTAACACTGACACAGTGGGATTTGGGGACTTCCAGGTCAAGCCTAGGTGTTCAGGGTGCTTGGGGAAAGGGCAGGATGCAATCAGCACACTGAGAAAGCCTCCAGTGCCCAAGAAATGCCTCGTGTCCCCACTGTCCCTCAACCCTCAGGGCTGGGGCACTCACTCGAGCTCCTGCAGGCTGCACACCAGCTGACTCTTCTGCTCGGGTGACATGCGGGCAAACACAGTGGCTCGGACAAGAATCTGCAAGGAGGGGATGGCTCAGTGCCACTGACCAACACCCCGCAGATGGGATGCGGATGGGGATGGGGACGGGACGCACCTTGGGCAGCAGGTCAGCAAAATGCTCCTGAAGCACGGCGAAGGATTTCCCATTCAGCGCCAGGTGCAGGCGGCCATCCCACTGCTGTGCGTCCTGCAGCAGGCCGAGCAACCCATCAGCACGCTTCTGGAGAAGCAACACGTTTTTGGCACTGCTTCTCAGCTCACCTCTGGCTGCTTCTCGCCCTGCGAGAGCTCTGCGGGGATGAACTTGAGAGATGCAGGCTGGTCACGGCCGGGTGGCGAAGCGGTGACGAAGACAACCCTCTCGTTTGGTCCCACCATGCAGCAGCTCCTGGCCACGTTCACAGCCGTCAGCATGTTGTCTCCTGCAGGTGGTGATGGGAGTAATGGTGTAGCAGCCCATGCAGCAACCAAACCCAGGCTGGCATGGTGCTCAGAGCTCTTCTTGCTTTGCTGGGACCCACCCCCAGGGCACTGTGCAGGCTACGTATATCAAAGTGTTGACATGATATGGACTTTCATGATGCTGATGGTGTAACAGTGGTGTAACAGGGGTTTTTGCTGCTCAACCTGCTCACTCCAGCTCTAAGGGTGTTGGTTACAGAAGCAGCCAACACCTCCCAGCCTCCCAAACCCATCAGCAAGGCACACAGAAGGGACATGATGCAAACAAGTCATGGGAATGCATATAAAATACAGTCTGGGATTATTTAACGACCCTTAACCCCAACCCCAGCTCCTAACCCTAGCACCTAACACTAGCTCATAATCCCTAATGATTATGGGATCCCTTATCCCTAATGACCCCCCATTGGGGGGTTGGACTCGATGATCTCTGGAGGTCCCTTCCAACCCCTATGATTCTATGATTCTGTGATTCTAACCTCAGCCTCTAAGCCCAGAACCCAACTCCTAACCCCAAACCCATGACCCCTAACCCACAACCTCATCACCCTTAATCCCACGGCCCCAATACCCAGCCCTTCCAGTGATCCATGCTGTCAGAGCCCCTCAGCCCTCATGCAGCCCCACGGCCCCTCCTTGCCCCCCCCCTTCCCCAGCCCTGTCCCCCCCATTGCAGCGCCACCTGTCACCATGACGGGACGCACGCCAGCGTTCCTCAGCAGCGTGATCACAGGTGCTGATTCCATCTTGAGGACGTTCTTCATCACCAAGAAACCCAGGAAGGTCAGGCTGCTCTCTGCCACATCCCTGCTGGGCACAGCGAGCTGCGTGGCATCACCTCCAAAACCACACACACGAAAAAACACCCGCCATCAAACCAAACGGGATCTAAAGCCAAAGCTGTGCGCACCCACCTCGTCAGCTGCAGGGCGTCCTCAAAGCTCCTCACTGTGCTCATGGGTCTGCAAGCCAACGCCAGCACGCGGAAACCATCGGCGGTGTAATGCCGCAGCACCTGGGAGAAATCCGCGGGCACTGCCGCGGGGACAGCGGGCTCCCAACAGCTCCCAAAGGCATGGGGATAGGATGGCAGTGTGGGAACGCACCCGTCTCCGTGCTGCAGAGGCTGGCCACCACCTCCGGGGCTCCTTTGATGTAGAGGCAGGCTGGGTCATCGCCAGGCAGCTTTGCGAGGACGCTCATGCGTTGTAGGGAGGAGGAGAAGGGGAAGCGGCGCAGGATGCCCAGGGGAGAGCAGTGCTTCTGGAAGACATGGCAACCCAGAAGTATGAAGCACAGCACCCAGGGATGCAATCCAGGGACAGAATCATTGAACCATTAAGGTTGGAGAAGATCTCTGAGATCGTTGAGTCCAACCATCAAACCATCCCCAACACACCCATTTATGGCACCACGTTATCATTAAGGTTGGAGAAGACCTCTGAGATCATTGAGTCCAACCGGCAAACCAAGCCCCGCGCACCCATTTATACCATGGCAGAATCATTCAGGTTGGAGATCTCTGAGATCACTGAGTCCAACCAAACCATCTCCAACGCACCCATTTGTAGCATGGCAGAACCACTGAAGTTGGAAAAGACCTCCAAGGTCAACAAGCCCAATTGCTAGCCTACTCCCACCATGCCTCTCTGTGTTTCTCACAGCCACACCTCCATGGCTCTCAACACCTCCAGGTCACCCCACCGCTCCCTTGTGCAGCTGTGTCAGCCCATCACCACTCCTTTGGAAATTACATTTTTCCTAATATCCAACCAGGACCTCCCCAACGGATGCTGTGAGGCACTCACCCTGCCTGGCGGCTGTTCTTCCTCAGGTGGAGGGTTCATCATGGCCAAGACCTTCGTCCCAAAGCACTGCAAGCCAGGCAGCTCCCCTTCATCCTCCTCAGCCATCTCCAAGCGCTGGAAGCAACGCACAAGCAGAAAGGATGGCACCACCCACTCCACACCCGTCCCACCACTCCCCTTACCCATCCAGTGGATTCCATCATCTTAAGGTCCACGGGGTCCCCAACAGGCTGTCCCTGCAGCAGGGTGACGCTGTGGCAGGCGGCCAGGGCATGGAGCAGGGGGCCGGCAGGCAGACAGCGTGGCTCATGGATGACGGGCATGAAGCGTCCGTCCTCCAGGGAGATCACCCCCCATACATCCAACCCTTCCTCTGTCAGCGTCCCTGTCTGGAGGATGAGCACAGTGGGGCAGGAGCAGCTCCAAGGTGGGAGCCATGGTGTGAAGCCACCCCAAACACCCACCTTGTCAAAGCACACCAAGCGGATCTTCCCACACAGGTTGATGCGGGGAGGGCTGAGCGTAGAATCGCAGCATTATTAACATTAGAAAAGACCACTAAGATCATCCAGTCCAACCCAAAGCCATTCCCACCGACCACATCCCTCAGCGTCACATCTCCACATGGAACACCTCCAGGGATGGTGACCCCATCACCCTCCATGGGCCGCCCGGACCAATGCACCACCGCTTTTTCAGAGAAGAAATTCTTCCTAAAATCCAACCTGATGCAGAAGATGCCACGTTTCTTCAGCCTGTTCTGGGCGTAGATGGAGCCCACGGTCATGGCAGCTGGGAGAGCTGGCGGCACAATGACAGTGATCAGGTCGAGGGCACGGATGATGATCTGCCCCACGGGAACCTGGCAGGCGAGGTGCGTGAATGGGGTGAGCATCCTGATAGCATCAGCTGATGGATCTTTATGGTTGGTGGCTTTCCCCTACCTGGTTTTTCATCATGATGAGGATGCTGTACAGTGTGCCGATAAAAGCTGCGCAGAGGAAGAAAACGGGTTGTGGTACAAAGCCAAGCAGAGATGGGGATTCCACCATAACAAGTTCAGCTGCTCCAGACAACACCTCCCTACCCAGCACAGCGAGGAACAGCACAAACTTCACAGCATCCTTGTAGAACTTGAAGGTCACGGGCTTGGGGTAGAGAATGGAGCTGATCAGGTCACCTTTGGCTGTGCAAAACCCTATGGGATAAGAGCAGGAGGACCTCAGCACGCGCTCAAAGCCACCACTCCAATGGACACAACGTGTCCACATGGTGCTACCTGTACGGGTGACAACAGCCAGCACCTCCTGCCCCACGTAGGGCCTGGCCTGGATGATGTGTGTCCCACAGAACAGCGTGTGCCTCTGATGCTCCTTGGGGTTATAGATGGTGCCTGCAGCCCCTCCACCATCGGGGAGAGGCGTCTTCAGCACCGGCACGCTTTCCCCTGCAGGAAAAACCCAGCGGTGATGAGCACTGCTAATTAATTACCAGAGGCTGGATGCAAGGATGGAAGGGGACACTGGGATGCTCTCACCCGTCAGCATGCTCTCGTTGACCATGCACTCGCCTGTCAGCAGTGCAGCATCACAAGGGACCAGCACACCATCCAAGGGCAGGCTGATGCAGTCACCAGGCACCAGCTCTGCTGAGCTCACCATCGCCTCCTCTGCTGGAACAGCACCCGGCCCCTTCCTTTGCACCCAGAGCCCAAACCACCCCAATGCTGTTCCATCCACCACCCATCTGAGCCCACTGGGGCGCTCCCAGCGGGTGTCCCAGGAGGAAAAGCCAAGCACGTCTCCACGAGGTGGGGTTGGTCCCATCCCAAAGGAGCCTTTGCTCGTCACGCTCACCTCCGTCAGCACGGCGCACTCGGATGCTGATGGACATCCTGGCCATGTTCCGCAGCGTGGTGCTTTGCTGCAAGGGGAGGGAGCTGTTAGGGGGAGCCAGAAGCAGCTCAAAAAGCAAAGCAAAGCACCTTGGTCTTGAGCGCACCAGGCTCCGGACCATACATGGGATGTGGTCTAAAGGAGCAGTGATGCATTGGAGCAGGCTGCCCAGGGAGGTGGTGGAATCACCATCCCTGGAGGTGTTCAATGTGGAGATGTGGCACTGAGGGACGTGGTTGGTAGGCATTGTGAGGATGAATGGATTTTTGGACTGGATGATCTTAGGGGCCTTTTCCAACCTTAATGATTCCATGCTTTCATGAAACCTTCTCAATGCACGCTCAGCCAGCTGGCTTTGGAAAAGGGTTATTCCACTAAGCCAAATCCCTATAAAGCCCCCAGCAAGCCAGATCCCAACACAAGGTGGGCTTTGTGAAGCATTTCCCAAGGTCCAACCACCAACCTTCCTCGTCTCGTAGAGGGACAGCCCCAGGGAGATGGTGGAGATGAGGAAGATGCAGGCGGCATAGTAGTAGTAGGCATCACAGACCCACAGCACGATGCTGAGCACTTGGAAGATGTAGAAGGGATTGAGCACCTGGAGAGAGGTTTATGGTCAGGATGGCTGAAGATGCTCTGCAGCCAACTGGGGATGCTCCTGGGCCTGCAGCTCTCCCATAGGTGCTCACCTCCTCCACCAGGAGCTTGGCATAGGACTTGACAGGCACTTCGATGAGGTTTGGGCCGTAGATCTTTCTTCTGCACGGTTAAGATGGAAGGTATTCAAATGACAATGTAATGGTATATCAGACCTTGTAACTGAGCTCCGGACTCAGACTGAGAGAGGAAATGCAAAAAAAACCCCTCATTGCTGGATCCTAACAATGTTCTGCATGCCCACCTGGAGCTGTGGTCCTGCTGGCCCAGCCCAGCCTGACAGAGGTGGAGCTCTGCACAGGTCCAGCCTTCATCCAAAGCGCTGGGAGGGAGGGGGAGGAAGGAGAAAGGAGAAAAACAGATTCAGAATCCCTGGGAGCACAGCAGAACACACAGCACGTCCACGTCAACAAAAACCCTTTGGGAAAGAGAGAGCATCTTGTTCCTCGTGCTCAGCCAAGGCTGGGAGCAGGAACAAAAGGGGCACAGTGCAAGGATTTGCAAAGGCTTTGCAACACGCAGAGGGGCTGTGGTGTGGGTGCACGACCCACGGATGGATTAGGATTGTGTATGGGGAAGAGGAGTACCTGACCCTGCAGTACGCCTGCCTCCTCTCCATCCAGACGTAGCGCAGCCCCTCGAAGAGGTAATAGCGCAGGACGTTGTGCTGAGCAGAGATCGGGGGGCTTTTAAAGAGCTGCGGGGGGGGGCACAGGGGAGCAGGGAGGGGGTCTGTGGGCATCACCTCCTCCTGGTGCAGGCGGATGGTGTCCCGGCTCTCCTCCTCATCTGCCACGCCAACAGCGATGCTGCTCTTGCGGTCCTCCAGCCTGGCCCCGGGGTGATGCTCCAGGCTGCTCAGGGCACAGAACAGACAGCAACCTCTACAAACGACCCCCCCTCTCCCCCCCAGCTCCACTTAACATGGGTTTTGCTCACCTGCCATCGGCCAGCATCTCCGTCTGCACGCGTGCAGTGAAGCACTGCCCAAATCGATCCTGCAAACACACGCAGCGTCCCAATGGATGCAAGCAGGGAACCCCATCCCGCTTATAACCCCCCCGTTATGGTGCTCACCTTAATGATGACCCAATCTGCCTGTCCCAAAGCACAAGGCTTGCACCTGGCCCGTACACGCAGGCTGGGTCTCCAGTGGAAGAGCAGCAGCAGCAGCCCAGCACTCAGCACACAGCACACATGGCACAGAGCTGTGCGCCACGGCTGGCTGCGGTACCCCGTCACCTCCTGCCGGAACACCGAAACGCGCTCACTTATGCAATTTCCTTCCAAGCACGATGCTCTGCCTGCTCCTAAACGGGTTCCCCTTAACCCCAGAGCTCTGTACACACCATGCAGGATGTGTCCGTGTCGTGCTGCAGCGTCCCGTAACCCGGCCGGGGGCTCCCCAGCAGCCTGCTGCTGTCTGCAATGCAAACAAGCAAATGTGTTATGATGGCACCGAGAGCTGTGCCAGATGGGTGGCAGTGGCACAGATGGAAACACGGGGGCAGAAGTGCCACCAAATCCAATCCAAAGCCCACAGAACCCCAATGGGTGGACAGCAGGCGGTAGCAGGGGATAGAAGCTGGCACAGGGAGCAGTGCTGGGGCAGCGCCAGGCAAGCCATCCCGCAGTGCTTTTCATGCTTGTTTTCCTCCCTGTCCTTTCCTCCTCGCCTGGGTGCTGGGAAACGGATGGAAAATGTGTCTTTATCCTTTTCTGTTTGCTGTTTGAACGTCCTGCTGTGCAATGTGTGCACAGCTCCACGGGTTAAGAACCTTTCTGGGGGACTTCACGACCATCCTGCCAGCGCTGCAGCGACTCCCACACGACCCCAACCCCACAGCTGTGGGTTTTCTCACCTGCTCCCATCCCGGATGCTTCCCAAAGCTCACGAATGGAGCTCCCAGCTGATCTCAAGGCACAGGATCCACCACGCTGTGCCCAGGAAGCAGCCGGTGCCAAAGAGGGGCGGGCAGAGCGTGCCAAAGCTGCACAACCAGTTTGCACACAGCAGTTTGTGCATGAGGTGTGGCCATGCAAACACAACGCAGGGCAGCTGCTGTCCCCGCTCCTGCCCCGAACCACGGGGCTTTGCTCAGCCTGCGATGCTGGATGGCAATGAGAGCATCTTTCCTTTGCAAGCTCCGAGGCGCTTTGTAAGCACAACGGCCTCCAGGGGACCCCTGTGTGCTCTGCTCTCCTGCGCTTTCCAATGGGAACCCAAAGGTGGATGAGAGGAACTCAACGCCCCGCCTGCTCGCATCCGGAGCTGAGCAGCGCACCGTGCGCGGCTGCATCTCCTTGCACGGCGTAAAGGGGCCAACAGCCGGGATACGGCCGTGCAGCCGGGGGCGGAGCTGGGGAACGGAGAAGGGAAGCAAAGAAAAGGAGAAAAGAGCAAAGCGGTGCGGAGATGCGACCTGCGGGGATAACCGAGCCCTGGGGTCCGTGCAAACCGCAACGGCGAGGAAAAACCCGGCGTGCAACCCCTGCGTGCCACGCGACCGCGGGGCTTCGGCAGCGCTGCCATCCCCTCGGATCACACGTTGCAGCCCCCCATCCTCCCATCCCCGTCCTCCCCCCATCACCGCCCCTGACCTGAGCTCATGCCGGGGCCACGCGTGGGCCGCCCGCTGCCGCCTCGGGGCCGCGCTGAGCAGCGGCAGCGGAAGGGCGGAGCGTGGGAGCTGCCGGGGTTTGTAGTCCTCGCAACAACCCCCCCACCCCTCCTCTTCCTCCTCCTCCTCCTCCTCCGCAGCAGCAGCAGCCAGGGAAGCGATCCGTGCTCTGCCCCACAGAGCCTCAGCACCTGTACGGAAACGCAGCAGCTCTGCGCCCATCGGGGTTTTGCATCCCCTCCCCCTTTTTGGTGATGGTTGGGGGCTGCGTGGGGCTCAGCTTCAGCAAAACCGCTGTCAGGAGCAGCCCAGCCCACCTGAGCTGCACACGCACAGCCACCCTCGCATAGGGTTTCTTCTGCGGGAAGGGAGACGAAGCAAATGTTTTGCTCGGGGTCTGTGTTTCTCGGTGCAGAAACAGCGCTCCCCAACGTGTCGTGTCCCTGCACTGCGCACAGCCAGCCGAACCTTTGCCTTTAGGAGCACGATAACCTGCCCTGCACCCAAGGGATTACCGGCAGTCGGTGACTCATGCTGAGCACACAAAAACCAGCAGGCGGTGCTCCTGATAAACGCCAGCCCGGATCTCCAGCGCTTCGTTTTTCCATATCCGTGATCGGCTCCGTCGTTCGCCTTCACGTAACGGAGGATTTGCCCTCCCATCAGATCACAAGCAATGCCTGAGTAGAACAGCCGGCAGAAAAAGGAAAGGTGACGATTTTGCCCAGCAACAGCCACGAGGTTACAGGAATGAGGAACAGCTTTGCTCACTTCTCAGTAGAAACACGGCAGAAATCGTGCGGGAAATCCCCCTGCAGCAGCATATCTGAGCAGAACACCGCCCAAAGCACTGAGAGCGAGCCGTGATTTCCACTACTGTGCAAACTGCCCTGCATTGCTGCTGCTCGTGTCCATGTGTCGCTCTGCTAACGTGCTCTCCTTTCCTTAACATTAAATTGGGCCCTATGGGCGAAGCTCTTTTCTCGGTCTCTGCTGCCCCCGCGTGGCCAAAGCGCGGGACTGCACCCGAGGCCACAGCGGTCAATGGAGCTCCGGACCCTCCCGAGTTCCCGCAGAGCACCACAGAGCGCGCCCGGAGCTGCGCAGAGCGCCGCTTTGCTGTATCCACTCTGTGCCGCCGGTCTCTATGGTGATAGGTCCTCCCAAGCGCACTGCGCGGAAGCGGAGTCCCTTCGCTTTAGCCGCTCTGCGCCGCCAGTCCGCCAACTCTATGCTGTTTGGTCCTCCAAGCAGCACGGCGCATGCGCGCAGGAAAGCAGAAGTGGCATGTTTGAATTGCAAGGGCTGTGTGCAGCGCGTCCGCCGGTCCCGGGCGGTCATTAATGGTGGCCGACGTTACGTGAAACGACCCGCAGCGCAACTTAACCCTGAACCTCACGCCCTCCTTCAGGAGTGCCCTGGTGCTCCGGGGTCACAAGCAAAGAAACTCCTACGGGAGCGCAGCCCAGACGCCGAGCGGAAGGACGGCAAAGCACCCCCCCCCCCCCCCCCCCCCCTTCTATTTCTTGACCTTTTGGGGGAGGTGAGGCTTTTTTCTTACCTGGGTGCGAGCCCCAAGCAATGCAGAAAGCCATCTCGCCCCGAGGAAGGGTCATAAGGAGGGTTTCAGCCTCCTGTGCGTGCCCTGAGTGCATCGGGACGTGGCCTCCTCTCCCCAGTCATGTGCATCCCAGCTCACGTGTCGGCCCAGCACCCCCCTCCTCACCCAGCAAAGGACCCTCTGTTCCTCCTTTCCCCCTCCGCTATTTCGTCTGATGACCAGGAGGCTCTGTGATTTATCTCGTCCCCACCGCCCCAAATTTATTTCATGTCAGTCCAAAGGGCTGCACGCAGACAAGGGCTCCCTGTGATAAACCCGCTTTGATGGTCCCTTTGACATCTTTCCATCATGTGTCAGCAGCATCCACCGTGACCAGGACACCACAATAACAGCCCTATGCAGAGCCAAGGCTGGGTCACATGCATGGCTGCAGGGAGAGGAGATGATGAAGAGCAAAGCCATTATAAATATCTTCAGATCGCTAATGATTCCTCTTCCTTACACTTATGCAAGTGCAAGCCTCATTTAGCTGGACCACAGACCAAGCCAGAGGCTATGCACAAGAAAAACTTGGATCAGGGCAACTTTTTATAGCCTCCGTGAGGCAGCGATGGGGGAAAGCTTTCTCCTACAGAGCCATTATCTTATCACATGGTGGCCCCTCATGACATGCATGATCTACAACCAGCCACAGGCAAACTGAAGCTTTCTGGGGTGAGTACATCACCACCAAGCCATGCAAGTGTGTCCTGTGCTTTAGAGGCATTCTCTGCCCCAGTCCTGTATATATTCAGATAAGCAGTAGTGCTTGCTTAGAACTAAGCATGTGTATTTAGTTACTGAATCGTGGCTTAAAGAAATTAGGGCCGGATAATGACTGCAGTCATTCTCATTTATGTATGCAATGACTTCTCTAAAGAAGATATCAGCTCGCTTCCACAGCACAACCACAGAGCAGATAGGAACACAGATAACTCTGCTCTGCATTGGTGGTGTTCCCAGCTGCAAGTCAGCAAAAGCCTCTGAGAAGGGATTCAAGCTGACAGCTGTAAATCCCTGCAGAGTCGATGGCATCTGAGTGGCAATGGAGCCATTGCACTTGGACAAGACTTGGGAGCTGCTCAGGACCAAAACAGAAAGATTTCACTTGATGGATGTTCACCTCCTGCATCCCTTCCAAAATAGAAACCATTCCATTTGATGGGTATTTGTGTC
>JAPSGF010000049.1:750303-760872 GCA_035772895.1 Perdix hodgsoniae | reverse complement strand
CCCAGCTTTCCATCAAAAGGAAGCCAAGCCTAGTAATGAATAATAGCGTCTAACAAAATAACCCGAGCCCGTAGATTTGCCTGCGTGTTGGGAAGCTGCTGCCTCTTATTGGTCCCTCAGCCCCGGCGCGGTACCCCCATCCCCGGTCATGAATAAAAGAAAGGAGTCGGAGCCTATCACAGCGCTGGGGCTCCTTCTATCCTCCCCACCGCCCCAAGTTGGGCTCTTTAACAACTTCCAAACCCTCCTCCCACCCATCCCCGAAACACCAAAAAAATAATAAAAAAAAGAGGCAAGGAAGGTGTGGGGTGGGGGGAAAGGGGGGGAGGTAAAAAATAAAGCAGCGCTAACAAAAATAAAGGGAAAAAACTCAGCTTAAGGGGGAAAACTCAGCTCCCCCTACGCCCCCCCATCCTTAAGCCCAACCCAGCACCGAGGCAACTTTGGATGTGTCTGCTTCTCCCTGCAGTCTGGGTTACATTCCTCCGGAGCGCCCGCTCAGGCCGGTTGTGACATAGCCCGAAAACTTTCCGAGGGATTTCTGGTGGGTGTAATAATGACCTCGTTCGGCGCTGACTTCTCCTTTCACCCCTCACCCCCCATCATTTCACCCCCCACCTCGTTCACGATTATTCTGATGATTTTTTAAAATTATTTTGTAATATTTTAAAAATATTCGGAGCAATGATTTCTCCCTTGTTCGTTTGGGTTTGTTTGGTTTTTTTTTTTATTATTATTTTTAAACAGCCGCCGGGGCTGGAAAACCATCGAAAACCTTCAGCTTTACGGGGACCACAGAGAAGAAAACCCGTAGGATCTTTCGGCTCTCCAGGGGTTCGGGGGTGACCCCGATCCGTACGGAGCCGCTCCGCCGCCCCCCGCTATGGCAGCGCTCCCCGGGACGGTACCGCGGATGATGCGCCCGGCGCCGGGGCAAAACTACCCTCGCACCGGCTTCCCTTTAGAAGGTAGGTATATATATCTTTATGTGTGCGTGGATAACGTCAAAGAGATGAATTTGGGATGGATTTGAAACCGGGGAAAGGTGAGCTGGGTGAGGATGGAGCTTAAAGAAAGGGGGGGATCCTGTGCGCAGCGTCCAACTTTGGGGAGGTTGGAGCTGTTTGCTCACGCCGTGCCATTCCCCGAGCGGCTTGTGCCGCTTTGCTCTTTATTTTTCCTCCTTTTTCGAGTAGTTAGGAGCGGGTTTTAGGCTCGCCCTTTATTAGTATGACTACTATTATCATTTTTCCAAACTCAAAGAGTCCCGGCCCTATAGAGAAAGAAAGGAGGAATGGAAGAAAGGAGTAGGAGGGAAAAAAAAAAAAAAAGCAAGAAAAACCGATTGTTTCCAACTTCTCCCAAGGAAAATAAAAGCCAAAGCCGGAGCTTTGGGGCTGGGAACAGATGCGGCGCTTCGGCCGAGAAAAAGGGGGGGAAATGGGAGCTGTCACCTCCAGAAGTGTCATCCATGGGGATGACATCTCCACTGCGGAGCAACCGACTTCCCCCGTCGTTTTCTTTCCCTTTGTGCGACCGCCCGGCTTATTATTTCTGCCCAAAGCTGTGCGAGGGAATAATAATAAATTATTAAAAAAGAAAAAAAAAATTAAAAAAAAATTAAAAAAAAAATCAGATTTAAAGTAGGAGCCCCTTTCCCCGCATTTATTAAAGAGGAGAATTTCATACAGACCGTGATCAAGTGGCGAAACTCAAAGCTGGGGAAAGCCACGCAGACTGCAAAACATACAAGCTGGGGGGATTTGCTGAAGTGCTTTTCTGTAGCAAATGAAGTAAAACAGACGGCAAGGGAAAGGATCAAAGGATTACAACAATATTTGCACAACATGACTGGGAATAATGAAAAGAGAGAGCGGGCGGCGGTTTTAGTACCTCTTGAATGTAAAATTGGCCACTCGAGTGTTATCTGTCGATAATGATATATCCAGGGAGTGCTGGCCAAGTGACTTTGAATTAGTGGTGCATGATTCTTGTTAAATCGCGAGGCAATTTCTGGAATCGACTTTTCTTTGTAAAGAGAAAATCACCCCCTCGCCCCCTCCAGCCTCGCTGCAAATTGCGCAGCTGAGTTCTTCCCTTCGTATTTTTTTTCCCTTCTTTTCATTCCCCCCCCCTTCCCTAATTTCGAAGCCTGTGAAATCGTATTAATCTCCGAAATCTACAGCGCGAAATACCGACCCCGCAGGTGCCGCGCATCGCGGTTCCTCCGAACCCACAGAAAGAAACCCTCGAGGGGATTTCGAGAGCCTATTTCCAAAAAGTTTGGTGGCAAACAGAGAGCCCCTCATTAATTCGGAGCGCGGAGCCCCTCGCTGGGGACGCGGAGCTCCTCATTTGGAGCGAGGAGCGCTGCGCGCTTTTGGGGAAAAGTGTGAAGTTTGTTGTTTTTTGTTTTCCTTTTTATCCTATTTGGCTTTGCGATGAGGTTTTAAATCTTTTCCTCTTTCGGCTCTGGTTCAAAGTGTAGGTGTGAAATGCCCGAAGTTCGGTAACCCCGAGGGGACAGAAGGGAGATGCGATGCGCGGCTCCTTCTATTTTCAACGGGAAAACTTTCCCTTACAGCGAAGGGCAGCGCGGGGATACGGGATAAAAACCAATTCCATGGGATGGGAGAGGTTTTGCCCCGATTTTAGGAACACACTGGAGAGGTGCAGATCTCTGGGATGCAGACTGGAGGCTCGGGGAGGGATGCGTGGAATTTTGACCATTTTTTTCCCCCCATTTCCAGTGTCCACCCCGCTGGGCCAGGGTCGGGTGAATCAACTCGGAGGGGTTTTCATCAACGGGCGCCCATTGCCCAACCACATCCGCCACAAGATCGTAGAGATGGCTCACCACGGGATCCGGCCCTGCGTGATTTCCAGGCAGCTCAGGGTCTCCCACGGCTGCGTTTCCAAAATCCTCTGCAGGTACCAAGAGACGGGCTCCATCCGACCCGGGGCCATCGGGGGCAGCAAGCCCAGGGTGAGTGCAATGTGGGGCCGCGCTATGGGCCCGATGCGCGGTGGTAGGAAACAGCCAGGAGGGGGTCTTACTTTGGGAAGAGAGGGGGTGAATTTAGGGATGAACAAAACGAACGGGTTTTGAGCGAAGATGGGGAGAAAACGGCGCCGGGCAGCAGGATGGGAATAAATTAACGGGGTTTTCAGCATGCAACAAGTGGCAAGCATTCGAGCGTTTCCTTCAGCCACGATTTGCTTTAGGGTTTACACACCCCCCCAAAAAGCATCCCTCGCATCCCCTCCTTCCTTCCATCTCAGGTTAAACCCATCTTTGCCACCTCCTTGTCCTCCATGAGCTTTAATTTTAAGGAAGACAAACGGGGGGGACACACCTGGGGGACAACACCATACCTCTTCCCAGCTTTATTTTCCTCCTTCCCGTCCCTCAAATTCAACTTTTTTTGCCCTCTCCCCCCCTTCCAGACTAGCAGCCCGGTTTAATTTTTCAATTAAAAGGGCTTTTTCTCTCTCCCCTTCCCTCTCTCTGCTCACGCACGCACCGGTGGCCATTGACCACAAAAGCAGGTTGCGACTCCCGACGTGGAGAAGAAAATCGAGGAATACAAGAGGGAAAACCCTGGGATGTTCAGCTGGGAGATCCGGGACAGGCTGCTGAAGGATGGACACTGCGACCGCAGCACTGTGCCCTCAGGTGAGAAGGCAGCTTGGCCACAAGTCCACCCGTGATCCCAAAAAGGCATTTGGGGCTTGTCTCCAGCATCCTCTTGCTCCTTGCTCTGCGTGGGGAGAGATGCAAACCAAAGCAGTTTTTTCAAGCTATTCCAGCTCCCTGGGGACAACCGGGGGTCTCCAACCTGAGGACAGCTTGCATGGGGCAGACCCCAAAGCAGAGTCGGGGGGACTTCAGCCCATGTATTGCTCACTGGGGATACACAACGGTGCTTCCATTCATCCAGGAATGCCATCGCTGATTGAAAATGATGCTGTACCCCAGTGTTGAGCTGTGCTGAGGGTCTGAATGTTTTTTAGGTCCTGGTTCCTTTGGCTCAGAGTTCCTCCCTGCTCCAGAGGAGCTGAACCTGCTCTTCAGGGCGCAGATCCCCAAAAATGGGGTCCTGGGGAGGCTGAATCCAAACTTTTGGGCCTTTCCTGGTCCCACTGAGGGTGCAAGCCAAGAGCTGGGGACATTTTCCCTGCTACCAAGCAGGTGGGAACCCTGGGACGTGCAACCCCATGAGCGGGACCAGGTGTTTTGAGAGGGGGGTGATGAACGCATCCATCTTCAGGCATCCAAGTTAGCATCACTTGGGTGCAGTGAGGAGTGCTTGGGTGCAGTCGGCAGAAAGAGTGGGTGTATAAAACTGGGAAAAGAGGTGCAGGTGCCCTTGATGCGTATGAGGCTCCGGCTTGGGTTTCCCCCATGCGTTCCCAGGCAGCTTATACTTGCCTTCTTGTCTTTGACTGTCTGAGGTTTAGTGAGTTCGATTAGCCGTGTGCTACGCATCAAATTCGGGAAGAAAGAGGAAGAGGAGGACTGCGACAAGAAGGAGGAAGACGGGGAGAAGAAGGCCAAGCACAGCATAGATGGCATCCTGGGCGACAAAGGTAGAGGCGGCCACGCGTGCCCCAGGTTGGACTGGGGGAACCTTTAGGACAGGGGGAACTTTTGGGAACACAGCACATCGCTTTTAGGTGGAGAATAAGAAAGGGATTGGCTGCAGAGCCTTCCGGTTGTCCTTTCCAAATAGGACTGAGGGCAGAGCCAAGGTGTGATGCTGCTGGGAGTTGCTGGTACCCAGCCTTTGGGGTTGTGATGTTTTCTCATCCCCACATGGAAGAGTTGTCGGTGTTTCGCTCGCGGCCGCTCCAGATCAATTATTTATAAAGGGAGATGACTGAGGGGAGGCATCTCTGATTCCTAAATGAATTTGTTAAACAGATTTCTCTCCTGCTCTCTAAGTGGTCCCCTGAAACTCTGGCTGACAGTTGACCGATTTGGCCAATCAATATCAATTAGAGAGCACGGGATGCGCGCTGCTGTGGGGCTGCAATGAGAGCCACCAGCACCGGGCTCGGGGGGAAATAATAAATAGGCAAATAATAAATAGGGATAATAAAGCTGGGGCTGCTGGTGGAAAGCTTGAGGGCAGCTTGGTGAGGGGGAACCCGGTGACACCGCACTTGTCTTTCATTTGGGGGGGGCTGGGAAGGGGGGATGCAAGTTTTTCAAGCTCGTGGTGCTTTGGAAATGTCATTTTGGCGAGGGGGGGGGGGGGGGGGGATTCCTCAGGCTTAAAAAAAAAAAAAAAAAAGGAAAAAAAAAGAAAAGAAAAAAAAGAAAAGAAAGAAAAAAGAAAAAGAAAAAAAAAAGAAAGGAAAACGGTATTTTTAGAGAAAATAATTGGAGTTTGGCAATGAGGGTGTGTGAAACCAGGGGGAAGTTTGAGGGACGGGAAGGAGGTATTGCTTTAGGCATGGAATGATTTCGTCGTGTCCAAGAGCTCAGCGCTTTTTGGGGGAGGAAAGACGGAATGACAAAGTCCCGTAGAAAAGCCTTAGGAATGAAGGTTTTGCTGTTTATTTTTCCCCCCGAATTGATGGGCAAAATGGCGATGGTGAGGCCGGCTTGCAAGGCTTGGGGGCCGGTTTGCCATATCGGCAACGGAGCTTCCAAATCCCGGTGTGGGAAGCAAAGAGATCCATCGCAAAGTTTCCCACTAGGCTGCAAAGTTTTCCCCAATTCGGGACAATGAGGGGGAATATTGAAGTGCGGGGAATTTGGGGCAGAGAAAAGCTTCTCCGTGTCACCATCAAACGTTTAAATGAAGGTGCACAAAAGGGGGTTCTTTAAGGATCCGATCTCTCTCTCCCTTTCTCTCTCTCTCTCTCTCTCTCTCTCTTTTTTTTTCCAACCTTGAAGATGAACTTCACTTACAAAGACCTTCGAGTCTATTGAAGCTTTATAAGCAAAAGATTCCCGGCCACAAAAGCAAACACTGGAAGGAAAAAAAGAAAAAGGGGGGCGGGGGGGGGGGGGGGGGGGGAAGAAAGGGAAAAAAAAGGAGGGGGAAAAACCCTAGGCTGCCTAAAAAATGGAGTAAAGGGATGGGGGAGGGAGGGCTTCTCTATTCTCATTCAAAATTCTGCAAGGAGGAGAAAAAGTTCGGACAAAAGGCCAAGGAAGGGAAGAAAGGGAGATAAATTATTCAAAACTCCCTGCTGTTAGATAGTTTTGTAATATTATAGGACCGTCTGTTGGAAAAAAGGCGAGCCGTTGGACGTTGCAAAATGTTGCTTGTGATTTGGAAATAGGCGATGCTCATTTGCAAATCGGAGCCCATTGTGTGCAGGGGGGAAAAACTGCCCCCGCGTCACCGCGCGATGCGTTGGGTTTCGTTTCGGAGAGATGGTTTTTTCTCCGGGTCGCATCGCTGGAAAAAGTAATGATTTTTACGCCTCGAGATGGTTTCTTTTTAGTTATTTTCTTCAGTTTGTTTTCTCTCTCTCTCAAAAATAAATAAATAAATAAATAAAATCAAAACGAACCGCGGGTTCTTTGCGGAACCCGCTTTGAATCGAGCGCTGATTTGGGCTGATTCCCTTTCGCCCATCGCCGAGCGCCCGTTCGCGGAGATAAATCATCATTGATGGGCTGCTAGGCTTTATTTTCTCCTTTATTTTCTCCTTCTCCTGCGTGGATTTCGGGGGAAAAAAAACCTCCTAAAAAAGCTTTATTTTCACGGAGGTGCCGAAATAGCGGGCAGCGGTGAAGCCGGGTGCGGGGCTGGCAGAGCGATGAAAAAATACCACCAATAATCACAACGGCCATCAATATTGAGAAAAAGTTTCTAACAGCGCCCAGTTAAGATAATTAACGAGCGGTCAGTTTGTAAAGCGTTCCGGGGCGGTGTTTTGCTGTTCCTTTTTAGAGCCGGGAATAACGATACCCCTCAGACATCGATTTCCATTGACCCTGCGAAGTTTGATATTAAATTTATATGTATATGTATATATATATATATAAATGCATTCCTGGCACTCGTTCCCAGCTCTGCGTTGGGTGTTTGTATCCCTCGCTTTATTTTTTCCTATTTATCCCCCCCTCTCTTTTTTTTTTTTTTTTAAGGCATTTTCATGATGATTGCGGCCGGGGATGGGGGGAGGAGGGAGAAAAAGGAGAGGGGGAAACTTTGTTTTGGCCTTTTTCCTCCTGCCAAACGCCTTTGCTCCATTTGCGGGTTCTCCTCGCGGGGAGCCGGAGGAAGACAGCCCTAAATGCTCTCTCTTTTTAAGTGTTAAAGAAAGCTTCCACCCTGCGCCTGTTTCTTTCTATCGTCTGCTTGGCATTTAATAATGTTAAGACTTATTAGAGCTGGTAATGAAAACTGTGGCTGTTGAATAGGGAGCTGTGTTGGAGAAGGGTGTAATAGCTCCAAGGCATGCTAAGAAATGTATTTATCCCCAATCAGTACTCACTCTCTGAGTTCCCAGCACAAACGTTAAGTTGAAGGGTTTTAAGGCAGATTAAATTGAGCCTTTATTTCTTTGCACTTTCATCTTTAAACGGCTCACTCCAGCTAGCCCTGGGCGTATATTCATGAGGCTTCACTTTATTTTTTATTTATTTATTTTTATTTTTATATATATATATATATATTTTATCCTTGTTAAGAGCGAGTTATTATTATTTTTGTTGTTGTTGTTGTTATTTATTGTCAGCGTTTGGGGTTTATTAGGGTGAATCACGCGTGGGTGCTGCGCTGCTTTGGTTCACCCCACACCCGGAGATGCGATATGGGATCGTGGGGGTGAATGGGGAAACGAACCTCCCCCCCTCCCCCAAATTTAATGGGATGCTGAGGACGGTGCCCACGCTTTGGGCGAGGCTTCGTATTGATTGCAAGCAGCTGTGGGGCGGTGGGTGATGGGGAAGGCATGGGAAGAGGGGGGTGAGCTTCAGCAAAGGAATGACCCCCCCCTGCATGTCACCCTATGGCCACGGGTGTCCCGTGTGCCGAAACAGAGCGGGGATGGCCGCAGGGTTTGGGATCAGAGCGGCGGGGCTGGACAGGTGGCTTTGCGTTATTACCCATTATTTATCACTTTATTTTCTTTCTTTCTTTGTATTATTATTATTTTTAATCGCTTATCGCGGTGTGTTTTTATGACTTCAATCTTTTTCTTGGTTTTTATTATTTATTTACGACTCAGTACTGTTTCGCATCCCAACCCCCCCTTCTCCCCTTCCCTTCCCGTTCCTTTATTTCCGTGCTCCTCTTTATGGCACACGGGGCACCAATGGCTGCACCGCTGTGCTTCTCACCCCCCCCCCCCCCCCGTGGAAATAATACGCGGAGTTGGGATGGGAAACCCGGCTAGAAGAAGTGGATACAGCGCAGCATTTAATTGTATTGGGGTTTTGGAAGCGTGAACAGGTGTGACCATCCCCTATCCCTCCCCCGAGGTGGTAATGATTTAATGTGATAGCAGTCCCTGGTGTAGAGTTTAGGTTTTTTTTCTGCTTCTTGGGGGGGGGGGGGGGGCGGCGGGGGGGCCGGGGGGGATAGGTGGTTTGGGGCTCAACGGGGCGGGGGGGGGGGGGGTTCGGGTCCATTTATCAGCAAACAATCTGCATCGTTGTAAAACCAACAAGAGCTTTCTCTGTCAATGTATGTTTAGGGGGGAAATGGGGGGGAACAGACACTTCATCAAATCAAGGGATTACGAAAGGTTGGCAATCTAATCAAACAGAGACCAGGCGGGATTTGTGAGTGTTGCGAGTGGGATCAGCTCTAATAATGGGGGGCAGGAAAGAGATAGGGTAGTGTCAAGCAATTCATTGGCTTTAGGCTCAGTTATTCTGTGCATATTTCAGGGAGAGAGAGAGAGAGAGAGAGGGGAGGGAAAAGAGGAAAAAAAATACAGGGAGAGGGAGAAGGGAGGGGGGTTGGATGTGAGCACACACGGAGCTTACATGTCACAAAAAAAGCTGAGACAAATGAGGTACAACAATAAACACAGATAACAATTACAAAGGCAAACAGTGGCTTTTGGGAACAAGTAGCTGCAGAACCTGGTCTACATAAACAAAGTAGGCAAATGTTTGCAAGATAAACTCCTTCCTAAATCGAGTGTGACGGGAAGGAGAGAAGAGAGGAGGAGAGATAAGGTTGGAGGGGGGAATGAACGAGTATAATCTAATAGAAGGCGTCTTAAAAAACAAACTTAAGACAAGGATGCGAGGAGAGAGGTTCAATTATACAGTGGGAAGTGAAATAATATAAGGGAGATGTTTGTGATCCAGGGGTTGTTCGGGTTTTGTGCGTCCCCTCCCCTTCTTTTTGGCTCTGGGTGGGGAGAAGAATGGGTTGAATTGTAGAAAAAGGGCAAAGAAAAAGGGGAATGCGGGTACGGGGAAGCGAGGGGGGGGTTCGGCTCAGCAGGAAGGGGAAGGAAATACAAGGCAGCCATAATAATCTCTAATTTGAAGGTGAATGGTAGATTACGTGATAGGCTGGGAGGGATAGGAAGCGGCTACGGGGGGAGATGGATGCCGCGATAGAGGAGGGCAGGAAGGAAGCTGGAAGGTATATAGGTATATATTTCTAATCCCGGGCTTTTGCTGGTAATTGGGGTAGGAGGGATGGAGCGGGGAGGCTGCAGGGCAGATGTGCCATCCAGGTGTGTTTCCCCCTCCCCCCCCCCCAAAAAAAAAGACGCTCCCGAAGCCCGAATAATTTTCAGAAGGAGTTGAAGGCGGTGTTGGGGTTTATTCTCTGTTTTCTATCTGGATCTCGGCAAATGAGAATTGTGTGTAAGAGGGGAGAGACGTGTCTGCAGTGTGGTTAAAGGAATTAGATATTTACCAGTTTGAAATAAGCCTGGTTATAAAAAAAAAAAAAGGGAGAGAGAGAGACACTGAAAAGATGAGACGGGAGAACACTTCAAACGAATTCATCATCTGGAGTGGTGAAGGGGAGATTTAGAGACAGTATTGGGAAGTTATTTAGATATTAATAACATATTTTCCTGAGGCGTCAGGAGTGCCTCCATACGCACTTTTTTCTCGCAGCTATTTGGCTGGGTGAAATATGGGAGACCCAAATGTTGGGAAGAGATAACACAATCAGCCTAGCCCTGGTCCTGTGACTGCATCATAGCATTAAACCCGGATTAACCTCCCCTTTCTCCCCCTCCTCCATTCCAGCCCCCCTCCCCGACACCCCCACTCGTACCCCCCCGAGAAGCTTTCCAAATTTTTCAGGGGAATTTACATGGCAGGATTTTAAAGCACATATAACACTAGCCTTAAAGCTGTAAGGTACTTACTCGAGCATTAGGGTAAGGCGGGGGGGGAAGCATCTTTCTGAAAATTACGTTTCCTACAAAAGAAAGAAGCAAATAAGGGACCCTCTTAAGACCTGGGCTTTGGAGATATTATATATTTATAGAGACTATTCTTAAAAAAAAAAAAAAAAAAAAAAAAAAAAAAACCCCTTCCTTCCTGTTTCCTCCAAAATTTTTCTTCTCCCCTTTACTTTTTTTTTTTTTTTTTCTTTTTTTTTTTTTTTTTTTTTTTTTTTT